>CM028379.1:63234169-63584931 GCA_013146195.2 Codonopsis lanceolata | reverse complement strand
TTTACTTATACAAATTTATTAGTAATAAATTACAAAGATAGTGTGCATTCCAAACTCCAGAGCCTCCTCGCCAAACAACTATCTACATTTAGGAAAAACTTCAGGCCGATGATCTTATGGATCCTAAATCAGAAGCAAGCCTCATTTAAGAATTCGCGGGTCATAATAAATAAATAACATGTTACTAAAAATTATAAAAAAAAAAGTCAACCAAAATGGTTTGAATGTTGCACTTAAGGTTTGGTAGGAAGTCATGGGTTCAACTTCCACAAGTCACGAAATTAACCTATTTTGCACATCAATGTCAAGTTTCTCATTTTGCTCCAGTGCTCCTGCACTTTCAATGTTTGCTGTCGAAATTTTTATATTTTCCACGCCTTATAGTTTAATCATTTGTCAGTTCCGTTAGCATCAATAGCTTTGGGATACTTGACGAACCATAACAGACTTTAACGAAATGCTGAATGACACATTTAAAACCAAATGTGACACATTGAAAAGACAAAAGTGGCACGTTTTAAGGTTAAAAGTGACACTATAAAGGGAAATTTATTATAATTCTCATTAAAATACAAAGTAACATTCTTAATACTAAAAAGTGACACTCTTAATACTAAAAAAAGTGTCACTTTAAAACTAATGTTGACTGTTACAAGTGACACATTTAATACTAAAACGTGACACTTAAACAGTGGCACTTTTAAGGTCAATAACGACGATTTTTATTTATAAAGCAACATGACACTTGTAGGGTCAAAAGCAACACATTTAATGCTAAAAAGTGACATTTTTAATGTTATAAAGTAACACTTTAATGTCAAACGTAATTATTTTAATTTATAAAAAAATGAGGCACTTTTCAAAGTGAAAGTAACGCATTTAAAACTAAAAGTGACACATTTAAGCCCAAGAAGTTACACCTTTTTAGGGAAAAAAATTATAATTTTCATTAAAAATGTAAAATTATAATTTTTATACTAAAAAATGACATTGTTAATAGTAAAAAGTGACACTATATATATAAACATAAGGGGTGGTGCTGTAATTTTCAAAAACTAAGGAGTTGCATTGAGATTTATGAATTTTACCCCATTTAACCTAGATAGATTCGTCTTACAGATAAAGATCGGTAAAACCGTCTTACAGGAGACCACTCATACATTTAATATTAAAATTATTCTATTACATTAAAGATATTTATATACTATAAATACACTCTGAGAGCCAATGAATCAAAATAATTGATCCTTTGAATATGTTTCAGTCAATGCATTGAATAGTGATTCGGACCAATCTGTATCTCATGTTAAATTTAGAATATGTATTAGGATTATTAATCTCGACTATGATCTGAATCCATTAATCCGATAGATTATTAAATTTTATTTGGATCAAGGATCATTCGATTTGTTAAGACCTAGTCCGATCTAATTACAAAATATGAATAATTTTTAATATATAAAGTTGTATATATTAAGCCGGTTTCAAATTATCTATCCCTCTCCCTATCACATTTCTTGTTTTATTGAATTTTAACCCTACATGTTCCTTTGTAAAAAAAAAAAGAGTAAAATAAAAACGAACATGTACTATTGAGATTCAATAAGACATGAGATGTGACGTGAAGTAAGATAGATGATTTGGAGCCATATTAAACCTATCACTATTTAATAATTCATATTTTGCAAAAAAAATCTTTAACGAATTTGTCTCTCATATTCGTATTTAGAGCAGTCAAGGTAGGTTGGCAGGGAGAGGGACGAGCCAACTCACGAATGTGGTGGACCTAAAAATTATCAATCCAACTCAACCTATCACGTGTCGTGGGTTAGGCGGGTCAGCCCACCGATTTTTCCCTCAATTAATAAACACACATTAATAATAAACTAGTTTTTGCATCCGTGCGTTAAACACATGACATATATTTTTTAAATTAAATTATACATAAACAAAATGAATAGAAAAAACAAAATTAGAAGATGAACACACATCTTGAAATGAAAATCGATCAACACGTATCATGAAATGAAAACCGAATTATTTTGAATTTTTACAGATAAAAATTGCTTCAATCATTTCGTGATTTTGCAAGTTTGTTTTAATGTTTGCGCTGTTTTGTTGCACCTTGTGTATCGATGTTATGGATATAATGAAATATGATTAAAATCATATCATATACTTTGGTACTTGTGAATCATTGTCTGTTGTATATGAATCATTTGACATATACATATATTAAATAGCCGGTAAAAGATGTTATTAATTCTTACGATGCATGAATATACATCAATATTTCAACATTTGAAATTATAATAGGATAATTATAGTTTATTTCGCATGTTCAATTTAGTAATAAATATGATTTTTATATTATAGTATTATGTAGTCATTCTAAGAATTATTTGTCATTTATGTGTCTCTATACACACACACATACACACGAATATGTAGAAAGTAGTTTAATAAAAACATGAACTAAATTTACACCATTTGTTGTGGATGTACTTGAACAAAAAAAAATGAAATTTGATAAACAAATATGATTAATTAACCTTACCACTATAAACTATTTTTTATTTTATTTTTACCGAAAACAGTAATAAAATTTGCACTATTTATGTTTTAAGTACTTCAACCAAAAAATAGAAATTGATAAACAAATATGGTGAATTAATTTTACCACCATAAAATATTTGTAAATTTGCTTTGTGGAAGTTTTTATCACCAATTTAGATCACATCAATTGTATACATAAATTCTAATTTGTAGTTGCTTGTTGTGATATATGTATCCAACATGACTATCAAACACTGAAACATTTGATATGTAGTATAAACAAATAATTTGTCTATTTATCATTTTACAAATACAACAATAGAAGTTATATTTTTAGATTAGATAATTAATAAAAGAGAAAATCAGAGTATATAGGAGTATAAGTTTTATACTTAACTCGACATCAACAATGATCAACGCTATAGTATTTTCAGTAAAAAGCAATGTGAAAATATCCAAATGATTAAATTATATTTATCTTTCAAAATTTTAGAGATTACTTTTGAAGGTTCACTAATAACTAATAAGTATATATATAGGGGATGGAAATATGAAGGGACGGAATGCAAAAAGTGTTGACAATCCGGACATAATGCAAAGAGTTTCAGGAGATATTATATATATATAACACAAAAAATTTCACGATTCATTAAAAAAATATATTTTCTACAATTATATTCTAAATAGTATTTTTTGAATAAGTTTCTCTAATATTAATAGTTTAAAAGGAGAAAAATAAATAACTAAAAAACCATTTAATTATTACTCTTTTTGTATGTTCTTATAATTTTTTTCCGTGAATATTGCAGTTAATCTACCTTATCCTGACATCTATTGTTGTTGTAAGTGTCACTTTTTAACGAATCCATAATCATTTACTTATTTTGAGATATAATTTTTTTTTACACTTTCAACGAAAATGATTTAAGCTCTCATCAAAAATGATTTAAGCTCATAGTTTCAAATTTGTGGCTTGTGTTACTTGCAATTTGTAAATAGCGGGCTAACGTGCAACTCGTCGTGAGGTCAACTTATTTGACCTGCCTCATGTGGGCTCATTTTCCCAATCCTACCCATCTCTTTTAGATAATGGGGCGAGCTTGTCTAAGAGGCCCAACCCGTTTTAACAGTTATATTCCATACGCTTAGCATTAGCGATATAATCTAATTTGTTTCAAATTGAATATTCTCTTAGCAAATCAAATTTAGATTACGGAATAACCAATTTGAATCCACTAATCAATTTTTGGAATTCGTTTGGCACTATAAAGCTTAAATTTTTTAATGTAGGGGTTCAAATTGAAAATTAACTTCTCGTCTCAACTCTCATGTACTAAGAGGGAGGTGTATGCAATTAGCCATTAGTAGAATACTGCTAGGGCACTCGTTTATAGTGCTCCGGCCATTGTTAGCGTAACATTGCAGCGACATCGAAGAGAGAGAGAGATAGGGAGAGAGAGAGAGAGAGCGGGACAGGGAGAGACACAGAGACAGGCAAAGAGAGAGGTGAAGGCCGAGAAGAAGTGACCGACGGCAAATGGATCCGGACGCTCTGGCTAAAGCATTCGTTGAACACTACTACTCGACGTTCGACGGCAATCGGGGAGCCCTAGGCAACTTGTACCAAGAAGGATCGATGTTAACTTTCGAGGGTCAAAAAATCCAAGGCTCTCAGAACATTGTCGGCAAACTCTCTAGCCTCCCTTTCCAGCAGTGCAAGCACCACATCTCCACCGTTGATTGCCAGCCTTCTGGACCTGCCAATGGTATGCTTGTCTTCGTCAGCGGCAATCTCCAAGTTGAGGGAGAACAACATCAACTCAAGTTCAGTCAGGTATTTCTTCAACAGCTTAATTGCATCTTTTGTATGTTTAATTTTTGGGATGTTGCGTCATGTTTTCTCATAATTGCTAATCAGTGAACGGACTACTTTTCAGTTGTGTTTTTCAAACACCTTAACTGCGTCTTTGTATGTTAAGCTTACAACTTTCCTGATCACGGTGCGTAATTTGTGGGATCTGCTATGTGTTTTTTTATCGGTATGATGGTTGATATATTATGATGCTTTTGATTGTTCTGATAATTGCTAATCAGTGGATGTATTGGACTTATTGGGAATGGATATTTGGTATTTAAATTGGATTTTGAAGCCTTTGATAAGAGTAATTAGTCAGGATATCCAGGCTGTGTTACTTTTTCATGTGTGCTTGTTACTCCTACAGAAGGATTATGGGCTGCAAATCTGCAATTGGATAATGAGTAGATTTTGGCAGTAATTACAATTAAGTGAGCATTGCTTGGATCCAATGAGTCATGGAAAGATGTACAGAGTCTAGTTGAAATATTTCTTTAACCCTTTAAGTGACTATGTTTTGGCATGATATGTAGTATGTACGCAAGAAATGCATAGATTTAGATTCACTTGGAAGTGCGTTGTGATGTGGATGTATGGAATGGAGGAAATAGTTCATTTTACTAATATTAGCTCCATTCTTAGTGAGCATGTGACATAAATGTGTTCTACAACATGGTCACTGAAGTCTGAGTTTTCAGTTGCAATCGTTACAATCCCCCTGATTTGTGAAGTAGACGGTGCTTGAAATTTGTTGTGATGGGAAATGGGAGTGAGCGTCATTAATCTATTTGGTAAAGTTGCGATGATAGAATTTTCTTTCAGAAGTTTGGTAAATATGTTTATATGGAAGTTTCATCTTGCAGAAGTGTAAGGTGGAATGGGAGTTGACTTGCCACCTTTATTGGTATTGATAATGGGGTTTTAGCAAGGTAGGATTTCAAAGAGAGAGTTAGCCTGATTATTAAATAAGGTAACCTCTCTGTGTGTGGGTGGGAGAGAGAGATTTCTTTGGGTTTGAGAGAAATATCTTATCCATTTCAGAGATGTATTTTGACTGAAATGATCTAGTTTTGGTATCTTTTGACTATTGTCCGGTTACATGTACGGTTGGAAGTGTAATTATTTTTGGTGAACCAACATTGTCAAAAGATAACAACTAGATCTGGATCATGTCTATATTTGGCCCCTCCCAACTCCTCAAGGTTGGAATATCTTGTCCATTTCAGAGGTGTTTCTTGACTTGAAATGATCTAGTTTTGGTAATTTTTGACTAATGCCCAGTTACATGTATGGTTGAAAGTGTATTTCTTTTTCTTGAACCAACATTTCCAAAGATAACGACAAGACCTGGATCGTGTCTAGATATGGCCCTTCCCACCTCATTAAGTTTGGAGTCTTGAGCCAATTATTGTGCGAGTTGAGATCTCTGCGATGTAGACAGGAGTTCCAGCCGTCTTAATACGTCTTGCTTCTTGCTTACACTGATAAAATCATTCATCACCTTGCCAATTGTGAAAGTCAGCCGTTATTTGAATAACTTCATTGAAGTTGGTGCAATGATATCTGTTTATCATCATGCCTGACCGCATGTGATTTTGCTTGCATCTTTGCACTAATTGTTTGACTAGATAATGAACATTGTACAAGATTATTGTTTCATTGGTTTCATTAGCAACTTGGTTACAGGCCAGATATAACTTCTAGCAATGAGCGTCCCTAGTTTCAATGAAAATCGTAACAGCAATTGACCTCTAACTAGTTTATAATATTTTAACAGCGATTGACCTCTTAACTAGTTTATAATCTTGTAGCTTAGGTATACTTGTTTGGTAATTTATTGAAAACATACAGCTTGCGGACACAATATTTTCTTCAAATAAGTGAACCAGTGTTATGGATTTTCTTTAGTGAAATTTTTGACAGAAGTAGGTAGGTGTTCGCAATATAGGCACCAATGAACTTTTGATCTACTGCTTTCCTGCTATTATCTATGTTGAGTTTTCCTATATGAAACAGCCATTATTTTTTATTTTTGATAAAAAAAGAAATCTTATTAAGAAGGAAAGAATGCATAAAAGAACGAATGTTAAGAATATGGATGAGGACAAGAATTCCATCTTAAAAAGAGGGAAAGGAATAGGAAATATAGAACAAAATTAAAAACATATAGTAATACCCATTCCCTGCACGGAAATTCAAAGAGAAGCAAGAAAGACCATCCTATCCCACAGAAGACTGGCAAGCACCGGTTCACGGAAAATACGTGTATTAGTGTATACACCAAACCATATCGAAAACACCACAGTGCCAACTGCCATAAAGTCTGATCATCCTTTCGTCATCCAAAACCTTTAAAATGACCCGGAAGAAAGGAGTTGCAGCAGCAGGACTAACACATTCCCTGATGACACCCAATAAATCGGGCCAAAGACGGCGAGGGGTGGAGCAATGAAGGAATAGGTGATTAAACGATCAGGAAACTCTGAATACCGCATTGAATATGTCATTTGTAGAATTTGTAAATAGCATATATTTCTAGTGTACAAAGGACGCGTCACCTGTTTTGACGCTCTCATTTATATACCCTTTACTTACCAAAAAAAATATCGCTTCACACCTTCTAGGAGATAAATCTTTTGAGGCTTTGTGTGCCTGGAGGAGATTCTTCGTATTAAGCTTATTAAGCATCAAAGACAGCTCAAATGCCCGAACTTTGAAAAGCACTCTTGCTTTCCACACACCAAATGTGCGAAGAAAGAGTTCTGCTGGAAAGAATCTGTGGACTCAAGGACGCACGACGGCACGATCTACTATCAATAGACTGAGAAAGATGAACATGGAAATGATTGTCTGAATAATATGTTACTGTCAACTTGTGATCTCCTCTTCTCTACAGAATTACATTCCCAATTTTCTATATATGTATGTGTTGGGTAATTGTACATATTAATGCCGGTTATACGTTTGTACCTTTGAACTTCCAGTGTTTTCTCCGCAGTTGATTACTTATTGAGCCTCATTATAATGCTTCATGATTAGTGTAATGAGTTGGTTTCTGGAAAAGTAACTAATAGATAGGTTGTCGAGATGATTCAATTCATGATAAATAATCTTGTTTTCAAATGCATGGTGACTGATTTCACCAGAAATATTAAGATGTTGTGTGTTCTTTGTTGATGCCCATGTGGGAGTTGGATCATGAGTTAAAGTACGAATTAGATCAAGATTATAATGGTAAAAACAACACCCCAAAAAAGGAAAGATTAGAAAGTGGATGCTTTTTCTGAAATCTGATATAGCCTAAAAAGGAACTATAGACTCTTTTTAAGGGACAAAAGGAGTATTAACTAGGGAAATGCATCAATTCTAGTCATCTACGGTGAAACTGAACTAATTGCCTTCTGATGAACTGTTACATTTTGAAATGACTTGTCTTCCCTACAAAAGAGAATATCTCTTAACTAGTGTATTAAACTACAATGACACTGTGCAGCTAACATTTCTATCACTTGATTGCTTATGCAGTCATGCTGCTTGTTTCTACTTATTTACATCAGCCAGTATTTCAAATTTTCTATCAGCTGATTGGTTATGCAGTTATGCTACTAGTTTAAACTCATCTATATCGTACTACAGACCAAACTGTATACATGATGTTCCAGTGCAAGGGATTAATCCTCTTTGTATCTTACACACTGTTTTACTAACCACGTGGCTAGTCTCTTATTATGTTGTGGCATAGACCAAAAACTTTCAGATGCAGAACACATTTGGCTGAATTAACCGGATATATGGTTTGTATGGTCGCATATGGTGAGGTCTGATTGTCGCGCTCTGTCATAGCACGGAAAACTGCGTAAGGGGGAATCAGTAGGTTCTTAAAAAATGAAAAATGTTGATAGGATTATATGATAGAAGAGAGAATGGGTTTCTCTATTAGCTCATAGGTTTCAAATCTGTCTGCACTCACTTCATGAGCCTACACGTGAAAAATATACCCTATTCCCTATTAATTGCGGAGCTAGACCTTTTGGCGCTACTTTCTAATTCCTGAGTGGAATGAAGGAAAGGTAAGTTATGCTGTATTCTTCGATCTTCAGATTGTCATTGTTCATGAGTGACACTGTACTTCGGTTTGTAACATGGGATGAATAAGCATAAGAAAAATGCATGTATGTGGCTCCATTTCTGAAGTTGTTTTGAGCATATACCTTTCTTTCAGTCAGTTTCAAGAATTTCTGTGGTGGCAGTCTGATGATCCAAGTATTCTTTTTGTACTATTTCCTCCGTAATAGATTGTGTGGAATTTTGAAGGTAACGGTTGGTTCTCTTACTTGTCCTTCTTTACCCACTAATTTGGTGCAGATGTTTCATTTGATACCAACACCACAAGGAAGTTTCTATGTGTTCAATGACATTTTCCGCCTGAATTATGCATGAAGACAAGGAATCATACGCCATTGAGTACTGAAATCAGGTTGCCAAAGTGCAGTACTTCTATGGAGTTGCAAGCCGATGAAACAGTTTCTCCGATTAGGATATTCTTATTTAACCATTTGTCCTGTTTTTATATTTATAAAATTGGTCTCTTTGGTTGTGATTGGATGAATTGAGGGATTGTTGTGATTGGATGAATTATTGGATCGATAGGGGTAATCTTGTTATTTTCTTGAGTGAATATGCTGTGAAAGGATGTTTTATGAAATTCCTCCGCCCTATACCTTCTTGCTTTCATTTTGCCAACCTGTTGTATTATCATGATGGGTTTGACGTTGTTGGCCAGAGTGCCTTTTATTTTTGGGTCACAAGGAAAAAGAACACAGAGAGAACTAGCTATGCTCCAATCTCCATGAGTGTCTGTGCCAGCATTCTTTGAGGTTCTTCTCTGAGATGCATTAGTGGGAGCTCTCTAGATCTGCCTCATTGTCTGCTTGTAGGTAAAACTGTACACTCATCTTTTCCTTCAAAATCATGTACATTTGTAACTTTTTCTCATTGACCATTCCATATAATTTCTGGGTAAAGAGTTAATTATTTCATTTTGTAATGTTGCACTCAAAAGTCTACTTTAAAAAATAAGACATAAAATTGTTACCCCCTCCGTCCTTAAATTATCCTTTTTTTCTTTTTTTCGCTGCCTTAAAGAATTGTCGAAATTTACCTTTTAGTATCTTTATCCTTTATCTATATTTTTTGGAGTATTTTAATACTAATGTTTTTGGTCAATTTGGGTGATTTTTGAGTTCATGTTTAACACATTTTTGTTAAGTTTGAGTAAGTGAAATTGTAATTTGAAATCACATTAAACGTACTATAACATACATTTTTTCTTAGAAATTAACGATCAAATCCAAATCAAAATTTCTTGGTCAATGCGAAACAATGAAAGTCAATGTAGAACTCTTTGAGAGGATTTGAGTGATAAACCCCATAAACTTTATTATCTAATTATTATTACAAATTACCAAAATATTACGAATGCTAAAACAAACCGCAAATCCAAACATACCTGACATTAAATAAGTCTCAATATTAGGAGGGTTAGTTGCATCTTACTACTCTATTGTTCTCTGCCGCACTTATGGGTTTAAACATTGGAGTCTAAGGTTGCATTATTATTTCAATTGTGATTGGAAAAATCGACCTGCCGATAACAGCATAAAAATGCGTGTAAAAGGTACATGACGACTCTCCATTAAAAAAAAAGAGGTAATAAAAACCCTAATATAAAATAACTTATTTTTAACAAATTTTATAGTGTGTATAGATTTTAATAAATTAAGCACTCAAGATTATGATCACAAAATATAACAAGAGGTAATGGAGTGGAAAGTAGCTTCACAATTGTTGATATATATATATATATATATATATATCCGAACCATCGGTAACAATCATATATTTGAATGTATCTACTATTTGAGTGTCAAATTTTCAAAGTTTGAAGTTTGACACGACGAACTTTCAGTCATTTAATGCTTCATAACAAACCATCTTTTTTAATCTACAATTGCGACGAAAATGATTTAACGCCATGCCGCCTAGTAACAGTTGGGCGCGTAATCGGGGCCTAGAATTAAGACATAATTACAATTTTTTTTTTGATAATTTACATCAAAGATCAAACACATTGAATACAATTTTTTTTTATGTTTGTCATTTTATCAAACATTTGTCTATATTTATAAAATGAACAAAAATATACAAACCTACCATTAATCCAAATTCTCAACAACCCAAAAACAATAAACCAGTCAAGTTTAGAACTAAAAACAAAAAAAATATTACTCTAGTTTGTCCCCCCCCCCCATTACCTCCCTCTCTGTCTCACAATTACCACTACCTTTCCTTCTCCAGTTTGTCCCCTCTTCCTTCTCTGGTCACCGCATGTCACAAACTCAAAGTTACAAAAATAAATTAAGGTCGGTGAGGTTTGACATAAACGCCGACTTGGTCGATTAGACGACTAAGAAAGAAAGGCTACTAACGCGGAGAGTTTTAGAACACCGCTCAATATACAAACTTGAAACTACAAACCCCTACTACCATAACCAAACCACAAGGCATTAAAGTGAAATTAACCCATATTGAAACCCTGATAGATTGTCCCATAGTGGGATTTTGAATCGGAATAACTTGAATCGCAAAGTAACGTTCACCTTTTTCCCCTTTGTTTCCTTCCTCGTCATCCTTACCTCAGATAGCTTTGTCCCTTCTCTGTTCATAAATCAAACTTTCTCACTCCCCCCCACCCCCATTGTCACACACACTCACACATCGCAGTTGCATTGCAAACTCCATTAATACGCTGAAGAGAAGAAATGTCGGATTGGGGACCGGTGTTCGTGGCTGTGGTGCTCTTCATACTGTTGACGCCGGGACTTCTTATTCAGATCCCCGGTCGTAGCCGTTACGTCGAGTTCGGTAACTTCCAGACCAGCGGAGTCTCCATACTTGTCCATTCTCTCATCTACTTTGCTCTCATCTGTATCTTCTTGTTGGCCATCGGCATCCATGTCTATGTCGGTTAGTCAATTTACTCCCATTAATCTATCTTAGTCGTTTCCCTTTTGATTTTGATTGATCATGTCTCAACAGTATGTAATTGCTGTATTAATCCAGTTTGATCGACTTGGAGTAATTGTATCTCTAGAGAAATCTTAAGTTTTAGTCTACTTTGGCTTGAAATTTGAATCCAATTATTGTAATTCATGCCCCGAATTCAGTGTAAAAATACAATTTCTAGCAATTCCAGGTCAAACAATTTGATCGCTGTACTCGGTTTGATTCCTCTTCGATGTAATCTGGTGACGTGAATGTTCTTTTATGGAATTGTTGAGATACTAAACCCACATGCACATTGGGAATAATCAAGGCTATCAATCACTTAATAAAGATCCCAAGTCACACAGCCAATTGGTTTTGAGATGAACCCACACTTTAACATGAATTGAATAGATTTGTTGGAAACCTTTCAATGTATTTGTAATTATTTTTGTATGCATCAACATCTTTAATACGGATTCTGTGACCAGACAGATCATTTAAGGAGATCATTGTACTGAATATGAAATGGAAGTTCTGAGGGATCTTAAGCTAGTCTGCCTTGCTAAATTTTAGCTAATCAGTTGATAATTGAGTTTGAACGATTTGTTTCATCGTTCTCCCATGGTATCACCCTACGTCTATAACCGAGCTAGTTGGAACATGAGGCCTTAACCCATATCATCCTGTGTCATAACAGAGCTAGTTGGGACATGGGTTTGTACAGCACCTTATGTCAATGTCAAGCCATGCTAATATGTTATAACCAAGCGAGTAGAAACATGAGTTCCTGTTCTTGTTCAGAGTGGTGGTTGATCAGATTGATGAACTTCAAATTTGAGATTACATATATTTGTGTCACCACTCACCAGTAGGTATCACGCTAATTCTACAACCGATCTAGTTGGAACCTGAGGCTTTAGAGCACGTACCCTATTCTTGTTATGGTGGTACCGTGGTAGCTGAGTGTAACCACACTTTGCCTAGAGTGGACTCTCTGAATCTTGGTGGAGCTTGGTTAAGCATCACATGAACAAAATTGCGAGACATGAAAGGAACTTTAAAGTATCAAACAAGTCGGATTACCTGACACTAACACAAGAAAGCAGCCTTAACGCATCAAACAACTCGAGTTACTACTAACTGGACAAGAAACTAGGTAGCTTCAATCGTCACAGAAGTCCCAGGCAATTTAGAGATGATAATAGCCTTGAGCATCAAACAAAAACTAGCTTTAATCAGAGCACAAGTCCAGCTGCAAATTAATTTCAAATTGCCTGAAAGAAAAGCTATATGCAGTATAATACCTAAATTTTGCTACTAAAATAATTACGAGTACATGATTGCTTTAGCAAGAGAAAAGATTGGTGGCTTCAATAGAGAAAACATCAATGAATACTCCCAGTTCCCACCCACAAAGATCGTACGTTTACCTAGTCATGGTTAGACAGAGATTCCTTGAGCTTTCTTAAACATAGCAATGGATATTGAGTACAACAAGGAAAAGAATTAGAAATAAACCATAAAGGACAGTGTGCAATAGCATGGAGGCTATGCTGGTCTTCATGTTCATGAAATCGATGGGTCGCTCTTTTCCCGGGAGTTGAAGGAGTAGTCCGGGTGCTAGAAATGCAAACAGCGCGGAAGCGATGAGAGGAGCAGCCCAGTCATTCATGATTATATTCTTCACCTTTCAAATAGTTGGTATTCAGTTGTAGAGAACTTGTTCTGTATGATTGTATCAGAAGAGGAATGGTAAAGAAGAACTACTTAGAATGTGGAAGAAACTTTGGATGCCATTTAAGTTGACTGGAATTCCTTTTTGAGGAGAGGGAATGGAAATGGGAATGAGAATCCCATAAAGCAAGATTCTGGAGAGAAAAGAAAAAAAATTATCAACTTATTATTCTCTTTTTTGGGTTTGTTTAATTTCTTTGTTTTTGGATAAGGGAATGCAATCAATTTTTTATTAGGGGACAAATATGGACAAGCTCGTTAGCGGCGGTGGTGGTGATGGTTGAATTACAATTTTTACAAATTATAAACTAATACTCTCTTTGTTCCTAAATTAAATGGGTATTTTTATTTATAACATTTTTAAATATACAAAATATAAAACTAATCTAACTTTCAAAAAATATTTTTTCATAGCCTTTTTTGTGATGAATTGTCTATAATACCTTTTTGGCTCTCAAAACTAATATAGCGAGATTTATGTCGATTAACTCGACCTTTGGGTCTATCAAAGGTCGATCAAAGATTTATCAAAGATCTATCAAAAGGTTGAGTTAATAGATCTTGATCGACCATATTATTGAAAGATATTTTTGTCTGTTCAAATTGTTCCGAAAATTTTAAGTGGTCAATGGCTATGAAAGAACATTGGAAGGGTCAAAGGCCCATACTTGATAATTTCCTCTAAATCAATGTCCTTGTTCCATGCCAAAAGAAATTTGTCTTGTTTAAATTTGTATTTTTTTAGAAAAATACATTTATTATTTTATCTTTACTTTTTTCTTTATGTTTTAATTATGGGTCAAATATACATAATTTTTTTTTAAAAAAACTACATATTATACTAATATTAATAATCAAGTTAATTACTTATTTTTTAATTTGTATGTCGGATTAAACAAAACAATTGTTTTGTAACAAATGGAATATATGCCGTCGAAGTAGGGGTGGCAAAATGAGTGTTATGGATAATAGACTATTATCCATGGATAACCATAGATAATAACATATTATCCATTTATTCATAACACCCATTTTACCACCCCTAGGTCGAAGAAATTAGTTAATTGATCAAAAACTTGACTCAAATAGTCTTGTACCGATTTGTGGCATTGAAAGTTGAAAGTTCAATTCGCTAAAAGCAAAAATAGAAAAGTCGGTCTTTCTAACTACTTTGAACTCCTCTTCTAATTTATTTATTTATTTTTGGAAAATTTGCGATCTAGTCTCATTTTTAAAGTTTTTAACCACTTTATACATTTATATATTTTTCGTAACCGAAAAAAATGTTTCATGCATAGCGATGCACAAATCCATATATCTATTGCATCATTTGTATATCACGATGCATGAAAGTGTCTTATTTGAGTAGTACGATGCATAATTTTGTGTATCGTGATGCATGAAGTGTCTTTTTCCAGTTACAAAAAAAAAAAAAAAAAGGAATATTAAGCTTTTGAAAATTATCTAGTGGGGATTGACCTAAATTTTTTCCAAAAATATTCCCGGTGTTGCAAACAAAAAGTCTACTATTTTGATATGTTTTAGTTAAAAATCTACTTTTAAAAATCATGTCTATAATTTTCAAAAAATTCAATTTTACCCTTCACATTTGATTTTAACATATTGATTATAATAAAGAATCATCGTAATTATAATAAACTCTAATATATATCACTTAATTATTAAAGTTTTCAAATATGAACTATTTGAATGAAATGAATGTACTAAATAACAACTATACAATTAATTATCACCGCTAGAATAAGGTTACCTTTAGCATGTAGGCTATCATTTAAAAGAAGAAAAAATAAATTGTGTAACTAAGCTAAGAAAAATATTTATGAAAACTAGGATTTTCAACTTCGAATGTTAACTTTGGCAAATGAGGTAAACTCCAAGCCATTCGTTTTAAAAACATAGTCTCATTTTTTTCTCGTGTCCCAAAAAATAATCATATTTCTAAAATAATTATTTATAACAATTTAAAAGAGGTACAAATAAATAAAAGTACAATATTAGAAGTTTGATTTGTTCAATAAGGTTTTTGTTTTTGTTTTTGTTGTTTTTTGGGATAAACTATAAAGAGAGTATTAAACATAAAGAAATGAAGCACTAGTGGACGGAGGAGGATGGGTTGGCGACTTGGCGGGTATAGCTCTTATCACCATTATTGATCATTTAGAGACCTACTAAATAAATGATATGTGGTCCTTAGCTTAATTATTTAGATAGATATTAAAAGAACTAGTAGTGATTGATAGGAATATAATTAATGAGCACGTCTTCGATTGTCAGACGGTTTTACGGATCATAATTCGTAAGATGAAGTTTTATTCTCTCACAACTCAACTCACAAACACACGATGAATTATATAAAGATGATCTGTGTAACAAAAACTATTTGTAAAACCTTCTTACATAAATTTTTGCCATAACTTCATTCTTTCAGAAAAATGATTAAAAAAAGGCCAAAATATAAATTGTCCCCCAAAGTATCCACTCAATCCCAAAGTACACCCCAACCTAATTTTTTCCTATAATATCACCTGACGTTACCTTCTGTCCCACTTTTCCCCCCTGCTATCTAATTATTAGGGCCAAAATATAAATAGCCCCCCAAAGTATCCACTCAATCCTAAAATGCATCAAAATATTGTACAAACCCAACTTTTCGCGTGGTCCATCGAGCTCACGAAATTTCATATAGATTATCAGCCAAGACGAGCTATCAAAGCACATGCATTAGCAGATTTCTTGTTAGAAACAAGTTTCTCCAATAATGAGGAAGTCATGTGGTTCCAACTCCAAGTTTAAATACCGAGCAGGAGCCCACTATCATGATCAAACCTACCCAGTGTTGGGAATTATTCGTTTATGGAGTAGCAGGCAAAACAGGCAGCGGAGCATGCATCTTGCTACTCACATAAGACCAGAGTGAAGAACTCGAAATGGCTCTCTATTTCAAGTTCTCCGCTTCTAACAACCAGGTCAAATATGAAGCCATGATTGCTGGACTTGAGTTCGCGTTGGACATGGACATTGATTTTGTTACTGTGTACTCGGATTCCCGATTGGTTGTGAATCAAGTACATAGGGATTATGCCGTTCATAACCCTATCTTGGTCAAATATTGTGAGTTAGTGAAAGAAATTTTGAAAAATTTCAAATTCTGGGAGATAGTGAGAATTGACCGATCGAATAATATGCGGGCAGTTTACCTTTCCAAAATAGTCGAAGAGGAGCTCTCGGTGTTAAATCCATCTGTTATGATTGGTCATTTGGAAGCCTCTTCCATTGATAAGGAAATGATGATGAACATCGAACCAGTGAGCAGATGTTGGATAGACGAGTACAAAGACTTCATCGAGCAAGGCATCTTACCAGAGGATTAGAGCCGAGCAAGAGTGTATGTCGCTATTCAGTGGTCGGAGGAGTTTTATACAAACGTTTAAAGGTCAGACCGATACTTCGCTGCGTTCGACCATAAATGACTCAAACACTTTTGTATGAGGTCCACCAAGGAGCCTGTGGGGGTCATCCATGTGCTCGAACTCTAGCAGAGAAAATCTTGTTCGCTAGATACTATTGGATCATTCTGAAAAAAGATGCATCTTTGTATGTACAGAAATGTGACAAATGTCACAGATTTACAGACATTCCTAGGTTGCCTTCAACCGAGTAGAAGCTTGTAGTGGCAGTCTGGTCATTTAAAATGTGGGGAATAGACCTGATCGGACCTTTTCCCCTTGCACGATCTCAGTTTAAGTATACATTCGTGGCCATTGACTACTGCACCAAGTGGATCGAAGAGAAACCACTGGCCACCATCACCGAGAACAACATCATCAACTTTGTGCATGACCATATCTGGTGTCGCTTTGGGCTCCCTAGAGCTATTGTCTCCGACCATGGCACCCAATTTTCAGACAAATTTACAGCAGAATGTACCAGAATGTATGTCAAGCATTGGCAATCTTTAGTTACATATCCACAAGCAGATCTTACACGCCTTGAAAAGAAATTTTAGAGGGGTGAGCACGAAAATGGGCTGATGAGCTGCCCGCAGTTCTGTGGTCAATCTGAAAAACGGTTAGGGGATCAATAGGAGAAACACATTTGCTCTAACATATGGCTTGGAGGCAATGATTCCCACGGAAAGATCCTTCCCAAGCTACCGAATGACACATTACAACGAGCAGAATAATTAGATTGCTCGGACAATAGACTTGGACTTGCTCGAGGAACGGTGGTTGGATGCCAAACTTCGAATGGTCAACTACAAACAGAAGGCGAAGGCCCACCATGATCGAAAAGTCCAAGGAAGGCCCACCATGATCGAGCTCACCAGACAGCGAGCAGAATGCGGGAAACTATCACCAAATTGGGAAGGACCCTTCAAAGTTACAAGAATTATTAGAGAAGAGACCTATACTCTCCAAAATCAAGAGGGCAAGGACTTGAAGCATCCATAACACGCAGATCATTTGAATTTTTTTTTAATCATTAAGTGGGAATGTAGTTTGGTTGTAATATTTTTGATAAATTTTAAATGAGAAATGATGTTGAAAAAGTGTTTGTCAAAATTATTTCTCGCGTTTAAATGATACTCTTGTTATCCGACAAGCCTTGTTCGCAAGTCGAGCAAGTAGGGCCCAGCCCGGTCAAAGGATAATTGTTCTTGAACTACCGTGAGCACAACTTTGCCCAGACAATGGATAAAGTGGGGCCATGCCCGACTCGCGTTAAAAGTTTGAATACCTCGACATGAGAAAGGGACTCGCCCACATACTAATATTTGTGGATTGGTTTGCTCGCTATGAGGGCAAAGGGAGTGATTATCTTATTCAAACATTTATCTAGTCTAAATAATATGTTTCTAATAGTTCTAATCGTACTTCGACCAGCCAGGGCAATGCCCAATTAAAGCAGCCATGTAATCTGTTCAATAAATTGAGTAGCTTAGGTTAAAACCCTTGGCAATTATTTGGATGCCTGCTAAAAAGTATAAGGGACCCTGCCCAACCATTCTAAATCTAGCATTGCATTTTTATACAAATTGTTGCAGGAAAAAGAGAAACAAAAAGTAAACAACGACATGAAAACAAAAATTCTCATTCTTATTTTGGTAGTGGAAAGAATTACAAACAGGGAAGTTCAAAAACTGTTGGCTCGCAGGCCCAAAGAAAGAAGCAACAAAGATTAAACCCCAGCCTGATCGACACTAGTCCCCGAGGTCTCTAGCTCGGCAAAAATACGTTCCATCTCGCTTTGAGCATTAGGGCGAGGCGGAGGAGGAGGCGGGATATGTTCATTTTTGAAGGGAGGAGGAGGCAGCGTCTGTTCGACATTAGAAGGATGAGACTCTTCACCGCCCAACTCCTGCTCGAATATGGCGTTTATTTGATTAACCACATTATTTGCGATTGGAGTTGGAGGAACCCATTCCTTCTCGCTAGCCTCCCGATCATTATTTGCAATAATCCTCAGCTCATCTTCATTAAAAGGAACCAAAGTATGTCTACTCCGAGCTTTAGAACACCACGGAGAGGCAACTCCCCATCCAACCATCATTTTTGGTGTAACTCCGGGAATTTGGCTGTTCGCAAGCATGCAAAGTAAATGATTCACCCCTTGGGAGTAGTAAGGGATCAGATGTTTATCAATCAAATTTTCAAGGGCTTTAGAACCCTTGAATTCCTCCACGGCGGAAATTTTAGCAAGCTCAACCTCCCGGGCCAATTCCTCTCACAAAGTTTTTTTTTTCTGCTCGGCGACAAGTTGATCCTCCTCAGCCTTCCTCCTCATCTCACTGACATGTCTCTACGTGGCTACCTCGGCATCTTGGGCAAAAACAACTTGGGCCTTCAGGCGATTGACTTCCTCTTCGAGCTTAGTGAGCTCAACAACTTTTGAAATGAACTCTTTGTCCATAGCCAACAAATCCTCATTCAAGGGACGGGCAGCCTCATCTGATTTTTGTTTTCCTCATACAAGGAGCTCGCCTTGTCCTTGTATTCTTCTGCACGCTTATGCAGGAGAGTGACCTTTGATGCAAACTACACCAAGGAAAAAAAGAGAGAGGATATTATACCAATACATTTTCCAACCAAACAAATGATTTCGTTAGCAGTTATATGAGAATGAAATGTTATACCTCGCTCACGAGCAACCCAACTTCTTCGAGCAGAGTGTTGTTTAGGATTTCCGTGTCGCGTTGCATCACGTCAGCGTGCACGACCCGTTTCAAAATTCCATGCCCGTATATTGCACTCATGCATCCTATTTCTTAAAGATTTATTCCTCTGAGGGGAGGGACATCAGAAAGCTCGTTTACAAGTCCCTTGACCCCATCATGGGTAACGGGCATCACAAAGTTGGTCCTCAACCAACTTGGTTGACTGCTCCTAGATGACTCTTCACGTTAGCTAGAAGGGAGCAGTAGTTCGGTGACAGGACGAAGTAGAGTGGTAAGAGAAGGCAAGACAGAAGACCTTCCCTGAATAATGTCCTGGGGGCAGCTTCACTTACCCGAGATCGGGTAGTTCAGTCTCTTACCCAGGTAGCCTCATTAGCTGGTCGTTTACGCGAAACCTGTTCACTGGGAGGAGCTTGAATGGGGGGAGTAGGAGTAGAGCTAGAAGCTCGAGCTGTCTTTCTTTCCTTGAAAGATGTTTTGCGTTGGCGCATAATGTCTTTTACCACTGCCAGAAAAGGGACAAGTTAGTAACATTGAAGTATAATAACTGAGCGAATAGATAAGAAAATTATATACCAGCGCTATTAAAATCAAAAGGAGTGTACAATCTCCCCCCCTCTCCCGCGGACCAGTCGAACATTCACTAAGAAACTTATTGTTATGACAGTTTCCCCAATAAGGATGAACAAATTCAGGCTCGATAGTGACCAGGGGTTCGATCCCCTCCATGAGAGCAGGATATATCCCGGTCAGACACAGAAAAGTATGATCCTGCACAATTGCCTTCTAATCAATCAACCACATTTGCCCTTACTCGGTCACCCCTAAAGCACCCCACAACATTTGCATGCACCTATCCTCCTTAGTAAAGGTTACGTTCTAATTGTAAGTTGGAGGCTTCAGCTCAACAGGGGTCGGAGCAAATGGCCATCCTACCCGGGATTCTACAACAATGACCCTCTTGTCCCATTTTTCAACTTTGTGAGGGAATTCAGTAAAAAGCTTCAACATTCTAGTCTTCGAGCGACTATTGATCCTACTCAATCGTTTATCTTTAGTGAATTGAAAAAAAATTGGAGCAAATTCGTACTCGGTTCAAATCCAATCAGTTGACAAGACGCGGTAAAAGCGATCAAAATAAGCATCGTTATGAGTTGAAGATCACAGGGAACGACATTAGTGTTTATCAAAAATTCAACGATAAAGGGGTCAAGAGGGAGACGCATGCCAACAAGAAAGAATTCATAAAAGAAAACTCATAATAAAATACTCATTCGTTTCTAAATAAGGCAAAAACTTGTGTAGGACGGTCTTACGGATCCTAAATCCATAAGACGGAGCCCCATTTATAAATTCGCGGGTTAATAACAAAACCTGTTAATATAAATCACAAAAGTATGTTGGATAAGTTGGTAAAGTGGCAGCCCTTAAGGGTTTAAGACGCGCTGGTCTAGGGTTCGACTCCATCCAGCAACGATTTTTTTTTAATGCCCATTTCCTCTATTTGCTTGGTGCCCCTCCACTTTCAATGTTTGTTAGCTCCGTTAGCATCAATTGCCTTTGGATACTTGACAGATCCTAACGGACTTTGACGAAATGCTAAATGACACATTTAAAATCAAACGTGACACATTAAAAAACACAAAAAGTGACACATTTTAATGTTAAAAGTGACACTATAAATGAAAATTTATTATAATTTTTATTAAAATACAAAGTAACACTCTTAAAACTAAAAAGTGACACATTTAATATTAAAAAGTGACACATTTAATACTAAAAAGTGACACTATTAATACTAAAAAGTGACACATTTAATACTAAAAAGTGACACTCTTAATACTAAAAAGTGACACATTTAATACTAAAAAGTGACACTCTTAATACTAAAAAGTGACACATTTAATACTAAAAAGTGACACTCTTAATACTAAAAAGTGACACTCTTAATACTAAAAAGTGACACTCTTAATATTAAAAAGTGACACTCTTCCTTAAAGAATTTACCGAACCAAAATGAATCATATCGTGTTTCAAGTTAATCTTCTACATGCCTAGATAGGGAAAGAGAAAAAGAATTAAGGGAAGTATTGAAAAGGGCAAGAAAAAGACTACTGATTTTTCTTATTTCCATCAAGCCAAGGAATTTGGTTCCAAGACTCCTAATGCTCGGTTATTTTAGACATATTTTCAGTAAATTTAGTATGTTTGAGTAAGAAACATATACTTTATCTTGAAAAAGTTATGGTTTTGTGTTTTTAACGATTAACACTTGGGATTATATACATTTCTATGAATGAGAAGATATGTTTCAGTAGTGTTCAATTGGTTATTGCTTTTAAAATCACTAGCTCAAAAGTGACACACTTTAGTCCTAAAAGTAATACACTCCAACCCTAAAAGTGACACTCTTATTGATACAAATTGTATGATTATAAAAATAGGTTGTTTTACCAAAAGTGACACACCTAATGCCTAAAAGTCACACACCTAATGCCTAAAAGTGACACAATTAATACATAAAAGTGACATACTAAACGTGACACTTATGAATAAAAATTTAAAGATGAAAAGTGATTTTTTTTGCCAAAAGTGACACACGTAAAACTTAAAAGTGACACATTCTATGTTTAAAAGTGACACTCTGATTTAAAGTAACTAAGTAAAACTTAATCAGACCTAAGACAACAATTATCCAAAAGTGACACACTTTTGTTCTCAAAGTGACACACGCCAAGCCTAAAAGTAACACTCTTATTGATCGTAAATGTAAACAATGTCAAAATGACACATCTTGCTAATAAAAATTAAAAACAATCCTAAGAGGTTTCAAACCTTATACGATGCAAATTCCAACAACCTACGAGATTTGTTGTGAACCATCTCACCAAATTGGTTTTTATGATTGTTTATAACGTATTATTAATTTATTATGATCTGAAAATTTATTCTCATTAAGAAGAATTAAAACCACAATTACGTAAGAGAGAGGTTTCGAACCACCCCACCCAAACCTTCAAGAAGCGCGTCTGTCCATCTTGCCAAACAGGTGATTATGATTTTTATTAACATATTTAGTTATTAACCCGCGAATTTTAATACGGATAAGGATCCGTAGCATTCGAACCACCTCTCTAAATAATTATCATCTTTTCCTTTTATGTCAGTTTCAAAAAATTGTTATCTTTTAAAACTTACTTTATTAAAAAAATTATTTTTTGCTACTTTATTTTTATTTTTTTATTTACTTTAATTATGACTACATATTTAAACGTATTAAATAAAATCACACATTAAACTAATATTTATCTTATATTTAATTATTTTTTCTTAAATGATGTAATTAAATTGGAAGAATATTTAAAAACGAACGAGTGTGGGACCGTGGGAGTATCATATGGATGGAGGGCCCCACAATGTTTGTTTGGCTCACAAAAATCTTCCAGAATCCGAGTGTTCATTGCGGCTTTATGTTCAGGGCGGTTTCCATTCATTTCTCTTTAGCGTTGTCCAAAAGCTACTCCCTCTCTCTCTCTCTCTCTCTCTCTCTAAGTGGGTATTACTATTATTAGCGGAAAAGCAAAGAGCTAACCCTAATAAATGGCGGACTGGGGACCGGTTATAATCGGAGTGGTACTGTTCGTGCTGCTGCAACCGGGCCTACTATTTCAGTTACCGGGAAACAGCAAGCAGCTTGAGTTCGGTAGCATGAAGACCAACGGCAAATCCATCGCCGTCCACACTCTCATCTTCTTCGCTCTCTACGCCATATTCGTCCTCGCCGTCCATCTCCACATCTACACCGGCTAATTAATAATTCAGTTTATCAGCTCCCAGATCCCCCATATCTTCTTCAATCTCTAGATCTATTAATTTGTCTTTGTTGTATTCTCATCTTACCTCCCCTTGTTAATTAGAGATAATTTTCTTAGAGAGATTAATTCTCTGATATGACCGTTGTTTGAGCATTTGGCCGTTGATTATGGAGATAATCTTTTCTTAGTGCGTGTGTACCAAAATGTTATAAAGCCAAACCGATCCTTTGAGATATCGCTATTTCTGTTATATGACATCAAATCATCTCCTACTGTTTGGTCTAAAAAATCATCAAATCTTCAAAATGATGCAATTTCTACGACGATGTTGTATCTTCCCCTATATATATATATATATATATATATATATATATATATATAACCGATGGTTAAGATGAAAAATGATATATCAATAATACACATAAATGATACAGGAGATCTGAACTCATTGGATCGCGTCGATGTGACAACTTCGCTATCGAATACAGATGTGACCACATTGACGACAGTAACATATTTCAAAATTTTCCCTTCATGCGATCGCATCAAGAGACTTAATCTATTATCAGGGTAATCGAGATACCTAATTCTTCAATTAGGACGAAGGTAGTATTATTTATCATAAAAAATATGATCTATCTAATATACAATAGAGCTTGTACTCACAAACGTCCAATTGACTAAAGCTATTTAGATGTTGAGATTAAATTATTTTAAAAAATTTAACGGTTGTGATTCATCCTCACATTCATACGCGTGAGAGTAGTTATCTACTTTTAACTCATTATTACAAGTCACCCCCTACAGTTAATATTATTAATCACCAATTTTTCTCTTAAACAATCACCTCTTATAAAACATCACTTTTACATTAATATATAATCTCATAATAGAGCTCAGTTAATTGACTAAGGCTATCTGGCGATGATGATTGATTCCAGTCGCAAGATCAAACGGTCATGGGTCAGTTACATATAACTCCTTACAAATAACTCCCCTCAACTATGAGTTGAGTTTAAAATCACACTTTTTATTTAGACATTATTGTTTCAATTGACGAAATCGTATATACTGACACCATGCCGTAGGCATGAATACAAAGATCTAGTTCATTTTAAATAGTATCATTTCTGCTTTGAAAAAGAAAGTTGAAAAACACATATCAACAAAAGGGTAAGTCTCCAGTGACACAGCTTACCGATTTTAATTTATATTTCATAAGATGAAATTTTATTCTCACATAATTTAACTTCTCTAAGATTCTAAAGGATAAGACTGTCTTTTTTTTTTTTTTTTTTTTTTAAGGTAGCAATAGCATCGGACGTTGGATAAGGGCCATAAGGCTTCACTTATATGCTTATGCAAATCTAGCGAAAGATTTGAGAACCTCAAATAGAATGGATTCGGTCCATCCAATACCATTGTTGGGTGTTGGGTGTTGGGTGTTGGGTGTTGGGTGCAAAGTGTCCTGTTATTGCCATAAATCTAAGATTCTAAAGGAGCTATTATTTTGATCCATTTTTTCACTTATTTTAAACTTTTCACCACAGTAACGTTATAAAATTATTAGAGGATCGAATAATTTTGCAGTCGGACATCATCTTGCCCCCGTTTTTTTTAGCTGTCGAACTGAGACCTCACACTTTGTGAAGCCCCATAACTATCACTGGACCATCCCTTTAGGGGCTATCTTGCCCCGTCAATTGTAGTTTTCCCATTTGAATTAATAAATAAATTGGCCTCGTTTGGACAGGTGGTTTATTTTGTGCTTCATGATTATCAAATTTTTTTTGTCGTTTTATAATGATGAAATTTAAAAGTAAGAGATTAATATAGAAAGTAGTAATCCACAACATTTCACTTTTTTCCACTTATATAGTAGAAAGATGAAAGTGATGCAACTTTATTCAAGCTTATTCCGCACTCCCAAGTCACAGTTGAGGCATAATGCCATGCGTAGTTATTGGGTCAAATTATACGTTGGGCCTAGCAGATGAGTACTGCTGGATCAATTATGGGCTGAGTTCTGAAAGTAAGATCCTAATTTTGGAGTAATTGTCTGGCGGAATCATTTCTTAGAATTATAACTGCTCAAGTATCATTTTTTTTTCTCTAACAGCATAAGTTCATTTTCGTTATTTTCTTCCTTAAATGCCCTCTTCCTTGCGTCCTTTCTTCTCCTACCATTTCCTAACTTGCTTGATCGACTTTTAGTACTAATCTTTTATTCCTTTATTTTGGTATGCGAAAGAAGGCTTTTAAGCCGGATATGGCTATGCCAAAAATGAATCGAAAAAGCTTCCTTGCTCAAAGTCATGAAATTGAACAGGAAAGAGAGTGAGAGAAAGAGAAAAAGAGCTAGAGAAAGGAGAGAAAGTAAACACTCATTCCCAAAGTCATTAATGATGGAAGACAAATGTGTAGAAGACAGTGTAAAGACAAACGATCCCCAACTTTTACATTACTATGCCCAACTTTTACATTGAGATGTCCAAAAAATATATTTTACCGATTGAATAAAAAAAAATGGATTGAAGAGGTTATAATATATCCAAAAGGTACCAGCCGAATTCATCCATTTTTTTTAATTTTTTTGAAAAATTACAGACCAGTCTACTTTGCAAGATTTATAACCGCTTAAGCCCCTCTTTTTTTTTTTTAAACCAGTAAATTTTACTTTTATAAAATTGTTCCTAATTTGCCCACCTTGATTACCGCACCTTGGTTTCACAGATGGCTTCCACAAAGCTCATAAACTCATGTTCCTTCTCGTACCTCCTTATTTACTCCCTGAATTTCATTCTCTTCATCCTATCTGCCACCTCGATATCCCCCGTTATAGTCCTTAAATTACCCCCAAATTCGATGGGTTGGGATTTCTAATTCGTCTCATCGATATATCTCCTCTCATCTTTCGTGAGCTTCTACTCCCACCTTACTCACCTCTGCTTCGTAACCTATGTCACTCTTCTACCGGCCTCATCAATCGTCCAACTACTCGCAATTCTAGCCCTCTTTACCAAGGAGAAATTGACCCCCTCGATGCTAAATTCACCGAGAGGTAGGAAAAAAATGGTCCTTGGAAGGCTAGAATGTGGGACTTTGATGGCAATGTTTATGATGTAAGTTGGAGACTTGGAGTTATGGTACTAAGTTGTGTTGTGCATAATTGTTGGGTGAAAGAGTACGAGGGAATCGAAATCCAAAAATGAGGGGATTGCACAAATTGTATTTTCAAATGCATTGATTTGGTTTGTAATGCAACTATTTGGTATTAGAATACAAAAGTATCTCGATGCACAAATTGTATTCGCGATACTTCGATGCATAAAATTTGATACACAAATTGAATTTACGATGCAAAAATTAGATTTTCGATGCAAAAAATGTATTTCTATACATTTCACCTCCATTGATATGTTTGTCACTTGATCTTGTGTAAATGGGTAGGCTAGTCAAAACGATTTCTTTCTTCGGGTGAAAGAGGATGTATCAAATAGCCACACGTAGGAGCTTTTCGCCATTTTTGGTGATCCTTCTCGAACCAAATCTACTTCTTTCCCCCTGGTAGAGAAATCCCGAAAAAGTGAGATTCAATATTTACTTAATCAATATCTTTTTCCCATTCCTCTTCGGTAACTGAGTGGGAAATGCCCCAAGATATATAGAAGTGATTCCAGTGAGATGGAAAAAATGTAGTATACATCCTTCGATTCTTTTTTATGATGTTTACATAAGAAGGATCCTCTATTCCATGATGACGCCTATATCTACGAGCCCTTCCAACCAAGCTATCTTGAATCCAATCTTTGCATTAGGATTTTCTGCTTTGGGAATCCTGTTTCTGCATCGAGAATTCAATTTGTGCATCGGGAATTCAATTTATGTATCAGGATTTTCTGCATCGAAAATCTAATTTGTACATCGTGATTCAAATTGATGCATTTGCCATGAACAAATTTGATGCATTGCGATGCACAATTTGATGTATCACAATGCACTAGGTAAGTGATCCCTAGCGCGGCTCCGGCTCAGACTCATTAATGGTATAGTCATATTTTTACCCCAAAAAGTGTCTTTTTTCGATTAAAAAATAAATAAACAACTTAAGCAGTTAAAATTTTATGAAAGGGGGTCAGCCCACAATTTCTCATAATTCGAGCCATTGAATGTTCACCTTAAACTAATCCATCTCCCTAATGATTCTAAGTACACATCTTCACATTTTACATATGCATTGGAGAATTACCTCCCAAGTACGGGAGTATAAAGCGTTTGGATCAATGCTTGTGATTTCCTTGTATCCGGATAAATAAATTTGGGAGCGAACCTAATTTGTATTAGCATAACCAGAAATGGTTACATAAACTAAAAAAGTTTTAAGGACCCTAGTGTGTAACTTGGGAACCAATTTGTATTTATCCATCAAATATACAAAAGTTTGTTCCAAATAATTCATTCGACCCACTCCTAATTAAGCCAAACTCTGCATAATGGATATGATTTTGAGCGATCATTTTGTAACTTAGTTTTAGTAGTTTCTTAACCTAGCCAACTGATCTTGAAGCAAAATGGATATATTTACATCTAGGTCCAACAGATTAGCAATAGAACAGTTATTGTATAAAAAATTCATCCGCCTTGTGCTCACTATATAGCCGTGTGATACTCTATTTACCAGAAAGGATCATCGCCATAGACGAGAAAACCGAAGTAACATCAATTGTATTATTATAGACTCGACTACTCGATACACAACTGCTTACGCATTAGCGATTGCATTATGGGCCTACTTGGTGCATTCGTGTTATAATACTAAGCGTAAAATTTTATAAGATGGGGAGTTGAGTTGAGTACAAATCAAACCTCTAGTAGAAAGCTTCATTCATGTGTTAGGAAAAGAAACTTGATTAATCAAATTAATTGAACAGAGTCCAAGAGATCAAATCTACAGTAATGAACCAATTACAACCAACAAAAAGGATGGAAAGATGGTGAAAAATTATAAGCAAAGTTTGTGGTGAGAGTATAGAGTTGGGAGATGGCTAATTATTAGTATGGATGTGAATACCAATAGCAACAACCAAGATGGTGTAAATACAAACATATATAATAGCATGAACAAGGATTGAAATCCCACTCGTGTACATGTTTCCGAATTCAATCACCCTCGTCCTTGCCGGTAGCTGGAATAACAGTCCCGGCGATAACAATATGAACATTACCACCGCTACCACAACCGGTCCCCAGTCTGCTGTCATCTCTCTCTTTCTGTGGAAATTGAAATTTGAAGTGTAGTTATCAAAAAGATTATGTTTAAAGAGTAGGAGATAGAGAAAGGAGAGTGGAGGTGTTGGCCAAATATGTAGGCACTAATTTACTTAGTGAAGAAGGAGTCAAGGAGAAGGGGGGTTGGATGGGATGCTAAACTTAGAGAGAAAGAAGAGAGTAGGATAAAAGGGAGGAAAGGTATGATTTGGGTAGTGGAGGGAGGTCAGGGAACCTTTAATTTAGTGTCTTTAGTATGGACGTAAGATACAATACTTTTTTTCTTCATTAGGCTCCAATAATTGATCCTTTGAGTGCTGATCTTTTTTCCATTGCTTTTGAGAGATTATAATACAATTGGAAAATTTGTGTTTCTAAATTATTCTTAGACCTTCTAAGAAAAGAACCAGAAAAAGGAGGGGTTTGCAATGCGTCAAGATGGGAATAGATAAGGTAAAAAGATAGATTTGAGTGGTTTACCTCGTCGGCTCCAAGCCAAATGTTTACCTCAAAATTGTCTTGTTTGACTTGATTATTAATATTGATATAATGTATAGTTTTCCTTAAAGCTCATGCGCTTATGACCCATAATTAAATCAAGAAAAAAAATAAGTGTAAAATGATAAAAGTGGTGTTCTAAAAAAAGTTGCAAACAAAATAATTTTTATTTTCTAAGAATATAAAATGTATCTTCGTTGTTAGGGAAAATTATTCAAATAACCATCTTACTAATTGTAGGTAACCAATTTGACCAACTACATTACAATATCTTAATTATGACCAATGTATTCAGTAAGTTGGGTGCGATGCTATCATTGTCGTCAACGCCCATCCAATTTTGTAACGAACTTGTTGACGTGAATTAACGGAACGACTTTATCAAGGCTATTTTTTATCTTTCAAGAAACCTAGAAAGATGGAATTGAAGGAAAAACATTTGGGGAAGAAAGAGGTGCAATTGAAATACAAAAATATCCATTGGTGTAGTCTCTCTGTAAATCCACGTCAAGAGGTTCGTTACAAAAGTAGATGGGGTGTTGATGGCAAAAACCGCATCACACCAAATTACCGAGCACATTAGTCACATTTGAGATATTATAATCTCGGAATAGCGGTGAAGGTTTTGCCAAGGGAAGGTCTAGGTAATTAGCTGTTCTCTAAAGGTAGAGATTAGTTTTTACAAAAAAAGGTCCTTTGAAATAAAATATTTATACTTTTAAATTTTATATTTTATGAAAACCATATTATATATTTTGATTATATCAATTATTTTTATTTAAAGAAAGTCTTGTCACGCTTTTTAATATTATCAATATACCCATAATTTTTAAGTTATAAATAATTAAAAAGAGGAAATGATAGTGCAAAAATACGCATACCATCATCTAGGTAATTAGCTGAAATTTTGGAAGAAATGTTCAAGGAAAACGGAATCCACTACCGGTCGATCCTCTAACCTACCCCCTTCGTCCACCAACTAAATTGATTCTAAGATCTTGTTCGTGAGATTGAGAAAACGAAGATAAAAGAAGTCAGGACAATTAATCATTTTCTAGAACATTGTCTATCGTTATCCTTCTAATACCAAGTTTGGTTCATTAAAATTGTATGATTCATAAGATCCGGACATGAAAGAGTTCCCATAGGGTTTCGGAGACGTCTATCTCTACATTTGCGGACTAGAACATAATATTTTCACGAGAATAATTTGACAGAGTACGAATGTACGATTATGTTTCGACAAATCAAGTACTTAATTATACTATTCTATTTCGCACGAGAATCTTATTGGGCTTTTTGGCAATCCGAATTAGCCCATCTCAATTTAGATCATGGTTTAGTTGGGCTGAAAGCTGTGGGAAAGTACCATTATCCATCTAACAAGCTCATAGCCCATTGGTCACCCTCACAGAAATGCCTTCCAAATTTTAGGAAAATGACACCTAAGCCATATGGCCGTCTACATTTTGTACAAGGAATGATCAATTCAATGCCTCAGCCGGATTTTTGACCTCTCCTTTGTCACCTCTGTTGTTGTCATTCGGCAAACCACCGCATATTCTTGACATTTATGTAGCCGCTCATACACTATATCTTGTCTACCCAAATTCTTTAATTTTGGCCAAGAAAAGAAAGGAGTTCACCTAAAAGGAAAGGCAAAAAGGAGAGCTAATGGCAGATTGGGGACCAGTCGTAATAGCGGTGGTCCTCTTCGTACTATTGACACCGGGGCTATTGTTCCAGTTGCCAGGGAAGAGCCGAGCTATCGAGTTTGCCAACATGCAGACAAGCGGAGTCTCCATCTTTGTCCACACCATCATCTACTTCGGTCTCATCACCATCTTCCTCATTGCTATTGGTGTTCACATCAGCACTGGCTAAGACACCAGTTACTGCACTGCAAGCATTGGGGCTCTCTTTGCTCTCAATTCTTTTTTCCCTCTTCTTTTTGTTTTAAATTACAATTAATTCGATGGACACGACCTCACCTGTTTAGTCATACTCTGTACTCTGTTCTTTCTTCTCTTCTTCAACCTCCTTATTCTTTCCAAGCATTAGATTTTTCTCTTTCCCACTCTTTTCTTTCTCAGTTCAAAGATGTGGTCAGTAACATTTTTTGAGATTGCATCTTTAGATGTAGAACCCACATCCACATATCCATCTCAACAAGAAGAATGAAGGCAAAAGTAGACACATAAATATATAATAACAAAAATGAGATTTCAGTCTAAATTGAAGAAAAAGATACCTTCTAACTACTCACTTTGGCATTCCAAGAATTGCCAACTTATACATTTTCCTCGGTGCTGATTTCTAACTATATCAGGTTCAAACTAATCTCAAAATCGATATCCTCTTTTCCTGGGCTTGTTAAGCTATGATCCTCCACTTCATGAAAGTTTCCATGCTGCGTAATGAATCATCAAGAGCATTGTTAAGTTACTGTATTCTTACAACAAGAACAATCAATATACAAAGTAGTGAATTAAGAGTATAAAGTTACCCACACAACCTACACTCAGACTATACCATCAGCAGCTAACACAAGACATCATGAAATATTGAATATGAAAAAACAATGTCAAGGGATGTCATCTCCAAGGATCACAAATCACTGTTATATGAATGTCTAGGCGACTGACTAACATAACATCTACAGAGGACTACGAGGCTGCTGTACCATGTTTGATCTAATGAGCTTGATCATAGGGTGAATAAAGTTCAAGCCACCAAAGTGTAATTAGATCAGTAAGTATAGTTTAGTGGAATGACTAATCAATACAAAAACTAAAAAGGAGGCCTATATTGATATGTATTTGATCCAAATATTCCAGAATAATATCTATGTGATGCTATATTATGGAAAAAGTAAAATGGCTCATGAAGGAATTGAAGAACTGATTCAAGCAGATTCTTTCTTTTTTTGGGTTCAGTCAGACTGGTCTGGGATCATCAATTGTCTCATTCAGATTGAACTCACATTAGTATGTCATCTAGGATGTTATTAATAGTTACACAGCCAGCACATGGTGTGTTGGGTGCTATTGGGTGTTCTCAACCCCAAAAGCTAGCTCAAAGGTGAGGCTTTCCCTCACACTTTTTAACCAAGTAGTCAATGATCAATGTGTGAGGGGGAGATTGTTGGGTATCCCACATCGTTTGTGGAAGAAGTTGGGTATTTGGTAAATAAGTGCGAGGGAAAGCCTCACCATTTAGCTAACTTTTGGGGTTGAGAAGCCCAATAGCACCCAACATGGAGTTGCTGCAGAACTGGACAATTTTATATTCAAATGATCCAGGATGCAGTGTATCCACAGAGCAAGTATATGACTGCAAATTCTTCATCACTTCACTTTAGAAGCTTTTAAAATTATAGAAAGGCAGGGTACATCCTGATCCATAGTCCGACTAGACAGTCTACATATCGGACAACATTTAAAATTCTTTTTGAATGTCACACTTCTATCTATTACATCCTCACTGCATAGTAAGTTATAGCCCAAAAAGACCGCAAAAGGAAGAAAATGAGAGACAAACTCATTAATCATACACACAAGCAAAGAGGAGGTCATCATCCTCTCTTCCCTTGAGGAGCATTTTCACTTTCAATAGATATTTGGGAATGTGTTCAGTAGATAGTTGTAGAAACTCAAAACATGTTTAATGTTCTAGATACACCAAAGCGTAAACAATGCACAGTATCTCAACCAGACAAAAAAACAGCCATTGCCTTCAACAATCAACATATTCCCTTGACATTAAGCTATACACATTTCAATTACATCCTTTATATTCTTCAAATCTTTTTGAGCCATCACAGTAGCAGGTAAGTCACCTAGCCAAATTGTAAGTTCTGTGAAAGGTCTGAACATTAATGGACCCTTCAACTGTCCAAGTCCAAGAAAATTTCATTAGCCAAGTGCAAGCTCACATGCAGATCTATTGCTATTTTTTTTTATTTTTTTTTTGTTAAAGCTATTGCTATTAGTACTACTACGGAATCAACAAGTAACAGGATGGATGGAAGGAAATGGGTGCAGCTGTCCAAGTAATCCAAAAACAACAAAAAGCTAAATAAAAGCATTCCACTTCATTTTTGTTCTAATGAATGGTGCTTGCAGAGTCCACTTTATCTACCGATGGGAAATAATATGGTTATCCATCTACAATATAAAAAACCTTTTAGCACCATAGATTTCTTCGATCGACATACCATTAATATTGTTGTAGCAATCAAGATGGACCATATTTAAGAAAGAAATCAAGTAATCACTAATGCCATGATGAACAACAAAGAATATGAACAGAAAATAGAAAAAGAACACACAGGGATCTAAACATATTAAGGGTCTGTCTGGATCAAGTCAATTGTTTGTACTTAATGAAAAGCTCAAATTCAAGTACAATTTTGATGAAGTAATACATTAGTTCATACTCCCTCCCTTTCAATCAAATAATCCACCATTATATTTTGAGATGTTCTTCCTCTTTAAAAATTATGCCCATGAATAACTGTATCGTGGGATACTTTTATAATTATGATCAACAAGATTCTTATAAATCCTAATCCGATACTTCAGCTAACACAAAAATTAATTTTTTCTGTCCCTAATTGAGTATCTATCTCTTCAAGCATCACCAATGCAACATTGAATTTAACCCCATGTAGCCAGTTTTTCTTTCTTCAACACATTCAATTAAATGAAACCCCTTCAATGCAAGGTGGAATTGATCTCATTTAGCATGCGTCCACCAATAAAATGAAAATTGACAAAAAAAAAATTAAAAATAAAAGAAAAGGAAACAACCTATAGGAAGTGTTTTAGAAGAAAAATACCGATTAGAGTTTTCAAAAAGAAAAATACTGAATAGAATGTATTCAAATCCTCGACTAGAATGTTAAAAATTGACATTTTTATCGAGAATGTGAGAAAAATCGATTCACATTTTGTATCCACAACCATTATCCCCGGTTGCATTGAAGAGATTTTTTTAAAAAAAGGTGTAGTTCACGTTTGGAGATGCTCATATTTTCAAAGAATTTATCCCAAAAAAAGATCTAAATTTAAATTTGTTAATAGCCTTGTCCATCTTTACTGTGAGTACAGGAACACTAGAAAGTAGAAACAATCTAAACTCAATTTCTTTAATTAAAAAATGAACAACTAAAATGAGACATACGACTTTGATTGGGAACGAAGGGAATAAGAAAGAGAATGAATGGAAAGTTCCTCACCGGCGACGTCATTGGAGGGAGGACAGAGAACGGCACGGGCCAGATTGGACAAACTAGAGACGATGCCGGCAAGGTAAAACAACAATACCAAGGAAATGACCCAAGGCATCAATATAAAGCCAATCACAAAAATTGCGGATCCAAACATCATTAGTGCTAGCGAAATCCCGAGGAACAGTGACGCGAAAGCGGCCGGAGACACCCGTGAAGAGGCCCGACCCGACGACGAGGAAGACGAACCGAAATTACTCATAGAGCTTGGGAAAGGAATGGGAAAAGGAGGAGATCCGAGAATGTTAATGATCATGGAACAAAGCTCGTAAAAAACCCTAGTTTGATCATCTTCATCGTCTTGCTGTCTCATCTTCATCTTCAGTCTGTATAAAATTCTCGATAGATAACAACTGTTGGAAAAACTTCCTATCTAATAAGAGAATAGTCCTAAATAAAAGTTTCCATAAATAGGATAAGAGTGGAATCCGATAAGAATATGATCTACTCGAGTGTACTGTTTGTCGGGGAAATTTTTTAAAAAGGCCGGTCAAAAGACATTAATAGCAAAAACAGCTGCACTTACTCAAACATTCTTAAAAGACCCTTTTTTTTTTTTTAAATGAAAACCCCAAAATATCTTAATGAATGATTTAAGAACACATCGAGTCGATCAATCAACTCATGAATCAATCAATCGACACACCAAAGTCGATCAATCAAGTCACGAATCGATTAATCAACTTAAACCATAGGTTGTGGAATGTGAGAAACAAAGATGGGATGAGAGAATCAGAATCTCGCGAATCGGATTCATGGGATGAGAGGGAAGAGAGAGAGAGAGAGATACGACCCCTCGGTGGCGGAATCGAAATGTGGAGGACGAAGGAGAGATGAAGGCTGATGAAGGAGGAGGATCGAATGAGAGACACGATGAAGAAGGAGGTCTGAAGGAGGAAGGTGGATGACAGAGGCAGAGGTCGAATTGGAGAGAGGTAAGAGGACATGAACTGTAATTGTGGTAGGATGGAAGGGTTTTGATAATGAGTTAGGCAATTGTTTTGGTCAAGGGTCATTAGTGGAATATGCTTGTGTTTTAAGGCTATACTTGATGAACTCCACGTTTTAGAAATCTTAATAACGATTGATAGATGACGCTTTACTAAATTAGAAAGCCATATTATTGAGCTACTTGAAGTTCGAGAATTGATTAGTCGGTTTGCGACTCTTGAGATTCGACTTAGAACATGTTCAGTAGAGCACGGAACATTAGGGACCATTCATTGGTCTCAATGTTATTAAGAGTGGATTATTGGATGGGTTTCTATCCCATGACAATTAGGTCGAGTGCACGGGAATGCACTTGTGAGGTTGTGACTATGGGGTAGTCTTTATATGCTTTAAGTGTGGATTTGAGAACGTCAATTGTATACGACGAGTTTGGGCTATGTATTATAGTCTGAGGTTGTTTTGTGAAGACTAAGTATTAAGTCATAATTTGTGGGCGTTAATAGACTAACTTAGTAGTCTTTGATTTGGTTGTGTATGGAGGATCATTGTGGACCTCATGGCGTGATTGTGAATAAGCATATATGCTATTCTTATTTGGGTTTGTGACTTGGGATCATGGGTACCCCAATGTATGAATACTTGGACTAAACGTGTAGTTAGCCGAGCATGATAAGTATGTGCAATTATGTGCATTGAGATTTGGGTTTAGTAGAGCATTATGACCTACTTGATTTGGATGAGTCCGCTCTTGTCGGACTTGTTTAAGTCCAGCTAGCGTCTTTGTGTTGAGTCGGCAATAGGATGACTCATAGCCTTTGAATAAGCAATCGATATGAGTCGCCACATTGGTTCTCATTTCTCTTCACTATTTGGCCAATATTAGGATGTGGTCCTCGTATTAGCGTTATCTAGCCTTATAGTGAGCTCTCATTTCTTTATCCTAGGTTGGATGAAAGGCAACGCAGACTCATTACGATAAACGGATGAGTTTTGATTATTCACTAGGGAAAACCAGTGGGAAGTAAGGGTGAGCAAAAGTTTTCCGGAACCGGACCGGACCAGTCGAAAATGAACCGGACCAATACTTTGGATTGGTCTTGGATCTGAATTTTTACAGAACCGGACCGATGTGTATTTATTATTATTTTATTATATATAATATACTAATATAGTATGATTAATATATATATATATATAAACACTATTATACTAACCCTAAAACTAAATCATATATTCCTATTTGTGAATTCATCTCTCTCTCTCATCGACAGACACTCAGACAGTACTCATCTCACTCTCTCTTCTCGTCGTTCTCGCCTCTCGGCTCTCGCTATCCCTCCGACCTTCGTGACTAAGTCCGGTGTCCGGCGTCTGCCATTAACGTCGTCTCCAACCAACCAACAAAATCAGCCGCCAGGTACAGTACCTCTCTCCCCCTTCTTCTTTATCTCTCTCAAAGACAAACCCTAGATTTCCCGTTTCCCCCACTCTCCTAGTCTTCTTCATTGGTGGTTGTGGCTGTGGCTGTCGACCAAAGATATTGCCTTCACATGCTTTTCAATTTCTCATTACATGTTATGTGATCTATCTACCTCTGCCTTCACATGCTTCTCAATGGTCCATTGCTGCATTGCCTCTGCCCTACTTCTCATTACATGTTATGTGATCTTTCAATGTTAGCAATTTCTACTTTCTACAAACCATTTTATTTCTAATTATGTTCAATTTGAACTTTGAAGTTTTGAACCCTACTTAAAGGTATACAGTGTAACTAACCTAACAAGCTTAGTTCTATATGTATGACTATTGCTTAAGCACTTGGGTCAAGTGGTTAACTAGACCCACTATAAATAGTAGTCAGTCGATGACTCGATGAGACACAAAAATCTATGATTTCGACACTTTTAATTGTTGAATGTAATTTTATTGAAGGTTTTTAAATCTATTTATGAAGTTTAAATCTTTTAGATTTTATTATGTATTTGTATTAAACAGGTAAAAAATAAATAACCATCGTATTGGTCCCGGTTCGTCGTCTTCAATTGGTTCTGGACCGGACCAATGTATTGGTTCTCAAACATATTGGGTTGGTCCTGGTTCTATATTTTTTGAGAACCGGACTATTGGTCTGGTCCTGGTTCTCTCATTTTTTCCAAAAAAATGGACCGAACCGGACCAAGCTCACCCCTAGTGAGAAGATATTGGATATGATATTGGTTTGGTTATTGGGTCGAGCACGAGATCCGGTTCGGTTGCATTTCAGCATGTGTACAACAATAGCATCACATACAGACACAGTCAGATATTTATATTTTGCTATATGTGTTTACTTTCGAGTACTTATCTAAAAAACAATCTACTATGTGGTTTACATGAGATTATGTATACGAGTGATTTTGTGGTACTTAATATGCTTTGGTATACTATTATGATGTCATACTATGATTATATGACCGAGTATTATGTCATGTCATGTAGTTGCATTTAGTAGCTTATTGGGTTTTTATGACTCATCCCACACCTTTGTTTTCCTTAGTGTGTGTAGTGAGCTCGTTATTACGTGTTGAGGCAGTGTGTTCGCAGTTGATAACAGGTGGTCTTCCAACCAATAGTTTGGAGTTATTTATGTTTTGCATTATTATTTATGTGAGACACGGATGTAAAGTTATGTAAACTTTACTAGGGTAGACTTGTATTAGTTTCTTATTGATGTATTGTTTTGGAGCCGACTAGTATAGTCGAGCCATTGTATCTATTTTAGATGTAACACCCGAGAATTGCATATTTGATTAATTGTGCATTATGGTGCATTAGCATGATTAATTACGTGATACATGTTATCTTTAATGCGTTTATGTGTGTTGCATTGTGGACTTGAGTTATTGTCTTATGAGAGTTCATTTGAACTCAAGATAAGTTGGACTTAATGTGTGACGTGTTTAAAATCCATATTGGACTTTGGTTATATTAATTATGATTTATAATATTGGAATAGGAAATTACACGTTAAAACTAGAAAATATATATTTTCGACTACGTTGACCTGAAGTATATAGTACGTTACGTGTTTCTTTTTATATAGTTAAAATATATTTTTATTTTAACCTTGACTAATTAATAACGATTAATTAGTATTTAATTGGGTCTAATTGGTGATTAATTGGTTTTGACAATGTTGACTTTTAACCCACCATTGAGATTGATACCTCAAAATGACTAACCATTTATTTGGTTATTTTATTGTTTCACAAAGTGACTGTTAACTTGAATTTTGGATTTCGCAGGATTACATTTCTTTGTCAACAACAATTATTTTTTCTTTTTTTTTCCTTTGTTAGATTAGGCGGTTGGTGGGTCAGCCACCAAGGCTCTATTTGTTGATTGTGAAATGAGTCTTGTGACTCATTTCATCACCTTCTCTATTTCTCTCCTTCGTCCGCCATACTTGTGAGTAAGGTTGAGGGTTCGAGCTTTCAGGCTCGATTTGTTAACGAAATATTACATGTTTTTAATTCCAACTCCGCATGAGTGTTCTATGTGTTGAGGGCTACGTTTACACCTGAATATTTTGTGTTGTCACCGATATTTTTTGGCAAAGGTAAGTTACTATCTCCTTCCCTTTGCATGTAATAATAACATACATGAACTGTGGGCTACCCTCATATGATTTGTTTTGAATATGGAGTATAAATAATTTAGTTACAAATTATTGTTAATTTAAACTGGTTAATGTGTTAAATGGTTTTAAACCATTATTATGCCGTATAAAACATCAATGAGATTGTGTTGGGATGAATCCCGCAAATCGCGGTGATGCCTGAAAGTTATAGATATTAAATGAATGACTCGACGGAGTCGATTAGGGGCAATAAAATATAATGAGTGACATGCTTGATTTCTACGATAACGGGAAATATTTTTGGTATAGTTTATTATACGTGAATTATCACATACTTTGGTATTTATGTGTAAGCAATTAAATGCTTATGTGTTTATTTACAGCATCATATTAAGTCCAGCACTGGCGTACGTGGTTCGTATTGGTCTGGTTTAGCCCCCACTATCTGTCGTAGTGGGGAAGTAGCATCCACTGTTATATCAATACGGGTAACTTTGGGAAGTTAAACTTTGTATGACTATCGGTAGTGTATGTGGTCCTTTTTGCCGAAGGAGTCTATGAGAGGACCTATTTTGGACACGACTAATGGTTCAGACATGATTCAGTGCCTCAGATTCGAGTTATATGATATGACTGAAAGTTGTCCTATATGTATATCCTTTGTTATGTGTTTAATTACGTTGAATCAACGTGTATTATAACATGATCAACGTGATGTATGCAAGTATACGTGCAACTATATTTGATTTACAAATGTGTTTATGACATGTGCATAACATCATGTCATGTAGTTGCATATAGTAACTTACTGAGTTATCACTCACCCCGTTCCCTTTAATTGTTTTCCTTAGATTCCAGCCAGTCGGGAGGATCGAAGTAAGGATCGGCGAGACACGCAGAATCTGACAGGTTGTTTTTTGAGGTAGTAGTTCGTTGTGAGCTTGTGTACATTTTCTAGTTTGTTAAGATCGGGGTGGATGGAGTTATATAAACTCTATTTTGGGGTAGTTTGTGTTATGCTTGTTACTTATGACTGGTTTGCTTTTCTTTTGGAGCCGATGTGTAACGTCGTGCTTGTTTATAGTTTCTGCGGTTAGTTGATTTCTCATTTTAGGCTGTTGAGCCTTTTGTGTATAGTTACGAGTGTTAGCTCAATGTTTATATGTTATGCCAGCTAGTGTAGACAACCGAGGTGTTGTTACAGTATAACACATGTCTTTATTTCTATTGATTACCTATTATAGCTTGTTAATCACAAGTTTTGTTTACTTGTTATTATGACACACATTAGCTTGAAGTTCTGTATGGGGATTTTGAGTCGGGGCGTGATAGTTGGTATCAGAGCTTGACTTAGCTGTCAGCCAGGATAGGTTCCTCGGCCTAGGTGGGTATGGTATGATTTTTGTGTTATTACTTACACCGAGTGTTTATGGCAAGTGTAATAATGGTGGAGACTAGTCAAGGTACTAGTACTGGTAGAACTAGGCAGAGTGTACCCAGAGGGAACGAGAGAGCTGAGGGTGATGACCATCGACTAGATGTTCCTCCTGAATAGATACCACAAAATCACCGAGAGAATATGATGGGTGTAAGACCCCGATTCCTTAGGATTAACTTGGAATGGTTTTTGATTGAGTTTTGTGTAGCATTGCACACGCTTGAGATCGGTTTTCAGTTTGGGCCGCGTATTCACGCATGCCTGATACAACATGTAGTTAAACAACCACAGTTTAGTGTAAACAACTCAGAATAGAGATCCGTTTGATGCGTTAGAAACTAGACTTCAAGGGCTTTCTAACCACATCTTATTTGTAAATTTTGGACTTATAGATCATCTCAGGCACGTCTTTGAAGTTATCCGAAGTTTTGGGTAGCTTTTGGGCTTTAGTCACTTGTTTGGCCCGTTAGGCTTTGGGCCCATTTACCTCACTTACATGATATTCAGTCATACTCTACCATTTGCGAGTTTCTTAGTTTTAACTTCCAAGCTCGATTTGTTATCGAATATTTTCTCGTTTTTAATTTCGACTTCGTAGGAGTGTTGTATGTGTTGAAGGCTTACTTTGTACCCGAAAATTATGGAGTTGTGTAACTGACTCCTTTGAGGTTTGTAATTTATTTAGGGGATGATTATACCCTTATAAAAATTACAATATAATAATAAGAAATTATTATTTGACGTGTAGGGGCAAATAAATAATTAGCGGTTGTGACCTCAAACTGTTTTAGTATTTTAATTGACCCTACAGGGTTAATTCGTATGACAGTTAAAATATTGATTGAGGGAATAATATATTAGTCTCTACGTGTTAGAAATATTTATGTGGTATTGTATTTCATTTTACGGAGTCAAATTAGAGTTGATTTATAATTAAACCAATTGGGTAGTACAGACCGATTGTGGTACACAGCTGAGTTGTTTTGATCGAGGAACCCTCGAAATATTTTTGTTTGGTTTGAGATTTTTAAGACTTTTATTTTAGACATTATAGAGTGTCAGGAGAAGTAACGTCGTTTCGTTGAACGATGTTCAAAGTGAGCCGTTTGAAAATCACTGTAGTAGGCTGGTTACTGTAGCAACGGACAACTATATATATATATATATATATATATATATATATATATATATATATATATATATATATTAGAGTGAGATGTCTATCCTATCCCCTAATTAAACCCTTCTGTTTCTCTTGTGCACTCCCTTGGGGGGAAACATGGTCCCTTAGCCTTTCTTTAAGGTCTAAAACTCCTTCATCCTCTTCATTTTTGAGCTGCCACCATGAAAGCAGAGAGGAAGAGAGCTCCCATAGAGATTCTGGCAATTCCCGGAGATCTGACCGTCCGATCGTCGAGTTTAGACCGCCATCGCGAAGCCCTCAACGAATAGAGTCTTTCCCTCATGTTAGTCCCCACTGTCTTTCGAGTTTATTGGCCAAAATAGGTACGTGACTAAAACCCCTACTCCCTCTTTCTAGCTCAAATGGATGCTAGGTTGTTAGAGACTTGATTTTCTTGATTTATTGTGTTATTACATATCTATGTGATGTGTTTCCTTGGGGTTTTGATTACTGAATATATGGGTTTGAATTCAAATGGTTGTTGTTGGGTTTATGGAATTGATGTAGAAGGAAATTTGGTTGGAATGGGGGTGTTAGAAACAAGACATTCAAAATCAGAAAAATCTCAGTTTTGTGCAAATTCGGAAAAATACTGGTACTAATCTACTATATGGAATTGTCTAAAAGTATTATATGTTGTACGTTTGTATGTTGATAAATGCTCTGTAAAATTGCATAAATTTTTGAGTTCGGGAAGTATTTTTTAATAAATCACGAACCATGGCTACGACAGTGAGTCTGAGCAAGGGAAACTGGTTATTAACATGATATTAATATGATCATAAATAGATGAATACAAATCCAATTGGAGTGTTTTAAAATGGTAAACTCTAGCTCAAAGAGTCTAGTTTCTGGAAATGTAAAATATGTGTCATTTGGATTAATGAGGAATTTTTTGTGAAGTTTTTATGATAGACATGAAGTACAGGCCACAACAGAAAAACTGATTTCTGACATGAACTTAGAGGGACTGTATTTTGATGAATACAAGTATTAATGGAGTAATTTAAAAGTCTAAAGTGTAGTATCAAGAGTCTAGTTTCAGAATAGGTAATAATCACCTAATTTGGAGTTGTGAGAGATTCATTGTTGAATTTATAAGTTGACTAAGCAGAATGAGTCACAACAGAGAATCATATTTTTAACATGAATTTGAGGTGGCTGTATTATGAAGAATACAAGTCCAAATAGAGTACTTTAAAGTGTTAAATTATAGTTCCAAGAGTCTAGTTTCTGAATATATAAAATTCATGAAATTTGTAGTTGTAAGGAATTAATAGTTGAATTTACAAGTTGACTTGGCAGAATGTGTAATAGCAGGAAATCAGATTGTTATCATGAAATTGAAGTGACTATATTTCGATGAATATAAATCCGAATGAAGTGATTTAAAAGGCTAAGTTATAGTTTGAAGAGACTAGTTTCAGAATATATAAGATTCATGAAATTTAGAGTTATGATGAGTTATTGGTCAATTTTACAAAATGGCTACACAGAATGAGTTATTACTAAGTTGTAATTCCAATGGTTAGAATGTGTATCTTTCGATGCATGAACATCGAGTATAGAAGGATTGATTTGATTTGAAGAATGGATTACCATTCATGGATATTGTAGAGCGTATCTTCAATTTCGACGTTGAGACCCTTTAGATGCTGTTAGAGCATAATGTATTGTATCTAATGTGCGATACTATTCAAGTGAATATGATGAGATGTGTTTACGAATTAACATGAACTTTAATGAGTTGAGACTATAGAATGATTTATCATTTTAGAAATTTGTAATGTGTATAACGTTGTTGATTAACTACCCTAGACTAACAAAGTAGTGTGAGTGCCCCGGATTTTTACGACCGTTCCCTGATAATGAAAAGCGGATGGTTTCAAAACCTTTAAGGCGCGTGGAATGCGCATGGCCTCAATTATGGACTCAAAATGTGATAAACAGAGTCGTCATCTTTATTTTAAAGAAAATAAAGAAAAACCAAGTGTAACCAGATTTGTAAAAGGGTCGAAGGCTAAGTTACGAGGTGGAAAGGGTTAGGCACCCAACTCGCCCTTTCGGTCTCAAAATAGTTTTTTTGCTGAAATATGTTTTTTTATATTTATTTAACAGATGAAATAAATAAATAAATAAATAAATAAATAAATAAATATATATATATATATATATATATATATATATATCTGTATCTATATTATTACAAACTTGCAACAGCCTCCTTCCTGGAGTTACAAATACATTTATAAAATTTTGGTCATAATAATGGCTCTTTTTAGTGATATTGCCTATAGAAATTTGGATATCGCCTATAGTCTACCTCTTGAAGCGTGGGGGTTTTATCATGTACCAACTAGCTTCTAGTAGATTTTAGGGTGCGCTCGCTCTGTTCTTTCGGGAGAGGGAGTCTTTTTGCTGATGTTTTGCTGTTGCAGGGATTCGGGCAGAGTAGCTGCTTCCGAAAATTGCTTTTCAGCCTCGAGATCCGAGCGGAGCAACTGCTTGTTTTTTTACTGTTATTTGCTTGCTAACGACGGAAATCGGGCAGAACAACTGCTTGTTTTTTGTTGATTTGGCATCTGGATTCGGACAGGACAACTGTTCTTTTTGGGATTTTAGAATCGGTGGAATAGGGCGGAATCCTAGCAGGGTAACTAGGTTTCACTTTGGCCAGTTGGTTTTGCTATTTTGGGGAGATTTGGTAGAGCTTCGGGCTAGAGGAAGAAATTATCTCGAGGCGCTCTCTCAGAACTCACTGCGCTGTTTCTTAACAGCGTATTCTCACTGCGTGTTTTATGTCTGAACAATCTGTGAATTCACAAGTCGGACCTTTTTATTTTTAGGCTGAGAGAGGCTTTCCCTCGTGGTTAGGATTTTTCTTTATGTGCTTCATCGGCTTGTACCGTGCGCTGATAGAATTGCACATTAGGCAAACTGCTACAGGGAAATGCGTACTTTTGGGCGCCACCCATGGAAGAAGTGAGGGCGGCGCCCAGAGTTACTATGGGCGGCGCCTGGCCCCTTTTTCTTGCTTCTTTTTGGCACTTAGGCCCCCTGCACTTTACTGTTCATGCATATTGCTTTTGCTTTTTGCATTTTCGACCCTGTAACTTGAAATTCGTTAGTCTTGTTAACAAGTCTTGATATCTCATGTCATGTTACATACCAGGGGTACGAAATTGGGGTGTCTACAGAGCCCTCAACGATGGAGTTTACGGGTAAACCGAAACTTACCAAGTAAACGAACATCATTGATAAGAAATAGACTCCCAAATTTCGTGGAAATTATAATGGGGAGGAATGCAATATATGCGACAGTTTATAGGGTGCAGTTCAAATCTCACATACCCTAGACATATTTAGTCAGTTATAGCAGGTTATCGTAGTTTTTAAGCAGATATGCAATGAAATGCTCTGATGGTCGCACTTACCGAAATAGGCTGCCTACGTATCCCTTTCTCAGGAATCAAACCAAACGTAGTTCGGCCTCATGCAAACAAACTACAGCCACTGGGTGGTATAACAGAATCAAGCATCGCATCCTCAGAGTAGGACCCTTCGTTGAACACGATGGTGGGACACATCATAATAAAAACATTGTATCCTCAAGGGTAGGACCTTTCGCCGAACACGATGGTGGGACACATCATCATAAAAACATCGTATCCTTAAGGGTAGGACCCTTCGTCGAACACGATGGTGGGACATCATCATAAGACATCGTATCCTCAACTTCGCTGAACACGATGGTGGGACACATCATCATAAAACATCGCACCTTCAGGGTAGGACCCTTCGTCGAACATGATGGTGGGACACATCATAAGACATCAAAAACCGTGCAAGCCCCCTAGACCATGCGACCACAAGGTCCCATTTCCCAATTTGTTGAACCATATGCAACGCTTGCGATCGCAAACCCCAAAACCAATGCGGCCGCAAGATCCCCTGAACCAAAAACTCTCTAAAAGAAGTCCTAAAAGACCCTAAAGGTTCCCAAAATAATAAGAGATGATCCCACGATCAAAACAAAGCCAGAAGGGACCCAAACGGTCACCGACACAACACAAACGAAAATAAACAATGACGACGAGTGTCGACACAACCGAGAAAGATTAAACTATTAGCCAGGCTTCCGAACAACAAATCAAGACATGTTTAGGGACAAGTTAAGAGTCTAATATGTAGATTAGAGTTCTTTTAAGAACTCACACAACAAACCTGAGAATCGAAACTCCAAATAACGCGACGTTTGCAAAACTCGATTTCACGCATCACGATAGAGACGAATGCGATGCATTTAGCATCACAACATAAATAGACTTAGGTAATCTATCCCCCATGAAGTCTAACACTATGAATCTACTCAAGGCAAACTAGTAATGACTTAAGGTATAATCGAGGTCACGAGAAAGAGCTACGCGAGTAAACTCTTGACCGAGTCAAATAACGACCAACGTCGAGATACAACTTGTAAATTTAACAAGTTAGAGTCTATGGAACATGTAGAACTAAGTATTGACCTCTAGATAGCCTCCCTACACATACCAAGGTTCTCACCTCAAGCCAAACACGAAATGCTACGGCCATTTGGCACGAAAAACAAGGAAGTCAAACATATGAAGGTTCGGGGTCTTACAGTTGGATCTTGTGATTGTTAATTCGGGTTGCCAGCAAACAATTTGAGCTCGACCCATAATTTAGGAGAGCTATTTGTAAGGGGGTTATTTGTAATTGACCTATAACCGTTGGATTTTGCGGCCATGGTCTATCTGTGCCGCCAGTTAGCTAAAGTCAATTGAAGAGCTCTTTTATAACTTAGATAGATACCAAGGCATTTGTCTTTCATTACTCTTTCTTTTCCTCTCCACACTTCCGAGATAGATAGGGAGTGCATATCAGGATTTAGGCTATAGAATGCCAATTTAGCTCTATAGAAACAGCGGGTGCAAGCTGTGGATTATTATTGGAGGTAGAAATATTTAATTAGTAGAAATTCATCCAATCGGTAAGTTGTTATTTCCTTTGCTTGTGTTAGCAATTATATATGATATATAAGCTAGATTTTTGTTAGTGCTTTAATTCCAAGGTAGAATAACTCCACTTGTTATTTGTTTTCGCATGGAACTTAGGTATGAACTTAAGTTTATGTTTCATTTAGTCAGAAAAATAGATGGGAGGAGAAAAATAGGGTGAACTATGAGTAGCAGTTGTCACGAGCCGAAGGATCTAGTGTTCAAGAAAGCTCAATGTTGCTGAAACGACATTGCCTATAGAGAAAGTGCGATTTGAGAAAATGTTACAATTGATGGGGTACATTGTTTCAAGTGGTAGTTGAGGGGCGCAATTCGAACTCGATGCAACCAAAACCCATTTTAGATGTGAGAAAATGAACTTTTACTTGTTCTTTCCTTTCCTGTATTTTCCTAGCATTCAGATGCATGGACAACATCAACTATACCAAACTATACCATGCCTTACAATTTAATTTTCGTAAATCCAAAGGAAGGTTTGGTCATTTCAATTCAAATGGTAGTTGAGGGGCGCAATTCAAACTCGGCTCATAATTGAGGGGGGTTATTTATAAAAGGGTTGTTTGTAATTGACTCATGGCCGTTGGATATTACGCCTAGGATCAATTCGGGACACCAACAAACAATTCGAACTCGACCCATAATTGAGGAGAGCTATTTGTAATTGACCCATAACCGTTGGATTTTGTGGCCAGGATCTCTATGCCGCCAATTAGCTAAAGTCAATTGGTGAGCTCTTTTATAACTTAGATGGATACCAAGGCAATTGTCTTTCATTATTCTTTCTTTTCCTCTCCACGCTGCCGAGATAGATAGGGAGTGCATATCAGGATTTTGGCTATAGAATGCCAATTTTTATTTGTAGAAACTGCGGTGCAAGCCGTGGATTATTATTGGAGGTAGAAATAATTAATCAGTAGAAATTCGTCCAATCGGTAAGTTGTTATTTCCTTTGTTTGTGTTAGCAATTATACATGTTATATAAGATGGATTTTTGTTAGTGTGATAATTAACAAGTAGAATAACTCTACTTGTTATTTGTTATGGCATGGAACTTAGGTATGAGCTTAAGTAGATGTTTCGTTTAGTCGAAAAAATAGATGGGAGTCGTAAAATAGGCTAAATTTTGAGTAGCAGTTGTCACTCGAAAATTATGTGGTTATAGTAATGACACAATTGGGTCGAGTTTGAGTTAAATAAATTATATTGAGTGATATAATGATTTCCTACGTCACGATGCTTGAAAGTTATTTAGGGATGATTATACTTTCATAAAAAATTAAGATATGTTAAAAAGCAGTTGGTATCGGATAGTTACGAGGTAATCAATAATTAGTACTTATAGCCCCTTAATTATCATAATGCTATAATTGTATGTCATGCCCAAACATCGTGATTACACGTCTCATAAGAGGTGAAAAACACAACCGAAAAAAAAATTCTAAGGAAAGGCCAAATCAAGAAATATATCCTTATTAAAATAGACCAAAATACCATACATATATAACTGAGTACGGGTATATCAAAGCAACTATCCTTTGGATACATGCAATCTTAAACAGTCTATTGATAACTCAAATATTCACAACCCTCCAAAAAATGTACACACTACTATACATACAAATAGACAAAAATACAAAAAGTAAGCTACTCATGCATCGCTATACAACTTGTAGTTGTAAGACTCAAGCCAGACTACAAGTTTCCCTCTAACTATCACTTGAAGTGAAAAAAAAAAGGTGAGCACAAATTACCCAGTAAAGAACCTGCCAACATTTAAGGATGTGACAATGTATCGAAATACAAGTTGTAGCTATATCAATCTGATAACAATAGTTGTGAAACAAGATTAAACAATCATATTTTTCTATTGAAGAATGGAGGAATAAGAATGATTAACAATGGTGTGAATCCAAATTCCATAACACTTGAGCCGGGCACCATACCTGCAAACAATCGACTCAAATATTAAAGTGTCACTATAGATGTCATTTTGACTAGAGTCGCAAAAACAAATACCAACAACCAATGATGGAACAATCAACTTGTGATGCTATCAAATCGTAACATAGTAACAACTCAAAGTGTATATGGCGGAGTAGTAAAACAAATATGAATCATCAATTCCAAATGAGGTAACAAGATCAAATCTAAACTTGATATGAACAATATTCAACAAAAAAAATTTAGTGACAAGAAACGAATTATAACTAGGTTAACAAGAACTCTTACCTTAGCACGAGACAATTCAACTAACCAACTAACTAACATGCTTCAATCTAAGCATATAGCACAATGAAATTTAAGAAACAACTTTAAGTGTCATGTTTTCAGCAATGAACATTAATTAGTATCACTACAAATACAATGTGCAGTATTTGATCATAATTCAAAATAACATAGAATCTGATTTTGAAATTAAGTCTATTTAAAAGTATTCTAAAAAATAATCATTTAAACTTTTGAATCACTTGATTCCAATTTAAAATGAATAAGTTATGACCATTTAAAGTTAGTAACATTTCTTAAACTTATAAGGACCCATCTGAAAATTGAAAAACTGTGAGGACCCAGTATTTCTTTCAGCAAGCTAAAACAATAGGAGCGTAATTACAATTTCTAAAACTCATCATCTTCAACCTCAAGAATAGAGCTACATCTTCGACAATTCTCATTTTTTTTCTTTTTCAAATTATTTCTTGGTGGGAATATACACACCCACTTTCTATAGTTCACACCCCATTTCTTACAATATATAGTACAAGGTACAACATCTAAATGCAGGAAATGAGTGGTGAAGAGTAGAAAGTGAGATATGTATAGTCTCACCCTTCTTTATTCGCTTCTTTACTTTTCCTCAATCTCTAAGGATAAAAAACTAACATTAAAGTTAGTTATAATTATAAAAATGCTTTAGTACAATCAATATGCTAATATTAAATGTGAAAGATGAAGTTGTAACGTTTTAGAGATGATAAGTATAAGTAGTTTTACACATGTGCGTTAAACGCACGGACATATATGTTCTTAAACTAGTATATGTGCCCGTGTCATAGGCACGGTGTTGATATGAAATCAGTTCAATTAATGGCCGGGATAAACAAAACCCCTGACGGGATAATTCAAACAAAACTCACAACTGAAGGTTTTATATATAATTGTAGAGGGGTAATTCAACATAATTCATAACTGGGGGGGTTCATTTGTAACTCACATACTTACGAATTAATCTGGACCATCAGTTGTGTTTAGCACAATTCGATCAGAGCCACCAGTTAGACCCTGATCTGTTTTATACTTATAGATTAAATTTTATTCAAGCAAAATAAAGATAAAATAATATTATAAGAATGAATTGCAAGTACTTAAATAGAAATACATTATTGTATTAGTAATATGATGTACTCTGAATTCATTATACACAACATTTGTTGTGTTATTTTGTTGGCTTTACCTCTTTATCTCATATCAAAATCTTTAGACCAGAACAATTTGTTAACCTAAAAGTAAAAGTATAAGATTTTTAAAATACATGTTGACTGAAGCCGGTTGTTGAAGTTCGTTATCTTTTATCTTTTATAAGATCACAAATTTTTAACGTATAAAATATTATTAAAAACCTTGATATTGATTTATTAGCATGTAAAATGGATAATAAAATTAAGATTTTGATGGCGTTGAAATATTTTGTTAACTATGTTTTCAAATCATTATAAACTTGTTCATTTTGTAAGGCAGTATTTGTTTTCATATTCCAAAGTAGCATTTGGTTTTTATATTCCAAGACAATATTTGATGTAATCAATGAATGTAAAATCAAATTTATATTTTCAATACATGACTCATCACTTTTATTACATATAAATAACTTTCTATTTAAAGAAAAAAAACAAATTTGACGAAATTTTACTATTTTTGGACTACCTAGACTTTATACCATATAAACAAATGATATTACGAGGTAGAGCTTGTGATATTATTACACGTTTTATTATTAGAGTTGTTAGATGATTAAGTTGGTGATGATTTGGAATGTTCATGTTATTACTTAAAAAGAACACATTTGATCTAACGGTATAAAGATTTAAATAAATTTGATCTAATGACATTAATATTAAAATTTGTAATAATATCACAAACTTTAGTTCGTGATATATATATGTGTGTGTGTGTGTTATATATTTCAAAAGTAAACTTTAATAGAAAAGCATGAAAACTTTAAAAGAAAAGCATCACAGAATAATACGGGGAACTATTTAGAGTATAATTGAAAAGGATCTTACTCAAAACCAGTAACCGTACTTATCCGGCCAATTGGTTGCAAAAAGTAAACAAAATATATAAAGGGACAAATAAATAAAAGTCCACATAATTTACATAAAAGAAAAAGAAATGAAAATAATACTCCCTCCGTCCCTAATTATTTGTCATAACGGCCGTGCATTAAGAAAAAACAATTGAGCGATTATTTATATTGGTTTAATGTGTAGTTTCCTTTAAAGCTCATGTGTATGTGGCCCATAATTAAAGTAAGGTGAAAAAGTAAGGGTAAAGTGATAAAAATGATGTTCTAAAAAGGTAAGTTTTAAAGTGGATAATTATTTTGGGACGAACAAAAAAGGAAATGAGGAGAAATTGAAATTTTGCAACACACAAGTATTTTAATTTTCTTATTTTCGCTTGATAATTTATCTCACACACGCAATTACAAACGACACGAAGGTTGTAACTTGTAAGAGAGGACACGCGTACTGCATGCGGAATAACAACACATCCTCAGGCCGCCGACCAAGAAAAGTCAAACCACTGGCAAGGCAAACTGAATACCGAGAAATGAGAATACTCCTGTGAATAGGAGAAAGGGTCATATTAAGAAGATAAAATACTGAAAAGACTAGACCTGTGTCATGTTTGTTCCCCAAGTGGCCAAGTGGTCGAGTGTTGGCGGTGGCTGATGAGTGATGGCGCCCAAGAAAACAGGGAAGAAAGAAAAGACAGGGAAGAAAGAATTGAAAAGAGAGCAATGATTCTTCTATAAGGAGAAAGCAAAGGGAAAGGCAGGGAAGAAAGTATCCAAACATGGACCAAGGTGAGTTTAATTTCATGTTTATCAATTTTCTGCAACTCTGAATTTTTTTCAACTACAAAATTATCTCCGTCATTATCGTTCATCGCCACAGGCACAGCAACAGCGGCGCACGATGAGGATATAAACCACCGACTACTGCTCGAAGCCGATCCGATGAGCTTCAAATCAAGCAGTTTAAGGATGCCATCAAACACGATCTTAGATCAAGGCAAAGTGATCCTCGCTTCTCTCTCACTATGAATCTTTTATTCTCTCTCTCTCTCTCTCTTTCAAATGGTACTAGGATAGATGTAAATGGAAAGGAGAAGATAGAGTGGGGGGTAATTAATTAGTCCTTTTAATTGAGAAAATGGTGGTGAGGGAGGGAGACGGTGGTTTGCAGTACTCTTCAAATCATCTATCTCAATCCCTTCGCATCACCTATCTCATTGAATCTACATCCGGCTAAACTGAAACAGAATATGAGACGGGGGTTAGATAACGATCTGGAGCCGTTTGCGGTGGTAATTTCATTGTGCCGTGTCTTCTGATTATCTCACGCGCCCCAAACTAGCGTGAGGGAGTGGCAAACAAACTTTCCTTCCCTCCCTCCTTTTGGCGTATTCATCTTTTCTGTTTTTTTTTTTTTTTTTGAACTTTTCCTTGTGTAAAATATATTAATTGAAAAGAAACGTTTGTTTGTACAAAGCATTTGTAAATGCAATATATTAATTGAAAAAAGTATTTGTAATAAACAATATACTCCGTATTAATTAAAGTATTTGCACGAATGACAAAAATAGAAGATTCATGTAGCCGACCCAAGTAATAATTGAAAAAAAAAGGCTGAGTTGAGTATTTACAATACGTAAATATTAATAAAGGTTGTAAATAAATTTATTTATTCATAAAAAAATTTGTAATATATAACATATCAATTAAACTATGAATAAAATTAGTTTATTTCTAAAAATATTTGTAAAATATAATATATTAATCAAAATTATGTATAAATCAATATGTTTGACAAATATAAGTCAATAGAGAAAGATTTTTCAGTGAAGTCTTCCTCAAGAATTCCTTAAGAGAGAGAGAGATTGCATTTATTGGAGGGATCTTAGTTCCTCTTATAGGTGGACAGTCACGGAGAAAGTATCAAAACCCTAACTATAAGCCCTCTAAAGACCCCCATGTCTACCACTGGCCACCCCTTAAGGGCCATGAGCCCTCTTAACACCAATAAAGACTGTCCACAATATTGGCTTTCTTAAGCATTTGAACGATCAGGCTCTCGCTGGGGAAAGCAAGAAAGCTGCCTCAACCTCAAGCCCTCCTATTGTTACTTAAATCAATCAAATAAAAATTCTTCACAAAATAAGTGTAAAATTAAAGTTCGACTCATCAACAATAAAGTGTAACACTCTCTCCGTTAAGAAAAAATAATTCATTTTAATATAAATTTTGGTGTAATGCGTGATTTACATTTTATGTTTTTGAACATGTGGTTATAATTAAAATAGTTATAAAAGGTAAGACTAAAATACTAAAAATATTTTCTTCAAAATATTTTAAAAATGACAACAATTTTGAAAGAGTTAAAAGAAAAAGTGGACAATTATTTAGAAACCAGATAGTAATTACTCCCTCAATTCTTAAATTATTGTTCCCTCTCTTTGATCTATTAATTGGAAAACATAATTGAATGTATTATAAATATTGATGTAATATAAGTGTTCTTTAATGTTCTCGTGTATATAGTAATAATTAAAGTAGGTAAGGTGATAAATATATTATTATTATTATTTTAAAAAAAGTTTTGAAACATCAATAATTTATTTAATGATTTAATGAGAAAAATAAATAAAAAAAGAGATGGTATGACGTGTCTAAGAAACAAAAGTGGATAAACATCACATCAAGTGATCAATCACACGCATAAATTAAGTTCAAAAGAAAGAAAAAAAGACACTCAATTCTCAAATGGAATCTATCTTTTTATTTAAAAGGACAAAGTTAATGAACCAAGACTGTAATAGAAGTTGGGAATACCAACATTTCCTATTTCATATCATCCAAAAGGAGGTTCCTGGAAACAAGAATAGATGAATAAGAACCGTACTTATCCCATGGTTATCCCAAAAAGTTAAAAAGAAAATATAAACTAGGCTACGTAGTTATCAAAAAAAGGAATACAAGTACAGCAAAACCTATCAACATTACATACATAATAAAATCCATATAAATAAATAATATTACAACATACTAGTATTTTTACACACCAAGAGATTTTACAACATACTGGAGTAGTGTTTTTCCTTTCTCTTTATTTCATTTTCTAAGTTAATATATCACACCAAGGTAAAGGTTACAGCTTATTAATACACACCAAGGTTGTAAGAGAGGACACGCGTACCAACAATTACTTTGGGAAGAACAACACAGTTACACATGCTCAGACTGCCGACCAAGAAAAGGCAACCCTTTGGGAAGGCAAACTGATTAGGAGAAAATAGTAGAATAGAATACTAGAAATTGAGACTAGACCCATGTTCCCCAAGTTGCCGCTGGCTGTGGTGATGGTGGTGCATCAAATTGACCTTGGCATTCTTCATCATTCATACTTGCCGTCATCTGCAGAGCCATGAGCGGTCAACAAAGTTTCTTGGTGAATGTAAAATGTCCAAAACTAAATCAAACTACAAACCAGCTAACTTATGCAAGGTAAGTACCTCTTTCTCCATGAGCTGATTTTCATCTATCAGCTGTTTTTCCTGTTTTCCATATCAAGTTAGTATCAGTATTGACTAAGATATATATAAACACATTCATTCATGTACATATTATATTGTTAGCATCTACTCCACCCACTATATCATGCAAGGGGTCTATGCTTTTAATAATTATGCTACTTATATTTCAAGCTTTTTTTTTGTAATTATTTACAAACGTGAGGCTAATCCCTAGCAATAGCATAGCCCACTTGTTTGGTAGATGTCAAATAAGTGGTTATCCTCATTGGGAAGAGGTAAGAAGTACTCTATTACCCATACGAGGAGAATCTGAGGTACCAAACCCGCTGGGAACGCCAAAATATTGGGTTCTTCAATTACGTTTTACGAAGAACATAAAGTTAATAACCTCACAATTGCTCCATCTGTTCCAAGGCAGGTCCCTGTAGGATCCCTGTTTGAAAGTTAAAACATTTTAAGAAAATGACTTTAGTGGTCCATGCTAATAAAAATGACTTTTTTATGTCTTAATTTTTTTCAAAGTAGACTTTTTAAGTGAAGCATCCCAAAATTGAATAGTTGACTTTTTGCCCGGATCAGATGGAGTATAAATTTATAACAGAGTGGATAAGTTGCAAGCATGTCAAAAGTTTTTGAAAGAAAGTTAATAGGTGAAGATAAAATATGAACCCACAAGTACATGGAACAAATAGAGTTCACATTTTGGTAAATAATCCGTAGAAAAATAGATCCCCATGTTGTTGACTACAAAGAAATGCACAAATGAGGTTAAGTCGATGATCTGGGAGAGAGGATTACTTCCTTTCTCCATGAGAAGGGAATATTGCCGAGTCCTAATAGATATTGCAAGCATAATATACAGCGTGTTTCCCCATTCCTAAACCTCAGGGATTCCCCTTGGGCTAACCATTATAGTTCAAATTTGTAAAACTCTAAAAAAGAAACTATGTTTATACTAAAACCCACTAAAACCTGGGAACATACGAGAAGCCATTATAAGGTCGTCAGCTAGATTGGGAACTCAAGAATCTTTTGACACCTTTTGTTGAGTTGTTAGGGGGAAGAAACAGAGTTTTTCGTGGGGCTGAGGGGCAGCGGGATTACCTCATGTCCACCTAGGTCACCTGAGAGAGATGAGGAGATTCTGGTCTCTGTAATTTCTCCCACACAATCTTTCAAATACCCCCACCATCGACTCTGGATCCCCAAAAGAAAACCACTACCATAAAATGGTCACTCCACTCCTCTTCTCAACACCATTGACTCTGCATCTACTGGTATATTCTATTCCTGTCTAGCAGTATCAGAGAATTCAACAAGAAATAAAATGGTCACTCCACTCCTCTTCTCAACAACCCCTATTGATTTTCATTCCATCCAGTTGTATTCCACATGCCACATATGAAATCACCAAGGTCTTTACATTCCAGCACAATTTTTCAAGCACAAACTAGACATATGCAATAACCATTTTCAGTCCTGATCTCGTAAGAATTTTGTTCCATTTCGACAATCCAAAATCAAGCTTAAGCTGCAGAAAGAGGAAATTTGACCTAGAATCCTATCTGGCATTCTGTCCACTAAACCATAAAATTCGTTCACATAGATCTCCCTCATGGTTCTAAAACATAAGACAGAAAATAATAAAGAGGATTGTAGACATGACTGTTTCTTTAAAGACATCAGTGCTAAATTACCCCGCCATTATTGGATTTATGTACTTCATGGTTTCTGATGTCAGTTCATGAATGCTTACAAACTTTAAGTATCTATGTAGTCCTGGAAGAAAGAGCTGAGTGATATGGAGTCCTTATAAGCATAAAACAAGTTGGTAGTATAAACAAGGATTTAAATAGGTGCAACATCCATTCTTTAGAGCATTTTTTACAGTTGCATCAGTATTATTTTAGCAGATCTTCTGTGCTTTAGAAACAACTTAGGCAATAGGCTGATGGGATCCTACCGATCCCTCCTACGTGTCAGAGGGTCCTCGCCAGGATATCTGATGACTCAGCACTGAGATCGAGCTCCTAATGAGAAGTGCTGAGCATAAGGCCCTCGGAAAATTATATTGACTTTAATCTAAATTAATGACTCCCGCCAAGCCCATGACGACCATTGAACATTCTCAATCCTCAGTTTGGAAGTAATCACCCGAGGACTATCCTCACACATACAAGACAAGGTCAATGAAGTTATATTTCAAGAACGTCCACCCAAGGCCACCTCAAGCTGAATACGAGGAGAAGAATGGTGGTTGCAGGGCTGTCCATTTTTTGTCAGAACATACCATGCCAGCAAGCCCCTTGAACCAGCTACCTCAGAGCATTAAAAGCTAGCAAGGAGCTTTTATCAACTATAGACATGACCTGACTTTACCCCCCCCCCAAAAAAAAAAAGCAAATCACAGGGCAACATGGCATCACATTTCAAAGGTATAATTAAGAGGTACCATCCTTAATTTATGTCTCTAACCTCTTTCTACTCTCAAACTCTCATCTACTCATTCTTTCCTGCATTTATTCAGCCTCATAAGCATTCATTGTAACATTGTATACCATGCCCCTTGAACCAGCTACCTCAGAGCATTAAAAGCTAGCAAGGAGCTTTTATCAACTATAGACAAGACCTGACTTTACCCCCCCCCAAAAAAAAGACATCTTTATCTTTTGTGAAAGCCAATCACAGGGCAACACGGCATCACATTTCAAAGGTATAATTAAGAGATACCATCCTTAATTTATGTCTCTAACCTCTTTCTACTCTCAAACTCTCATCTATTCTTTCCTGCATTTACTCAGCCTCATAAGCATTCATTGTAGCATTGTCAGCTATCCCATCTTCATACAAGCTAGATATCCTATTTCAGCCCGTATCATGAAAAGGTAGGGAAAGAAATTTTCTGGAACAAATTTTAGTCCATTATAGTTTCAGAAAGGCAGTGCATGATATAGGAAAAAGGTACTATCATTTCTTCAGGCACAATTTACACACTGGATATTTCCCTCCTATTTAGGCTGTGGCTATAAAACCAATATTCACATCATCTTTACCATATCAACCACTCCAAGGCACTGTGATCAATCCCTTTTAAAGTCAACATTGCCAGTAAACCAAAAAACTTTCAAACTCACCAAGTTAACAGAAATTAGAACAAACCAAAGCTACATGCATGTGTGCTTTCAATTAAAAGATTTCTGATGCAAGGACCATTAAGTAATACTTAAAGCATACCTTCTCTTGCAAGGTTTTTACAGATTCTAACATCAGCTGCGTCTGCATAATAACAAAGTAAATTTCATTCAGAAACATCTAGAGCTGCAGTGCTAGGATCATGCAAGAAACAACCGATTTTATTTTATTCATGAAAGCTTCAGTACAAAACTTTCCACTGTAAACAAAGTGTATAAATCACCTTTTATCACAGGTATAAACCATGTGCTTTAATCTGTCAGGTGAACATTCAGAATATCTTTTTGGTTAAAAAACTTTATACAATTTTTCAGAGAAAAATTCAGTGATGGTGTGATTTAGCCCTAGCATTGGTAACACAAATTTAGCTGATGAAAGCTAACCTTTCTGGTTCGAATTTTTCGCAGAATGGCATCCATCTGGTGCTCAAGGCGACTAAGGTCTGTCATATTCAGCTGCTCAACCTTTTTCCCTTCAAGGAGCCTGTAGAAAAGCGAGAATAATGTCTAGTTGGTAAGTTTGTCGCATAAGGTATTTTAAGAAAGGGATACGTAACTTGAGGAAAATCCTTACCATTGGACCATTTGAATAAGGTCACTGGCAGTAAACATATCCATGTATTCTGTCCCGAGTTTCTGTTGTCAGCATCCAGATCCAGAGATGAAAAATGTGAGGTATCATGGGCATCAAAAGGAACAGAACCAGTAGATGCAAGAACTAACTATAAGCGCATATTCCTTGAGTCACAGCAAGAGCTATGAAATAGCATGGCAGGACAAGCAATACATGTGTGAGGAAACAAGTTGTGCTACATCCAGCCTCCTATCTGCATTTTTTTAAATAGAGTATTTCAGCTGATTAAATGTTGGACCTAGCCTACTCTGATACATTCTATTTGCAGACACGGAATGGACATGCAGCGACGGGGGAATATGGAGCTAAGTTGTGGCATAAACTCTTTTAATAGCATCACGCAATTGTTCAAAACCATGAACTCGGTCAGAAAATATAAAAGTTAATGCTCTGTTATCTCTGCCACAGAATGAGTGTCCTTTTTCATAATCATGAACAAAGAACACTCATTTTGGGAAGGAGGGGTAAATTATAAAAATTTCACACCCTTACGAAGTACTGACCAGGAGATAATTACCATAATTTTTGTCATCTAAAAGTCTTCAAATTTACCTCTTCTATATAATGCAATTCTGCAGGCATGAAAACACTTCCTATTAGGTTCTGTTTTGAACTATAAGTTCTTAATATCACCCAATAAGAGCAAGAAAGCAAAAGTTCACTAACAAACATGTGCTACTCAACCGAGGTGGCAGTTTTAATATAATTGGAATAGTACATGACCATGGAATTAGTGCTGTGGGGCAAGGAAAGTGTGGGGTCGACCATTGAAGCTTTAATCTTTATATTCCTTCATTTATATATATATATATATATATATATATATATATATATATATATATATATATATATATATATATATATATATATTATGCACTTTAGACATGAATAAGCTAGGCTTCACGGACCTCGTGTACGGCTTTCCGGACTTCCTCTTCTGCATTCTTATGATTCTGGTAATGTTTGAGAATCTTTGTCACGCTGTGGCAAGCAAAACATAAATTAAAATCAAAGAACCAAGCCACAAAGTAGACAAACAAAAATAATGATTTCTTTAATAAATAGGGATCTGTTGAGATCATTGTCATGCTACGTTTTCCAGACTTCTTTAATAAACAGTATCTGTCGAGATCATTGTCATGCTATGTGTAGGTTGTGTTGCTATGTTTTCCAGATCATTAGAAGGAGAAAGGCATACAGGAATTTTGGAAGAAAATGCACAACAAGCAAGTCCAGTATCGAATGAGCTTTGTCCCGAAGTTGGTTTGTTGGTTTTGGTAGATTAAGCTTGGTTTTGTAATTTGTTTTGTTTATTTTATGTTTTCCCCTACTTAAGATTCTTTTCCTTTCCTTCCTAATGTGTTGTGTTGCTGCATCCTTATTACTACTTGGGGTTTATTTTCTTTTCATTTTTAGATATTTTATTTTATTTATTATTTATATATTTAAACTAGCTCAGAATTTAAACTATTTATATTATGTAAGGACTTGGTAGCATGTATTATGCACACTTATACCATGTTTTATTTGTTAAGTTATATGTATTTTATATATTTTCTCTTAGAATTGTTTCCGTGAGCGCCTCGCCTCTCGCCTCAATATGGATGTGTCGCCTTCTTAGCTCTGAGGGAGAATGGGGCGTATTTTTGCCTAGTTAATATACAGGCAAAAAGCACAGTGGAGTTGAGGTACAAGACCAAGTAGTTGGGAAAACTTTGCCACAAGCTTGGAGTTCCTAGTTTTTTTGATTTTTCTAATTTTTATCAACATGTTTTGGATATGTGGCATGTCCACATGTATGCAGCAAAAGGCAAGCTTGGCATCCTATCAACTCTTCAGGCTATCATAAAATTGTTGATGTTCATAGATCGCAGGGAACGGCTCAGTCGTTTTGTGTGCTTCGACACGAGGATATTTTTCTGCAGTTCATTGGGGTGAACAACCAAGAGCAAAAAACTTCTTTGAACGCCTTAGGTAAGGGTAACATGACATTATTAAGTACGCAAGGACATGGGGATGTAAGCTTCCCTCCATAAATTCTTGTTAAGGATCAATTTAAGTTAGGATCCACTATCTAGAGCAAACATTCTTAAACAACTCATTATTTATGAGATTCACCTCATAATGTTTCGTTCAACTCGAGTGTTCAGCTTTAGAGCATGTGGTCATTTGTTCTTAATAAGACACCACACCACGGGAACAAGGGTGTAGACCTTACGAGGCTCTTTTCATAGTCCTAAATAAACGACATGCTATTTCCCATGAATTGTGGTTTGACTTAAATGCTCTAGTATGAGGTATATGACAAATCGGGAAGCTACAAAGTTACCCTTTGTGTGAGAGACATTTTAGTATATCATCAAGAGGTTTCGAGTGGCATAATAGTGGGTATGGTTGGATGATAAAGCAAAGTAATATATACCAAAAGACTTTAAATGAGGTGATGCGTCCTTATATACTAGGAGTATACACAAGGGACTATTTTAAAGAAAAGCTATTGACAAAGTCTACAACAGAATGACTACTAGGAGACTCTGCAACATCAAGACGAAGCAAAGTATCATTCAATTGCGACGTAATCCTTTCCTCGTTATCAAATATCCTTCCATTTCTTTCCCCCCAAATGACCAAGAACCCACACACAAGAGGCAAGAGCTCAAATAGAATTCCTTCGTCGTCGTTGTCGTCTACCAAATGGTTGGATCTTTTAAATCAGGGGGTTTCATATAGAAGGATAAAACAATCTTATAGGATACAAGTCTTAGCCCTAGAAACTTTTTTTAGGTAAGTATGACCCCTTGTTGGTATGATGATTAGAATCAGAGACCTCAAGGTTTTTGTTCAAACGTTATTGACATTTCTCCCAACACTAGAGACTTACCATTCTTGATTCTTCTTCGACAGGTCTTCTAGGCGTTTAATTGACTATCATTTATATATTAGTGCACGAAGACCAAAATCTAATGTCAAAGTGTGTGTGTTGATTTTTACTTGTCCCTTTTTAGTTTATTTATTTTCTGCTTCCAAGTTTTTTATTTACTCTCTTTGTTTAGTTCCCTTTTCTCAACATTTCTAATATAACTTCTTCGTTTGTTTAAAGTGAACAACTTATCTAAGTTTCAAATGATAGTGATGAGGCAATCATCCATATAAGTATAAAGGTGGTATCTTTGTGTGGGGTTGCGCTACTTTTCATGTGCATAGAGAGGTTCTTCTTAGTTATGGTTCAATAGGTCAAAACGGGATGAAAGAGAGTATATTAGAAATATTAAAAAAGACTAAGCTCAATGCTTCTAAGATGAGCAATTAGGGTAGATGATACTTAGAGTGGAAGGCAAGCATAATGAGATTTGTGCTTTTATAGTTGGGGACAACGACATGAAGTATATTTATGATTAATTGTTGATGTAGGTACATCTAGTGATTGCCGCAAAGCAACTATACATGTCTATGGCGATAAGTACGACGTGGAATTCAAAACCAACAAAGAGGCCTTTAAAATTTTACTTGTCACCTCGATTCTAATTTACCTTAGCAAGATCATTGGCATCCAATGATAGCCCTAACGACTAGTCATATAAGTGCACCTCAAAGCATCATTAGCACCGAATAAGATATATAATATATAAAGATGGATGTGTACGTATTACAAATAATTTAGGGTCAATGAATTTTGCTTTTGTCTAAGGATCATACTTTAAATAGTATAGATATAGCACCTACTCGCTTCAATGAATCCAACAAATGATCATTACCTCTTTATGTCAATTAATAGTTGATCTTGAATAACGGATAGATTTCTTATCTGTAATTTATGGCAAAGTATTTAGAGAGCAAGAAGAATCTTTCACAACTTCAATAATATTGTGCCAATCTGATAGTAATCTACACCCGTGACTTGCAAGCATATCTAATTGCTTGGTTTTGTATTAACAGACTCCCACAAGCTAAAGCATGAGAATGACCCTTTATTTCGGTAAGAATATTTATCATTGAAAAAAATTATCCCTAGAGTTGAAACTAAGAGGAATGTATAAATCAATGCTTCCATAGATTTGATCGTAATTTACAATTATAACTTCCATACCTATTTGTTTTTTGTTTATTTTTCCTTGTTTGGGGACCATCTCCTGAACAAAGAAACTTTGCAAGCCTTTAAAAACTACTTCACAACTTTAATAACATAATCAAATTCTACATTAATCAACACATGTGACTTGCAAGCATATGTAATGGCTTGGTTTTGTATTAATGGACTCCAATATTTATCATGGCCACCTTTGCCAGCCTTTAGAAACTGTTTCACTGCCTTACTTAGATGATAAGTTTTCCTTGAACTTAATGAAGTCTAGTCTAGTTCAATCTAAGCCTCTGCCTCTAGTCCACTGTCTTGTTGGCCTTTGGAAGTCTAAGATCTTATTCAAAATGAAGCTTTTGTGGTGATATCTTTACTCAAGGAATTGAGGTACATACCTTACAAAGCTTTCCTACTATGTGTATAACTTTTGGAGCTCCTCTCGTGAGCGCTTCTTTATTGTATGGTAGCATTTATGTTGTGGTAATAGTGGTTTGTAACTTTTGGAGGGATTTTTATTCAATGGATGTGATATTGTACTTACGTTATTCATGTAAGAGTACATTATTTTCACTTCCATAATTACCTAACAAATTTTTCATGTTAAAACGGGTTACCAACATAAAAGAAACCATAATGGGGAGGAGGCAATTGAGTAAAGCAAATTTAATGTGTATTTCATCGATCCGGAAAAAATCTTGATAAAGAGAGAGATAGAGAGAGTTAGAATTTCTTCAAGTTTTCTTGATACTCTACTTATTCAAGAGCTAAGTACAAGTTGTGATTTGATTTGAATGTGTGGTTGTGTGTCTCACAGACAAAATACAAATGGTATGAATTGAACATATTCCTACTTTCATCTCTCTCCCTAATTGCTCTCAGTCACCTGTCACTATTTTGTTTCACTATCGCCGGTGCCAGATCTGGTGGGGGCTACGGATCTAATAGTAGATCTAGAGGTGGAGATGATGCATCCACTAATACTGTCGAAGATATCGTGGTGGGGGTTATGGACCTGCAAGTAGAAATAGCCGTCGAAAAAGAAAAGGGCTACGACATCGTTTACGAGGAGGTAGGGCTTCAATGACGATGAGGTGGTTATGGTGGAGGTGGGTCTAGAGACGTGGAGGCACGTAATGTAAAAATTTTGAAGAGGGTTTGTAATGTGAGATTGAGAAGCAACCACTAACAAGGATATTTTTGGTTATTTATATATTTATATTACATATTATACTCTCCACACATCACGTCTCACACAGCAACCCGATGACACTCGACCAGATTGAAACCAACCCAGTTTACACAATACCATGTGGGACGTACCGAGTTTTACCCCACTTTAACCCACAACCCTTCGCAAATCGACCTAAACCCACCCAACTTGCCAAGCCTAGTTGCGATGTTTCTTGAATCCTTCGATATTATAGATGGAGAGAAATTTTAAGATTGTATAAGATCATTTTATCTACCTTTTGGTTTTTGAGGTTAAGGTAACTGCCTTTTGGTTTTTGAGGAGAATGGCGTTTAGGTCTTCTTTTGGGGGATGGGGTTGACATTGATAGCATTCAATGGAGTACTTCTTGAGATTGGAGTGAGCCCACACTAAAATGATCTTAAAGTCAAAGGCCACGACCCCACAAGGGGACACGAGGAACTATATAACTAGATCATCGGGAAGCACATTGAAGCCTACACGAGAAATGGTATTTTAGGTATGTACCAAACTAGGTTTCCATTGGGGTTCTAGATAGGTGGCTAAGATCCAGACTACGTCATTGTGTACCACCGCACATATGACTTATAATTAGGCCTAGAAAAGGAGATCTAAAGACGACCTCCACCCCTTTCACGCTAGACATAGACATGTAAATGAGCTGATGAGTCTACCAATCCTATATTATGTGTATTAACCATGACAATAGCACAATTGTGTTGATGTGATGCGTCAAAGATTAAACAATAAAAAAAAACTATGTACGAACTCTACAAAATAATTGCTCGATGACCGCCTTGTTTCCCCACACCAATGAGAAGAATCACATTCTTCAAGACAGACACAGGACCATTGCGAACAATAAACTGGTTCTTGTGTTTCTTTCCAACCAAAAATCCAACATACAGCAAGAGGAGAATCCTTTTCCCACTATTGTAGAACAACCAACATACAAGCAGCTCTTTTACATTACCACCAACACCAACAACAGATTACTAAATAAGACTCCAAAGCTCCCTCGTCATTGTGCAATGAAGCAATGGATGATTCACACTCTCACCTTCCCCTTTGCACATAAAACTCCTATCCACATGAACTTTACCCCCTCCTTCTCAAATAATCCCCTGTGATAATGGTCTCTAATGCAATGCTTCTTTCTATAGGGTACTCACAAACAAACAGAACTACCAAATCCAATCAAGATTGTGATATTCATTTATCCTCATGATTATATGCGACTATCAAGAATACAAGCGCCCATAGAAGCATGATAAACCATCTCTAAGTGTTGTATTTTCATCTAACATAACACCGTCAATGGAGATGGTTTGAATCTCATTCGCCCGCTTATTTGCATTTACTATACGATGGAAATTTGTAGTGTTTTAATCCCTTCTTTAAGCCATTACACCATGTTCGCTTAGATTAACAAACTAAAGCACGTACCTAGTGTTGAAAGCTCCCATAAAATATGAGATCTGGGAAAGGGCAAAATCTAGAAAGAAAAAGAAATACTTACAGGCTCAACACCATACATACATAATCATGATCCCAAAGTTGGAGAGAAACGCAGTGATTGAAGATTTTTTCACACTTTTCATTCATATGACATATGATGATAACGAATTTCTTAAAATCTATGGGTTATGTAAAAAAATAATCACATTGACAATAACATAACAACAAAAATAAACAATTTGGTTCTACAACCAAAACAAAACGGAACTAGAAGACCTACCCACCTTAGAAAGAAAAAAAGGGAACAAAAGAAGGTTTACATACATATAAGTCATTGAATCAATTTTGGAAAATTTTACTTCATTGGTACTTGATGCTTGAAGATTTTATCTACGTATTACTTTCGTCCATAAAAATTATGCAACCAAAATAGTATTTCGTGTATCCTAAAATTATTGTCTTGTTTGACCTAACACACGAATTAAGAAAAAAATACCTACCTTGACTATTAATATTGTATGACTTGACCATAATATTGGTATTTGGTATAATATGTAGTTTTCTTTAAAATCATGTATATCATTGTATGTTGATCATAATTAAAGTAGGAAGAAATAGTATGGATAAAATGAAAAAAAAAATATATTCCTAAAAATGAAACTTTACTAACAATTTTTTTTGAAACAGACAAAAAATGAAAATAAAGTAAAATAATAATTTGGGAATGGGGGAGTATTAACAATATATAGATTGTTCATACAATTGCATATGCAAGTGTGTATAATTGATAAATTGTACTTCTAAGAAATAAAGATATAAAATGTTTGGTGGGAGAAGAAAGAATAAAAGAATTTGCAAGATTAGGAGAGAAAGGAGGCAGAGGAGAGATAACAAAGAACTAATCAAAAAATATAGGTTTATGACAATCCTCCCCATTTTATTGAATGAAAACATGTGAAGTATTTACAATTCATTTTTCGTGTTATCGATTACGGTAAAAAGGTTAATTTCCTCCCTTAGTATCCACCAAATCCGACTTCAACACCCCTTGGTTGATCTTTCATCCCACTCATACACCTTATATTGAAATTCGTCCACTAGTCCATTCATCTCTGTTATAACGGTAGTTAGATAAACTACGAAATTTGTAATGTGCCTCGCATGTTATATAGCAGTGGGTAAATAAGTCAAATGATGAACTAATTTTTAACATGTTTTATCTTTTTTTCATCTTTTATTTCTTCCTTTCGTTCGCTCTTCTCCAAAAGAGATGTACAGTTCCTAGTTATTGCTAACCCCTCTTTTGGTATAAATTTCCTCCAAAAAATATACTCCCTCCAAAAGTCCTCATTTGAAAGTTAAATTATTAAATAGATATATTAAAGTTATGGAAACTAGTCATAATTATAAAAACACTTGAGCACAGACAATGTGTTTACAACAAAAATGGAGGGTGAAGATGAAATATTATAGAAATTGTAAGCATAATTTTTGAAAAATATACTCTTAAAGTGAAAAATAACAAAATAATATAGCGGACTCTTTACCTGGAACGAGGGGAGTATATTATTTATAAAATATTGACGAAAATAATTACAGATAATTTTTTTAAATAAAATGACTTCATTAGCTAACTTTGGCGTGTTAGCTCATCAACAACTTCTTCCAAGCTTTGTTAAGTAAAACCAATTTGATACATTGAGGTTGAGGACATGGTTGGTGCCAACAATGATTATTACTGCAAAGGGGATTGAAACACATAAATTTGCGAACAAAGGGCATGGAATTTATAGGGAGACAAAAGTTAACATGCATTTAAATGAAGGAAGAGGGAGATATATAGATAGACATAGAAAGTAGATTAGATTAGCCGTGACTTGGGGAAAGCATAGAGAACTCCAAGTAGCCATTGATTTCATTGCCACCTCTAACACAATTTTGCCCCCTCTCTGTTATTTTTAGAGATCTACCCATCTTAATTCCAATCGCATTCACAATCAAAACCACCAACACATTTTGTACATAGTTCATAGCAAGTGTTTCCCCATCAACAATCTCAATCGCCGCGATGTGCAACCACACTCTGCAACAGAGTAACGTGAGCCAAAAGCCTTTTCAACAATCATCAACGCACGTAGTACCAAACAACTCTCGACAATAAATCTATATCATATTCTCAATTTTGAGAATCAATGTTTAAATGATACCACGATGTTAAATCTTGATTTTAGTAACAACCAGGAATTGCTGATTTCTAAATAAAAGATTCTCTAAAAACAAGCTTCATCTATAATCCTTAACCAAACATCATCAACAAGAGAAACACGAATTGAATAGGGAAATTTTTGTTGGCAAAATTCAACACAAAACGTGAGGTTGGAACTTCGGAAGAATTGGTTTGACTTGGGACTAATTTGGTTAACTGCCAAAATATCGACGACACTTTTGTTACTAAAAAACAAGTAACATCAAGAGAGATTTCTTTGAGTGGTGAGTATTATTACTAGCAAGATAATTGGATTGAAAGTGTACATATATTTGGGTTGAATATGATTATCGTTTACGCATATTGGTTTTGTGGTGAGGGAGGAGCGAGGCCATGGTAAGGTGGAAAAGAAAAGAAAACTCCAATAAGTTTGTAATTGTAGGAAATATTGAAGGAAATGGAGAATAGTAAAGAAACTACTCGAACACATCATGTGGCATACACATGCTAACTTCTATGAGCTTCCCATACATCCATCATCGTTAAGATTTTACGCAAAACGAATTCAAACTTAAGGATCCTAAGAAAAAGTTCTTAAGGTAAATGCAATTCGAAGGATATTTATGGGCAAGGTTAATTACTCATTTGTCCTTATCTTTATTTTATAATGCCCCACCAATCTAGCAATGCAGAGGAGCACACAAATTTATATCTAACGATGAACATAACTTTTCTTAATAACTAACTACTACTATCAAGGACTTCCCTTCGCTTCGCTCATTCCAAGGTTTGGTAGATGTTAATGGTGAGCACCTTGGTCGCCTAAAATGAGAGGAGAGGGAACTTAGCCTTTTAAAAGTAGGCAAGGCGATGTTAAAAGGCGAGCTCTATCACCTAGGCAAGATGCGAGGAAAAGCGTGTAACAAACTTTTCAAGTCAAGATTTAAAGGATTTTGGTCATATCTAATCAATTTCAACGGGTATCTAGCGATGATTTACCATATGAATACAATCTAAGGCACAACTGCAATTGCTTCAATATGGCAACCTTATTAGAGGCTTCACCATCACCAAACATAGTTGGAACAGTGCTCACACACCAATATTGGCACGGGCATTTCTCTTCGGACCAACACAGAATTGGTTATTGGCGCCTAAGCTGCATAAACCCTTGCTTGGAATTTAGATTGGGGAGTTTTGAGCTGTTTTTGGTGTTGTTCTTTGGGTTTTCACTTGGTCCCATTTGCGGGTTCGAGTTTATTTGTTCCAAGTAATATGGGACTTTCGAAAAAGATAAGGTTGATTTGGGGCTAGTAGTTGTAATTTTTTTATTGAGGTGAATAAAGCAGGTTTAGAATTGTTAGTTTAAGTTTTTTTGTTCTAAATAATTTGATTATTGTGAACTCAATTTTATATTCTGTACCTCACGCCCGACTCACCCTATTCGCCTTTAATAACTATCTACATGTCATACTGGGAATATGGCTCTACCTCAACATGTGAAGATCGCGTGTTCCATATTTCTTTTGGTGCTCCAATGGTATACAGAAGTTATTGGTATAGTTGGTTATCAATTTAGGTAAATCTGACATTCTAGTATTTTGTTGGTCAAATCTAAAGTTCACCAGAAAGTCAAATCATATAGCGCGTTTTCACAATTGATAATAATTATAGTCATTGAGATCGATACTAAATTAAAAAAATAAAAACTTCACTTATATTGAGCTCGTTACAAATTAGTGTGTATACTAACTATGAAATGCGTGCTTCTTCCCTATAATGAACGGCATTTTACATTTTATTTTGGTGGGGTTGATATTTATGCTCAAAAATTCTCCATTAGCGATACATTCTTCACGCATTTTTTTTAAAGTAAGAATTCATGCATATGTATCACGCATTGGGGAGTCCTTTTCAAAAATATTAGGGTGCAAATAACCTATCCCCCTTTATTATCCACATTATGCATAAACAAACTTTGGTGTGAAAACGAGCCAAATTAAATGTTCACTTGAATGCACAAGTTTGCTTGATAATATTTACTTAACTTAGAAGGGTTCGAGCTTGACTTGATTTATTCTTAAGACAATTTTAAATGAGTTTTTAACCATTTGAGATTGCCTCGGTATTTTCAATAGAAACATTGGGTTGTATTGATTAAAGCTAATTGTCAAACGAGCTTGTATAGTTGCAACCCACTTTGTGCTTTTACCGCCCGTACTTCATGGATTAGTTCTTTCAAACAAGAGAAGTTTGGTGTGATGAACTGTCCATGGGCCACAAACAATGATCATATCATACTAAAACGAGGACCGCGATGCCATCTAGATTCTAGATTCACATAAAGGGAGAAAAAATTGTTTTGATGACCCATACACCATAAAAGTCAATCCATTAAAAGATTTGAAACTATGCATGTGAAGACCAAAAGGTTCAAAACTAACATGACAATGATACAAGCAATTGTGGTTCAAGCGATGACCTAGCATTTGGAAGAACAAAATGGCAAATATATAACAAATCTCATGTAATTGAAACAACTGCTAAGATAAGTAAGACCATTAAGGATTATTGGAACATTGTTGAATTATTTAGTGTATGATACCTCTTTTTGTACATTGGGGTATGTTTAAGAACTACATATTTCAAGCATTGGACCATTTTTGAACTATATAGGATATAATAAAATTAACCATTAATAATGCTTGTTATAAATTGGGGTAAACTTAGGAACTACATGTTTCAAACATCACCTCTATCTTTGCCTCTATTAGGCAATTTATATTAGAGAATATTATCACTCGACAAGTGTGAATTAGCAAAGAATGTCCCCAATATAGTCTTGCTTCTAGATACTTTAGTTTCTAATCCTTACGACGCTCAAGGTTGCGATGATTCCTTCTATTTACATGCATTACAATTATCATGGGTGTCTTAAAACTATAAGGCTTGTGCATTCCTTCTATTTACATGCATTACAATTATCATGGGTGTCTTAAAACTATAAGGCTTGTGCATCTGGTTCATCCCTTTATCTTATAATCATATTACCTTTTACCCATAGCAAAGTTGTGCCTCGCCTTCCCTTTGTATATACTCGAACGAGCACAAAAGGTCCACAACAATCTTGCCCCTTGTTTGTACATTAGATCAAGAAAATCGTGGTGATATAAACGTGTCTGAGAATCAATTTTGACTAATGTGTATTAATTTTCCTCCATCATTGTGAAATTTTCTCAACATGTTATTTAGCAGACCTTAACAAGTTAGCTCTTTTTAATTCTCCATAAACTTCAATAAACTAGGAATGACAGTAGGCCAAATCATTTTCAATGTTGGGATTTGCTATAGTATGAAGCATTTGAATGGAAGGGATTGGGATTTTTCAAACTTCGGAAATTTTACAATGCTTTAGAATTTGCTCTCCAGTCAAAACAATACATTACGACCGTTATTTAGAGTTTTCTTTTATGGTACAAGCATTTATGTGGAAGCCAAGTATGTATGTAGAATTGGCTGAGGAAAGTGAGTGCAGAAACCATAGATTTACATCATATTTGATTCCTACAAGCCATAGCTTCAATACATGGCAATCTCGGCAGATGTCGTGACAGTACAACATAAAACGATTCTGGTAGAAGGTTCGATGTAATTTGCGATGTAAGAGCAACCACAACAATAACACCCAATATCACACTCTACCCACCACATTTTTTGTTCCTTTTACACTTTTTTAACACTCTAAAAAATAATTCACTCCAATAATCACCCTTTATACAATCCTCTAAAAACTTCAAACCTCTCTCATCTCAACTAACAAATCTAACTACCACCATATTTTTTAATTTTTTTATCCTTACTTTTCAACACAATTGAAATAAAATATATATATTTACACTACTATTCATGCTAAATGAATCGCAAAAGCTTGCGATCCATTTAATGGGCGATTGGGATTGAGGCTCAAATTGGGTGGCTGTTGTGGGCTAGAGTTCCCCAACAAAACTCAAAAAATGCTTATGGAGGTTGAATAACAGTCTCCATTGTGGAGACTCTAAGACTAGCATCATAAATACTAGTAGCTTAAAGGTGGGGAAGCACCAGCTAGGCCAAAAGTTATATATCCTAGTAGCTTAAAGGCAGTGAAGCACCAACTAGGCCAAAAGTTAACATGGGACTTATTTATCTCAAATATTCATGTCAACCAGTTATTGGCATTCAGTTAATTTAGCATCCTCTTCTGAGATTCAATAACAAATTATCGAAATATAAACTGTTATATGCACCCCTAAGTTTCATCTAAGATACTTAACCATGCTCGTTGAAGACAACAATCAGACGCAAACGTCATCTCGTTTGAAATAAAATCAATCATAATCATGAGAAATTAGGTGGGTCCCTGCAAGTTTGCTTTGTCCCTGGGCATCTCTTAGAACTCTATGTCTCATTGAGATCAGGGTGATGGAACTTAAAGTACTCGATGCCAACGATAACATAAAATAACGTTTCTAAAATGGAAGATATAAAACTATTGGTTGCAGTCGAAGGAGAAGTCGATAACTAAATTTTGTAGAAGTGATGCCTAAATATATGGAATAAATATTTACAAATAAAATACAAAAGAATGATATCATCATGATCATCCACTTCAATTAAAATAATTGGATAGTCATGGAAAGTCACATCATAACAATAAAATAAACAGTTTACATTATATTAACGTTCTGAAATATGTAGAGAAACTTAACAAATAAAAAAACCATAAAATTACGAAAGGATGGTACAGAGCAAGACGATGGACTAGCAAGATTGATGTACACTTCGGCCACCACACTTTGAAGCGATTTAGGGTTTGTACGTCTAAGATAAAGCAGCAGTGAAGCTACCGCAATTTCAAAGAAAGAGCTTTATCGGAAAGACAAGGAAAATACCAATTTAAAGCGAATCAAGGTTTGTGAAGGAGCAAGGGCACTAAGAATAGATTTAAAGATAATAATCATAATATCATGAGCATCATCTTCACGTACAAAAATGGGATAACCACGAAATTGCGAAATTGGCAGACTTTGTGAGATAATATGGGGACGCACTTCTAAGAGTTTGTGAAAACCGAAGGACTAGCGATGCCTAATCGATCAACCGGAATGTCAAAACTGAAATATTTATCGGAGGGATTACGATCGGAGGGAGAAATAGCAGTTAAGAAAATAGATAGAATATCGAAAACGAGGAAAAAGATCTCAATATTTCCATCGCCGTACATAAGATCACAGTTACCTTTCACCGCTAGAGAACTCGTATAGTCTGCCTTTCCCGGAGAAGACGAATAGAGCAACCTCAACGTCGCAAAGCACCGATAGCTCGTAAGCTTTCTTCATCAATCCCCCACGGCGCTTCGAGAAGGTTACTTGTCGATTGTTCTTATCTTCGATCAGCTTCAGATATACCTTTCCTCTCCCCATTCCACCGAAACCCTAACCCTAGAAACAAACCTGGTAGTGGTCGTGTTGGATTGGATGATATTTATCTATTGGCACATTTGAAAGGCGAAACTCACAGTAGACTGCTAATGTAGTGAGAAAGACTACGAAACGATTCATCGCACTTATATGTAGAGAAATTCAGTACGTCGGATCTACTACCACGATTTGATGCGTGACACGTGTATTTTGATGGTTGGCTCCCGGACGATTGTTAATCTTCCTTCTCTCTGTCTGAAAACTTCTCCATATATCTATCTGCCTCAAGTACGGGAGAGGCTTTAATGTCGACGAGAATTCAGATATTTTATCATCGCCAAAATATCTTGGTTTTCCTTATTTTATTACCCTTTACTTTCTTAAAAGGGACGCGCCATTGCCATATGATATATAACCCCCATTTTACTATAAGCGGACCTCCTAAGATTTCCCAAAATTGATTTTACCCTTTCTCCCCAACATATCATATTCCTTCCCCCTCTCTCCTCTCTTTCTTGTTTCCTCTCCCTCTCCCTCCCCAACTACCTACCTCCTTATTTTCCCTCCCTCTCACTTCCCGCCCCCTCTTCTTTTTACGTCATCCCTCCATTGCCATCCCCTTCTTTCCTCATCAGTCATCACTCCACCCTTCGTCATTTATTTTTTTATAACCTTTCCCACAATTACAATGGTAAAATAACAAAAAAAAATGATTTCGAATATTCGGACCTGGTTAGTCAAACAACATTGTGTTATTCGGCTTGTTCGGTCAAAGGTGACCGAACAGTATAACTTTTTTTTTAAATATATTAAACTTAAAACTCGTTTGTTTAGGAAAATGATTTACATTTATTAGGAAAATGATGATAAAGGTTTTACCGGAAAATGAATGAAAATGACTTATGGATTCGGAATATTGATTGTTGTTACAAATAAATTGTTTAGAAATATAAATAAAGTTTGTGCAAACTATTTATAAATTATAATTGTTAAAATAAATTTGAAAATTAGTGTCAACTATATTATTTATGGACATCCTCATTGTCAATTTTTATTTTAAAAGCGTATCAATTTTCATAGATATTGATTTGATGATAAATTGAGGGTTACTAAAGAAAAATTACTTAAAGTTCAACACTATTTATATATATGTGCATTAATATTAGAATTATTTTTTTGTATTTATTCATATATAGTTTTCCATAACATTTTCTAGGAACATCCTAAACATTGTCTATTTTCTATTTTAAAACGTTTGTTTTTTCATATCAATTATCAAAAAATTTATTTGTAATTGTGAGATTAAAAAAAGATGGATCTTATTAAAAAAAAAAAAAAAAGATGGTCCTTATTGATTTTTTAGGGACATCCTAAACATTGTTCATTTTCTATTTTTTATTTTTGTATTTATTCATATAAACACGTGTGTTTGCCAAACACCCGTAAATGTTTTTCGACATATTTTCAAAAGATTTACCAAACACCGAAAATGAAATCTTTTGATTTTAATTATTTTCAAATCATTTTCAAATGATTTTGATGAAACAAGCGAGACATTAGTGTTGTTCGACATGTTCTAGTCGAATAACACGGTTTTGTTCTATTAACCAAGTCCGAATATTCAAAATAAAAAAAAATTGTTTCAGATGAAAAGAGAAGGGAGGGAGAGGATTGAGAAGAAAAGTGAGGGAGTGGTTGGAAGGAAAAAAGAAGGACGAGAGGAAATAGATGATGCACCTTGGGAGAAGAAAGAGATGGGGTATAATTAATTAGGGAGGGATGGTTAATTGAAAGGACAAAATAGAGAGTTGATAATTTTGAGGGGGTCAGCTTATAGCAAATAGGGGCTATATAACGTGTCTCTTTCTTAAATGAATGTCTCTTATTTATGTTTTGTCCGTATAATTTTTTTATTTAGGATAACATTTTCATTATTTTACTCTAACTTATTCACTTATTTTAATTAAGCCACCGACAATGATTATTTAGAAAAAATATAATACTTTTCTTTTTTCCCTAACCAATGGAGTAAATATCTACCGTAAGTATGGGAAAGGCAACAAGTGTTAATATTCCCAAAATATCTTCATTGTTTCCTATCTACATATAAAACTTAATTAATTAATATTTTTTAAAAAATAACACTCCTGATCGGTCCCAATCTTAACAAAGGGCTAAATTAATAATTTATTAAATTTATAAGATAATACATATGGGTATATGATTACACAAAGAGACCTCATGCATTTCATAGATTAATAATTCCTTATATATTACATTAGTGATTTATGAAGTTTTTGTTAAAAAAATGATTTGATTGTTTTTTTTTTTTTTTGAAATTGATGTCACTTTGAATCACATTTTTTATTTCTCTTAACATCATAAAACATTATGGTATAATTTTCTCATCATAAAATAGTACATTGAACAATATAATATATTGAATAATGAAGCATAATAAATTAAATACTAGATCAAAAGGCGCATAGCATAGTAAATTGTGTACTTTATTTGAGAGATTTTGACCGCTTCTAATTGAGGGGAGAGGGGGGTTTAAAGCCGACAAATGTTGCGTAAAGAATTATATATATATATATATATATATATATATATATATTTCATGTATACGTGTGTGTTAAAAATATAAGCCCAATCCATATAAGCTCATTTTGGTCAATTACTTTGTTAGCCCATTTACCTTTTCGTTTTAAATATAAGTATTTTTGGTGTAATAGTTTTAGGCATCTTTTCATTAATTCAATTCAATAAATTGTTTTCTCTTCTTTCTCTCTACTGCATATTCTCTTCCTCTTTCTCAATCACCTCCGGCCACCACCATCAATGGTGGTGGTCCGGCTACCCTCTACACATCTAACCCAAATACCAAAATTAACATGGTATCAGAGCCTTGATTCTGATCCAATCTTCTTCCTCTAAATCTAATCTGATAGTTGTGAAAATCAATGGATTTCACAAGTGATTTCTCCTAAACCCTCAAATTCCCAATCTCGCGATTTAGACTTCTTCTTGTCTGCGCAAAAATGGCCGATTCACCTCGTCGAAGGTATTCACGGTCTCCTTCACATCTACTACAAGTGTTCGGGGTGATCCGTTTGTGGGCTTCGATCAACTTGTTTGACATCTTGATAAAGATTGTTTATTATTTTCCGTAAAGGCTCATTTGATTTGTATTCCATTGAAACTCATTTGTTTGCACCTCTCCAACTCGATCATTTCACAATAGTTGCGTGTTCGAGTTGAGGGGGCGTGCTAAAAATATAAGCCCAATCCATGTAAGCCCATTTTGGCTCATTACTTAGTTAGCCCATTTACCTTTTGTTTTAGATATAAATAATTGGTGTAATAGTTTTTTAGGAACTTAATCAATTCAATTTCATAATAATCACAAAAGTCAGGCCACCACAATGGTGGTGGTAAAAAGCATTCATTTACCAAAAAACTACTATCAAATGCCTCCATCAATTCGTATAGAGAATGTGAAGTCGAAATTAGCTATATTGCGAAAGTGGTTTTATGGAATGGGGTGGAATCTCAAGAACCACTTTCGAATGGGGCCGAAATTTCGTCGAATGTTATCGAGAATGGGAATCGACGATCGATATTTCTACGTTCGAGAGGTGTCTAATCAAGCCATCAAATTGAATAATGAGGCCTTAGCAAGCATAATAAATTAAATACTAGATCAAAAGGCGCATAGCATAGTAAATTGTGTACTACTGTACTTTATTTGAGAGATTTTGACCACTTCTAATTGAGAGGAGGGGGGTTTAAAGCCAACAAATGTTGTGTAAAGAATTTTAAGTATATATATATATATATATATATATATATATATATATATATATATATATATCATGAGTGCCTGTGCAATTGGTTTAAAAATAATATTTTTATCATATTATTTTTATTTTTTCATCATATTTTAATGATGAGGTATATATATATAAATATTAAATAAAACTACACATTAAATCAATATTAATAATTAAGTTAACGGAAAGGAGGGAGTTAGTTGGAATAAATTTGGTCTCCTCAACCATTTGCCTCAAGTATGGGACGAACATTAATTAAAAACGGTACCCTCCAATAAAATCAATAATCTACAGTGGGGTGAATAATGAGATAGATGACCAATATCCGGCTGATGGTGCCATTAACCTATTAACTTATATACCATTGTAAATGTGTGTTATGAGGAAGAGGAAGATAGCAAAATCAGTTCCACCTTGGGTACTTTTTATTAAGATAGTAAAATATGATACATTTTAAACGGCTCGTCCCCAATTAAATCATTATCTTTTTTAGGAAATACAATCTTAAATATATTTTATATTAAACTGATCAACTTTAGTGGTGAGGGAGTGGGGTGCCGTTTTCTCAAGTGATGAGTGATCTAGTTGTGAAAGACATCAGAACAGCCAGCGTATTACTGGGACAATGACTAGGGAGGGCATATGTGATATGCCAACTATTAGTCTATTATTCTATAATGTAATCAAACAAAAACGCCACACCCAAAATGTTCTTTTTGTCATCATTCAAAATAAGTACTAGTATTGCAAAAGTAAAGTTTGGAGGCCAATTCCAACAAATTGGGACTTATACACGATATTCCATCCGGTTTTTAAATTTTAAATTATTATCTCATTTGATTATGTATATTGTTTTAAAAAAATACTTCATTAGTCATAAAATTATCGTCTTGGTTGACTTGGTGTACGGTTTAAGAAAACACATTTGACTGATTATTAATATTAGTTTGATATGTAGTTTACTTTAAAGTTCATATATATGTAGCGTATAATTAAAATAGGATAAAAAAGTGAAGGTATAATGAATAAGTGATAAACATGTTGTCCTAAAAAGGAAAGTTTCAAACAAGATAATTAATTTTGGACAAACGAAAAAAGAAAATAGGACAATAATTTTGAGACGAGGGAGTAATTGAATATATTATAAATATTGGTAAAATGAGTTATTTCCTTTAATATGTTTGAACATGTGATCATAATTAAAGTAGGTAGAAAAAATAAGGGTAAAGTAATAAAAATGTTTTCTTAAAAAATAAATTTTTAAAAAAGGACGATTATTTTTAGAACAGACAAAAAAATAAAGAAGGACGATAATTTAAAAATGAAATGAGCATTTTTAAATTATATAATAAAATTAGTCTTAATTTTTTTATTTGAATTAGCTTAAGTTAAACCATAAGAAAGCAACCCCTAAAGGGGTGGCTCAGTAGTAGAGATGAGGCTTTCTGATTGAGCTCTCGGGTCGATCCCTTCACCTTAAGAAGAAAAAAAAAATAAAAAAAACATAAGAAAGCAAGCTCATACATAAACTGAAGGATTTCAAATGCAAATATCAAAACTGAGGGAACAGAGAACTGAAGGATTTCTGAAGCATGCTTAAATTCAACCCTGCCCATTGATTCTAATTTTTTTTTTGTCTATATTCAAAAGCATTTTCTTTTTACAAGCTTTCATTCTTTTAGTAATATCAAAATGAATGGTCCAGAGTTAATTCACTTAATTGTGTGGAGAGCGTTTCATGGGGGCGTGGTTAGCCCCGCCTAATCTATATTTTAATAATGCACATCGTGTATATCTATAATATATTATATTTTATAAACATAATTAATGGTCAGATACAAAATTGTATGTCAATTACATACAAATTATTTAGTTATAAATTTTGTTTGAATTACTTCATTCACAACCAATTACGTTGTAATCAAACCATGCCACAAAGCTCACGATTGTTTATCCACTTACCATAACATATAAACCCTTAATTATAAGTTTTGATTGAATTACCCCTCCATAACCAATTACAACTATGCTTTCTTTTACCATTTTTAATTACATTTTTTCGTTTGAGTTGATAAGGTGATTATCTTTAATTTATCCTCGAATATTTATTGAATTGATCTTATACCGAATATCATGTTTAAAGCAACGACACAATACTAATTTACTCACTCCATTCTCGGGAAAAAAAATTACTATTCCATTTTAGAATATTTTATTTAAAATTTCACTTTAAAAAATAATTTATAAAAATGTTACTTCTCATGTCCCTAAATTATCGTCCTAGTTAAATCGGCGCACAGATAAAAAAAAACAATTGACTTGATTATTTATATTTGTTTAATGTGTATTTTCCTTTAAAACTTTTGTGTCTATGCCCCATAATTAAAGTAGAATTAAAAAATAAGGATAAAATGATAAAAATAATGTTCAAAAATATAAGTTTAAACTAAACAATTATTTTTAGGACGAACGAAAAAGGAAAGAAGAACGATAATTTAAGAATGAAGTGAGTATTTTATCATTAATAACCTACTAAAAATATAATTATTTTTAAAATTTTGATTTTCAAACTAAGTACTGTTTGCCTGAAAATTGAGTGAGTATTTAGGAATAGAAGAAGTGGATATTAATAGCACCCACTTGTGCCTCTCTCTCTCTGTTTTAGCACCCACTTGTTGTCTGTCTCTGTTTTTCCGGTCGGTGAAGTTGCTGTCTCTCTCTTTGGAACCAAGCGGTGAGAAAGAAGAAAAGTACAGGGAAGAACCGAAGAAAACAGGGGAGAAAGACAAAGAGAACTTGAAAGAAAACTAAATGGAAAGAAAAGAGAGCGAGGAATTAATCAAAGAGAAAGGCAAGGAAGAAAATTTTCTAGCTCATCATCGAAACATGGACCAAGGTGAGTTTAATTTCATGTTTATCAATTTTCTGCAACTGAAATTTTTTGAAGTACAAAATTTCATGAGCTTCAAATCAAGTAGTTTAAGGATGCCATCAAACACGATCTTAGATCAAGGCAAAGTGATCCTCGCTTCTCTCTCACTATGAATCTTTTTTTCTCTCTATCTCTTTCAAATGGTACTAGGATAGATGTAAATGGAAAGGAGAAGATAGAGTGGGGGGTAATTAATTGGTCCTTTTAATTGAGAAAATGGTGGTGAGGGAGGGAGACGGTGGTTTGCGGTAGTCTTCAAATCTTCTATCTCAATCCCTTTCACATTTTCTATCCCATTAAATCTCAATATAGCTTTGACTAAATTAAACTGCCAGATTTAATGAAACTGAAAATGAGACAGGGTTAGATAACGATCTGGAGCCGTTTGCGGTGTAATTTCATTGTGTCGTGTCTTCTGATCATCTCACGCGCCGAGTGGCAAACAAACTCTCTCGACCCGTAAAACGAGTGTTATGGATAAAATGAGTTAGTTTATTATTCATGGTTATCCATAAATAATAGTCTAACTCATAATTATCCATAACACTTATTTTGCCACCCTTACCCTCTCCCCGTCCCCTCCCTCCTTTTGGCCTATTTTCATCTTTTCTGTTTTTTTTAACCATTTCCTAGCATAAAAAATAATAATAATAATAAGAAAATATATATATAAAGAAACGTTTGTTTGTACAAAACATTTGTAAATGCAATATATTAATTGAAAAAAGTATTTGTATGAGGTGTTTGTAAAAACCAATATATTAATTAAAGTATTTGAACGAATGACAAAAATAGAAGATTCATGTAGCCGACCCAAGTAATAATTGAAAAAAATAGTTAAAGTTGAGTATTTACAATAGCAATAGTAATAAAAATTATAAATAAAATTTGGAATGTATAATATATCAATTAAACTATGAATAAAATTAATTTATTTAAACAAAATATTTGAAAAATATAGTATATTAATCAAAATTATGTATAAATCAATTTGTTTGAAAAGTACAAAAATAAGTGTAAAAGTAAAGTAAGACTCATTAGCAATAAAGTGTAATACTCCCTTCGTTTTTAAATAATTGTTTTCTTTGACACGATACATTTATAAATTTTAATATAATGTGTGATTTCGTTTAATACTCTTATGATAAAATAGATAGAAAAAATAAGGTTAAAGCAGTAAAATTATTTTCTTAAAAATAAAAGTTTTGAAAAAAACAATTTGTTCAAAAATAGACATAACAAAAAGAGGATAATTATTATTTAGAAATGATGAGTAATTAATCCATTAAAGAGGCGCGTTCTTAACAAGTTTTATTACTCCCTTCGTTTCAAAATTATTATCTTCTTTGGCCCATTTAAAAAAGAAGTAATTAAAAGTATTATAAATATTTGTGTATTGTGCATGTCTTTCATCGTCTCTGTCTATGATTATAATTAAATTAAGTAGAAAATGTAAGGGTAAAAATGATAATTTGTGTAATGTGCATGCCTTTTAATGTCTCCGTCTGTGAATTTTATAGGTAGAAATGTAAGAATAAAAATGATAAAAAGTGTATTATTAGAAAAAAAAAGGTTTTGAAAGAAAGTAATTTAGAGCGAACAAAAAAAAAAGGACAATCATTTGAAAACAAACCAAAATCATCCCATGGTTCTCGCAAAATGTTAAAGAAAATATAAACATTAGGCTTAGTTATCAAAAAAGAAAAAGAGACTAAAAAAAAGGATTACAACAAAACATATCAACATTACATACATATTAAAATCCATATAAATAATGACACTTGGAAGAGTGAGATTTTACAACATACTAGTATATTTCCTTTCTCTTTCTTTCATTTTCTTATTATTACACACGAAGGTTGTAAGAGAAAGAGAGAGGACACGCGTACAGCATCCGGAAGAACGACACAGGCTCAGGCTCAGGCCAAGGCCAGCGACCAAGAAAAGACAACCCTTTGGGGCAAGGCAAACTGATTAGGAGAAAATAGTAGAGTAGAATACTAGAAAGTAGAAATTGAGACTAGACCCATGTTCCCCAAGTGGTCGGTTTTTCTGCCGCTGGCGGTGGTGGTGCGTCAAATTGACCATGACATTCTTCATCATCCATACTTGCCGTCATCTGCAGAGCGATCAACAAAGTTACTTGGTCGATGTAAAATGTCCAAAAATAAATCAAACTACAAACCAGCTAATTAGTGCTGTAACTTATGCAAGGTAAGTACCTCTTTCTCCATGAGCTGATTTTCATCTCTCAGCTGTTTTTCCTGTTTTCCAAATCAAGTTAGTATCAGTGACGACGATAAAACCGTAGTAGAGTGTTTCATATGTATATACGTGTGTATATATATATATATATACATGTACATATTGTCAGTATCTACTCCATGAGGAGGGATATCTATTTGCATTCTCTCAACTAGAAAGTTTGATTTAAATAATTACGCTTGCTATCTACACAACCTTTCAACTTCATCTCCATTTATTCTATAATTCTCGAGCACTTTTGTAATTATTACCAATGAAAAAATAAAACAATGAAAAACAGGGTCAAACATTAAATCACTAACAGCCCAGCCCAGAAATATGCGAGAAGCCACTAGATTGGCAGCCCCAGAATTTATTGCCACCCTTTTGTTGAGTGGTCAGGAGGAACAGGGATGAAATAGAAAGCATTCTGTGGGGCGGGGGGATCACCTTATGTCAAACTAGGTCACATGAGAAGCAACTTATTTGTTCTGCAGTAAGGAAATTATAGTCCTGTGACTTCACCACAAAATTCTCTAGAAGATTACCACCATGGCATCTGGACCCTCAATCCACAGAAGAAAATCACTACCATAACCCAGGAACATATATGGTTGAATCCAATTAACAATCTTTTGACAAAAAAAACTTCGGAACAATTATTTCACTGGTTGCCCAGTTGGGCTGAAACAGAACAGGCTAAACTTTTTATGTTATAGTAAAATCTCGAACCATTGAATCACTGTTAAGAACAACACAGTCAATAGAGTACTAAAGAATTTTCCAAGAACAAGTAGAATTTCTGCAAATCTTTCATCAAAGTAAAATTAAGTTGACCAACAAAAAGTCAAAACTAGATTTTTTTTGAGACAGGAGTATTACTTTACAAATGAGTATCAAAGAATTCACCAAGGAAAGAAATGGTCAGTCCACTCTGTTGATTTTCTCAACCCCTGTCTTTCCATTGATTTTCAAGCACAAACTAAATTTCAATTCTGTTCAGTTGTTTCATTTCAATAATCCAAATCAAGCTTAAGCTGCAGTAATAGGAAATTTGACCTAGAATCCTATCCAAAGCTAACAAAAATTTGTCCTAGAATCCTATCCTTATAAGTAAAAAACAAGTTGGTAGTAAACAAGGATTTAAGTACGTGCACAACATCCATTCTTAAGAACATTTTTTGCAGTTGCATCAGTATTATTTTTAGCCTATTTTCTGTACTTTAGAAACTACTTAGGCATATAAGAGCAGTTATGCTATTTGAGCAAGTATCACCCACTTGATAAGGTAGGCAAAAAATTTAGTTATTTGCAACAAATTCAGTCCATTATAGTTTCAGAAATGCAGCGCACAAAATTGAAAAATGGTACTGTCCTTTCTTCAGGCACAATTCACTCACTCTACCTCCTCTCTCACCTGAACCACTTCTAATTTGGCTGGCTTGAACTGCCTAAGAGCTTTAAATGAAACTACGAATTATTCCAATAATTATAATAGTAAGACCAAAAAAATAAAATTAATGTGTGCCCAACCAAACAGGACGAATATTTAGGAATGGAGGGAGTACTAGCTAAAGCATACCTTTTCTTGCAAGGTTTTTACAGATTCTAACATCAGCTGCGTCTGCATAATAACAAAGTAAACTTCATTTAGAAACATCTAGAGCTGTAGTGTTGTGATCATGTCCGAAACTACCGATTTAGTTTTTTAATCATGCAAGCTTCAGTACCAAACATAGTTATCAAAGGTGGGTGCCTCGATCGCCTGGGGCGAGGAGAGGTGGGAATTTAGCTGATGAAAGCTAACCTTTCTGATCCGGATTTTTCGCAGAATGGCATCCATCTGGTGTTCTAGGCGACTAAGGTCTGTCATGTTCAGCTGCTCAACCTTTTGCCCTTCAAGAAGCCTGTAGAAATGCGAGAATAATGTCTAGTTTGGTATGTTTGTCGAATATAATATTTTATGTTACTGATATGTAACTTGAGGAAAATCCTTACCATTGGACCATTTGGATAAGCTCACCAGCAGTATACACATCCCTGTATTCTGTCCGGAGTGTCTGTTGTCAGGATCCAGAGAGATGAAAAATGTGAGGTATCATTGTCATCAAAAGGAACTGAAGAAGTAGATGCAAGAACTAACTATCAGAGCATATTCCTTGTGTCAGCAAGAGTTATAAAATGATAGCGTTCACAATAGCATGACAGACCATGCAATAATACATGATGTGAGAAAATAAGTTTCGCTACTTCCCCCTGTGGGCATTCTTTTTCTTTTTTATAGATGCTATTGGCTGTTTAAATGTTTGATCTACTGCCTTCTTTGAAACATTCTATTTGCAGACACAGATGAAACATGAAGCAAAGTGGAAGGGTATTATGGAGGTGAGTTGTGGCATAAACTCTTCTAATAGCATCAAGTAATTGTATTCATACCATGAACTAGGTCAGACAATATAAAGATAAATGCTCTGCTACCACCAGTCCAGATAAATGAACTAGGTGAGTTGCTCATAATCTGTTCTTGATTATGAACAAACATGGACGCTCATTATAGGAAGGAGGGAGGAATCAATTATAAAGATTTCACACCCTTGAGTAGTACTGAACTGGAGATAATCATCATAGTGTTATCTAAAAGCCCTCAAATAGGCAACTGTTCGCTATAATGCAATTCCACAGGCATAAAAACTCTTACTATTATGATCTATTTTGAACTAAAAGTTATTAATTCCATCTCGGCTAGCGGGTTGGAAGAGACAATACTTGACCAAAGGGTTGTTCTAGTAAAAAAATACTTTGTCCAGCTTGCCAACTTATTTTCTATAGCTGCTTGTGATTCCTGTTTTGGTTAGGAGTCGTTTAGAAAAGCTGGGAAGGGGGCTTGGAGGGGAAAAAATTTTCATTTGATAAAATGGTCAACAGTTTGTAGGAGTTCCAAGGCAGGAGGGCTTAGGGTTAAAAATTTTAAGTTGTTCTATGAAAGCTCTTCTTGGGATATGGTTGTGGAGGAAATCATTGTTGGTTTCTAGCTGCCATCAATGAATCTTTTGGGGTGGATCTTTGGAAAGGTATAAGAAGAAATTTTCAAGATTGGGAGATCGAGTCAGTCGCAAGATTACTCAAGTTATTGTATGCTCAGAAGGTTGGCCTTTCAGCGGATTGGGATGACATCAAAAGTAAAGTGTTCTCGGTGAAAGGGTATTACTCGAAGCGCAGCGATAGAAACTTATTCCCGTGGAGATCAATATGGAAATCTGGGTCCCAAGTAGAGTAGCCTTTTTGGCATGGGAGGTAGCAAACAGATCCAATAACTTGAGGAAAAGGGGCCTTCTTTTTACTAACCGGTGCTATCTCTGCGAGGGGGATGGGGAGAGTGTTAATCATCTGATGCTACACTGTCGAGTGGCGGGGACTCTTTTGTCTACTCTTTTTGGTCTCATTAACATATCGTGGGTGCTTCTAAACTCTACCAAGGACCTCTTTTGGAATTGGTCTTACTTTGGGAGGAGCAAGAGTATGAATAGGCTTTTGTATGTCACCCCGTTTAAGCGTATGAGGGACGATCTGGAAAGAAAGAAATCGAAGGCGTTTGATGATGAAGAGGGTTCTATGTTAGCTTTGAGGAAATTGCTGCTCTCGAACATGCTTGAATGGAGTGTAGGGGCAGATCATAATATGAATCTTAGTGCAACACTAGTGCAGATGTTGTGAATATTTTTCACATTGGGTAGTGGGTATATTTTTTGTGTAGTCTTCTTCTATGTAAAGGACATGTCACCTACTTTGACGCTTTTTATTTATACATACTTTACCTTTAATCAAAATAATAATAACAATAAGAGCAAGAAAGCAAAAGTAACTAAGAAATACATGCTACCTCAACTGAGGGAGTAGTTTAGAATAATAATTAATTGGCGTAGGATGAGGAAGGTTTAGGATTGATCATTGAAGCTTTTATCTTTATATTCCTTTATATATATCATGCACTTTAGACGAAAATAAGCTAGGCTTCACGGACCTCGTGTACAGATTTCCGTACTTTCTCTTCTGCATTCTTATGATTCTGGTAATGATTGAGAATCTTTGTCACACTGTGGCAAGTAGAAGGAAAACATAAATTAAGATTAAAGAACCAAGCAGCAACGTAAATGTACAGAAATAAAGCTTTCTTTTCAGAAATCAGCATCTGTCGATATCTTGGTCATGCTATGCGTAGGTTGTGTTACTATGTTTTCAAGACCATTATAAGGACAAAGGCATACAGGTATTTTGGAAGAAAATGCACACGAAAATGCACACTCCAGTATCAAATAATTTATAGGTTGTTTAGGTCTGTAATTGTTCTTTTCATAAGAGATAACAATGTGGACTGTAATTGTTCTTTTCATAAGAGATAACAATGTGGAATCTAGGCAAGTGTGAAGCTGGATGCTCTTAAGGGATAATGGGGCTTATTTGCTCCTAGTGAATATACAGGCAAAAAACACAAAGGAGTTGATGTACAAGGCCAAGTAGTCGTGAAAACTTTGACACAAGCTCGGAGTTTTAGTTTCCCTGATCTTTACCAGCGTGTTTGGTTGTTTGGCATGTTGACAAGTATGCAGCAAAAGGTGTGCGTGGCATCCCTCTATCAACTCTTTAGCCTATCGTAAAATTGTTGATTGTCAGAGATGGCAGGGAACGGCTCCGTCATTTTGTGTGCATCGAGGTTACAGGGATGTTTTTCTATAGTTCATTGGGGTAAACAACCAAGAGCAAGGAACTTATTTCCAAGAATATGCGTGTTGGTTTCGTTTTCATGGTCATTGCCGCCTTGGTGTGAGGGTAACATGTTTATGATAAGGATACGTGGCATGTCCACATTTTAAGTAGGAACGGACCTGAGGTCGTGAGCCTCCTTCCTTAAAGTACTGATTTTATCATGCACATCTTGATCGTCAGAAAATGCAGGGAACAGCTCAGTTATTTGCTTCAAAGGAGCACATGGATACTTTTCTACAGTCACCTCAAGTACACAACCAAGACTAAATGAACTCATTCGACAAGTAAACTATTTGTTTCATTTTGCTGATATTTATATCGACACAGTTCAGGTTTGGTGACATGCCTATGCTCTAGACAGAGAAATTATTTACATACCCTCATGTAATCCCTGACTATCCAGACTACAGTTATTGGGTGTTTCGGAAGTGTATAGCTCGTGTTCTTTCCAATATGAGGTATTCTCATATTCACCATTGACTTGAAAGTTTTGGTTTCTACCTCAAATAAATAGCTAGTTACTGAATCGGAAGAGCTTTTTACCATTTTAAAATGTAATCATCGAGTTGATGAAAGAACAAGCCTTGATAAATAAGGCTCACTCTTCTTGGAACATGCACTGCATGATTCACTCTGCCTGTTAGCAAAAACATGAACTACTGGTCACTCTATGCCATATTTATAAAAAGGCTGATGACCTAGGCAAAAGGCGCAGGGGACATAAGTTTTGAGGCAGCAAGGCTCAAAACAGAAAAACAAGAATACAGATCTGAACATTTCTTTGTAACTGATGTGTGAGTGTAGGACTCAAATCCTTGTTTAGCTATTTCATTTATGGTTGCAAGTGAAGTCCCTCTACTGATATCCTTGTTAGTTTAGTGTTTGGTATTGTATCAATATATATAATTGTAACCCTTGAACGTGTACAAGGTTGGCCACAATAAATTTGTAAAAGTCTGTTGACCCCAATCTCTCTCTCTCTCTGACTGATTTGCTATTACACTGTGATTGTTTGTTATTTACTTCTATTGTGCACAAGTGTGTTGGTTTGAGGAACATAGAGGTTGGGGATGATCAAAATGAGTGGCACTTGGTTGATAAACTTACTTTGAACGCCGAAATAGGAAATGGGATTCATACGGCTGATCGTTCGTTGAGTTGATTATTTATATCAAATTTACATTATGCTTTTATGATAGTGTGCATGGGATAATTGAAGCTTTTCGAAGTACTTTAATTCATCTATGTTATATATATAGAGCCATGTCATCTAGGGTTTTGAAGGTTATTAAGACCCTCACCATCCATCCATGTCAACATTCAATATGGTGTACTTGTGTTCATTTCAACAAATAATAAGTTTTCTTCCTTCGGCAAGGGCAAGTAACATCATTGCTAGGTTGGTCGCTTTGTGGATGTGCCCAAGGAGACGTAACAGGTCGGACTTGAGATGGGCAAAATTTCTCGTTCGGTTTGGGAAAAAATAGAGGGATCAATTAAAATTGGTGTAATTGGTGTTGGTGGAAGAATTTTCAAGGTCCCTATTTGGGCGGAGATGGCTACCTTAACTCAGCAATGGGTGAGGGTCGTGGGCGGTGGTCGTTGTGGTAGAAACGACGCATATGCTTTGAGGCCAGTCGGGAGTGAAGGGGGTAGAGAAACACATGCCCGGGCTGAGAGAGTGAGGAGACAGAGGTAACTCCTAGAGATCCTGGATTATCCTAAGGAAGGTAGTAGAGACTTTTGGGCCTAAAGGAGGCCTCGAGGAAGGCTATGGCTTAGGAAAAAAGAGAGGGATCAATTAAAATTGGTGTTGGGGAAGAATTTTCAAGGTCCCTATTTGGGCGAAGACGGCTACCTTAACTCAACAATGTAAGGGTCGTAGGCAGTGGTGGTGGTAGAAACGACGCATATGCTTCGAGGCCAATCGGGAATAAAAGGGGTAGAGAAACACACGCCCAGGGCTGAGAGAGTGCGGAAACTGAGGTAAAACTCCTAGAGATCCGGGTTATCCTAAGGAGGATAGTAGAGACTTTTGGGCCTAAAGGAGGCCTTGAGTAAAGCTATTCCAAAGAATTTGATTTGGGCAACGGAATAGTAATGAGGAAGTAGGGGTTACCCAAAGTAAGAGGTGTGGGTTCGATTAGTGAGTCGTTTCCTTCTCAGGTAGAGGGGCCTGAAGCTTTGAGGAACTGTTCTGGGGGTATGGGCCTTGAGGATGTAGCCTTTAACCAAGGGGTCAAGCCCAATACGCCAATAAACATATCGAGGAAGGAGGTAGAGTTAGATGTAGATGCGGGTGAAGATGCGGGATGTGATCACTTGGCAAGGGAGGTTCCAACATCCCAAAGAAGGTGGAGACCGACTCTTCAACGATAAGGAAGCAAAGGGAGTCTTGAGAAAGAGAGATAATAGTCCGACGGAATTACAAGAAGAGGAACCAGAAACTAGTGGGGGAGTAGATGACGGTTGCGAACATATGGAAATGGGTGAATCGAGTATAATATAGGAAGAATAAAGGAAGTTGATCTTGTGTTACAGGTAGGAGTCATGATGAGTCGCGAGAGAGAGGCGGAAATAGCAATCATGGGTCGGATACTTGGGATGACAGTCTACATGTGAAGGTTGGACCAAAGGCTTTTACGCCTAGCATAGGATCTCTTGAGGTTCTTCAAGAAACCCCTTTGAATTGCTCGCCGTTGAATGTGGTGTCGCTAGAATGGGAACAAGAGAATGAATTATTGACAGAAACGGAGGATAAGAAGAATATATTTGTGTAGGTTAATAGGATGATGAAAGGATTTGGGAATTTTTTGGGGATGTCGAGTAAAGATTATGAAGATAAATTCCTGAATCTTTTGGAAATAAAGAAGGTTGGGAAAATGAAGGGCAAGGTAAGTCAAAGAGTCGAGTTCACAACAACAAGGAGCTAAAGAACCTCAGTTGCAAAATTTTGACCAAGTGAGGAAGGGGGTTAAGGGGGGTTGAGTAATTTATATTTTCCCGTTTTTGTTATGGATATGCATATTATCTCTTGGAATGTGAGGGGTATTAATGAAGAGTCCAAAATGTTAGTGATAAAAGTGGCATTAAGAAAATGGAAACCTCTATGTAATTTGCTTACACGAAACTAAAATGGATAAAGTGGACACGTTAGTTATGGACGTGGAAGGTGGCAGATTGTCTAAATGGGGGCATTTGGATGCTATTGGGGATTCTGGAGGAATTCTAGTGATATGGGACAATGGAGTTGTGGTCAGTGTGGGAGTGATGCTTGGCAAGTACTTTATCTCGTGCCTATTTGAGAGCAGTAATAACAGTTTGAGGTAGGTGGAATTTTTCAAGTGTTTATGGGCCTTGTTTGGATGCAAATCGCAGATATTTGTGGGTAAAGCAGTTGATGTATTGGTGGGGATTTTAACGTAATCAAATTCCCACATGAACGAACTAGGGCTAGGGATTTCTCGCCTACCATGGTAGATTTTAATGACTTCATAACTGAGATGGAGTTAGTTGATTTACCACTTGTAAAGGGTATTTTCAAATGGTCGAGAAACATTGAGATGAAACAATGTTCGAGAATCGACAGATTCCTTGTGGCGACCGGGTGATCGAGGGTTTCGGGGGGATTGCTCAAGCTTGTTTACCAATGATAGTCTCAAACCATGTCCTTATTCTGAATTGGGAAGGGGGCGTAAAGGGAAGTGTCCTTTTCGTTTTGAAATTATGTGGTTTGATGTGCCTGGTTTTTTAGATTGCGTGAAGAATAAATGGCAATCATATTTGGTAGAAGGTGATCCTTGTTTCAAGTTTGCGAGGAAATTGAAGTACTTGAAAAAAGGACCTTAAAAGGTGTAACAAACACACTTTTGAAAATCTCAGGGAAAGTTTAAGTCCCTTGAATAGGTGTCATCCTTGGATGAGAAAGAAGGTGAGAATGGATCGAGTATGGAGGATTCTACTCGGATAACTACGCTCCAATCAAAAATTCCGAGACTTCTCAAAAGTGAGGAAATAAGCTAGAGACAGACAGGTAAAGTTTAGTGGTCGCGTGAAAGTGATAATAATACGAGGTTTTTTCATTGAATGGCAAGCATTCACAAGCAAGATAATCACATTCAGAAAGTAAGCATTAACGGGGTTATGCCGGAAGGTGGGGATGAGGGAGGGAGGGAAGGAGGGCATAGCAGGGTTTTACATGTACATGAAATAAGAGGTTTAGTTTAGGGGGTTCCTTTTAAATCTCTCACCTTGGATGAGAGGGGATTAGAAATTTTGTTCTATGAAGAGGAAGTGTTCGCAATAGTCCGAGGAAAGTTGGGAGCTCGGAACTGTTAAAGGATGAAGTGATGAGGGTCTTCACTCTTCAATTACTTCCACACTCATAGGAGATTTGAGAGGAGCTTCAACGCATCCTTCATTGTGCTCGTACCAAAAAAGATGGGTACAAAGGACATAAAAGACTTTAGGCCTACCAGTCTCATTGTGGGTTGGGGGGTTGTACAAGATTATTGCAAAAGTTCTCTTAATCCGTTTAAAAAGGGTGCTAGGGAAGATGATCTTAGAATCTCAACATGCTTTTGTGGGTGGTCATCAAATCACAAATGCGGTGCTCATTGCTAATGAGGTCGTGGACTCGACGATTCATAGCGACCGGTGGGGAGGCGGGTTTAATTTGTTAGTTGGATATAGAGAAGGCATACGATCATGTGAGCTGAGGATTCTTGATCTTGGTGAACAGGGAGCTGGTGGAATTCTTTGCTAGCTAGAGGGGGCTTCGCCGTGGAAATCCCCACTCTCCGTTCTCTATTCATTATTGTGATGGAAGCCTCGAGTAGGATTATGGATGTTTCCGTTTCGAGAGGTTAGTCAATAGGGAAAGAGGTTCTGAGTTGATAGTCTCTCACTTGCTCTTCGCGGATGATACTTTGGTTTTTTGTGATACAGAAGTTAGGCAATTAGGGTATCTTTGAATGGTTCTTTTATTCTTCTAGGCTGCCTCAAGCATGAAGATTAACCTTCATAAGAGTGAGATATTTCTTGTTGGGATGGTGGATTTAGTTGGAGGAGGACTGAAGATGTCCTCTAGATTCACTATTTACATAAAGGAGAGAAGACTACTTAATGACCCATACAACATAAATCATTGCATGAATTTTTTTGAAAATTTAATTATATCAATATTGAAAAAAGGCATATGACGACCAAAAGGTCCAAAACTAACATGACAATGATATAAGTAATTGGGGCTCAAGCAATAACCTAGCATTTGGAAGGACAGAATTGGCTAACAAGTAACAAATTTGAAGTGCTTAGAAAGAATTTTAGCCTACCTAGCATTTGTAAGGACAATATTGGCAAATTTGTTAAAATAAATGAGGTGCTTGAAACAAATGCTAAGATGAGTTAGACGATCTAGGATCATTGCACCATTCTTGAACTATTTAGTGTGTTTAATACCTCTTTAACCCGGAATAATGCTTTTGGCAAATTGGGGATAGGAACTACATATTTCAAGTGCTTTAGATTTGCTATATTAGGCATGTAAACATTAGTGAATACTTTCTCTCGAGAATGTCACTATTTGCTTGCATCTTCTTCCTTATAGTTTCTTACGCTTCCTTAAGACATTCTTGAGTTTTGATGATTCATTTTATTTACATTCATGAAAATTTGCGTGTCTTGAAACTATAAGGCCCGCGTATCTAGTTCACCCCTTCTCTTGTAATCATATTACCCTTTAGACATAGTGCTAAAGTGACTCACCTAGCTTTTATATAAACTCAATCGACTAAAGAAGGTTCACAACAAGCATGCATCTAATTACCTTGGATCTAGAATATTATGGAGTTATAAATGTGACGGGAGAATTGTTTTTGACAAATATGTATTAAATTTTCCTTCATTATTAGTTCTCCATAAACTTCAAGAACTAGCAATGACAATATGCCAAAACATACATTAATGCCAATCGTTATGCTTTAGAAGCTGCTCTTCAGCTAAAACATACATTCCGGTCATTATTTAGAGTCTTCATACAAACACATTACTTTTTCTTCTCTATGTAAACATAGAACAGTTCTGGTAAAGGGTTCAATGTAATATTAGTAGCTTAAAGGTAGTGAAGCACCAGTTAGCCCGAAAATTTGACATGGGAACTTTTAATCTCAAGAACTTATGTCAACCGGTTTTGGCTTTCAGTTGATTATTTGATAATTAATGCTAATTTAGCATGTTCTTCGCTAATTTCATCGCAGTTATTTAGCCATGCTTGTTGAAGACAACAGTCAGACACAAACTTGGTCTCGTCTGGAATAACATCAATCACGATCATGAGATATTAAGTTGGGTCCCTGCGAGTTTGATCTTTGTCCCTGGCATCTCTGAGCTCAATTTCTCACTGGGATCAGGCTGATTCTGGGTCCTACCTTGGATAACTTCTCAGCCAGAGAAAATGAAATAAAGGAACTTAAAAGTAACTCAATGACAACCATAGATTTATTAACATAAAATAATGTTTCTAAAATGGAGAAATAAAGCTATTGGTTGCGGCTACAGGAGAAGTTGAGAACTAAATTTTGTAGGTAGGTAGGCATGCAGGAGTTGAAGCCTAAATATATATATATATATGTGTATATATATATGTGTATATATATATATATATATATCGAACAAATATTTACACATAAATACAAAATAATGATATCATTATAATCATCCACTTCAAATAAAATAATTGGATAGGCATGGACAAGTCACATCATGACAGAAACATAAACAGTTTACTACATATTAAAACTGTTTAATAAATAGAGATACTTTAGCTTAAAAAAACCATAAACTAGCGAAAAGATGGTACGGAGGAAACCGAATCAGAGCGAGACGATGAACTCGCAAGATACATGGACACTTCGACCTCCAGACTATGAAGCGAATTAGGGGGTGTACATCTAAGATATTCCGAAGAATGAAGCAGCAGTGAATCTACCGCAATGTCAAAGAAAGAGCTTTATCGGAAACACATGGACAATGCCGATTCAAAGAAGAATCAACGATTATGAAGGAGTAAGAGCGCGGAGAATGACACTATCATGAGCATGGTCTTCACATAAAATTTATATATATGTGTGTGCCTGTGTGTGTGAATAAGCGTTCGAACAACAAAATAGCGAAATTGGCAGAAAAAGAAATGGTACGGATCGAGAAAGCGGAACCAGAGCGAGACTAGCAGACTTACATACGCTCTGGCGTCGAGACTTTGAACGAATAAGGTTTTGTACTTGTAAAATTTGTGAAAGACGAAGCAGCGGCGATTCCTAATCAATCAACCGGAATGTGAAACAGAAATAATTTATCGGCGAAGGATGAAAACAGAAGGAAAATGCCGATTGAGAGGGAGGAATAAACAGCAGTAAAGACAAAAGATTGAACAAGGAAAAATATCTCAATATTTCCACTGTCGTACATAAGATCACATTCACAGGTACCTTTCACCACTAGAGAACTCGTAAAGTCTGCCTTTCCCAGAGAAGACGAATAGAGCAACCTCAACGTCGCAAAGCACCGACAGCTCGAAAGCTTTCTTCATCAATCCACCCCGGCGCTTCGAGAATGATACTTGCCGACTGTTCTTATCTTCGATCCGCTTCAAATATACCTTTCCTCTACCCATTCCACCGAAACCCTAACCCTAGAAACAAACCCGGTCGTCCTCTTCGATAAGAATTATCTGTTCACATATTTGAAGGGAGGAGAGGAGTTTTATAGTGAGCATGAGTTCTCATTTGTATAGAGAGATACGGTACGTCGGATCTACGATTACGTTTCGATGACTGCCACGTGTGTTTCAGTGGTTAGCTCCCGGACCTTTGTTAACCTTTCTCTCTAATATAGTATCACTGCCGTAAGTATGGGAAAGGTTAAGGGTATAGTCTATAGTGTCGACTGGAATTCAGATATTTTATGAGGTCAAAATATCTCCGGTTTTCCTTATTTTATTAGTATTAGTACTTCTCTAGTTCTCTTCCTTCTCTAGACTCTAATAAGTAGTCCGTATATATTTACCCTCCCATAACCCATTCCCATACAATTTAAGTCGGAGTATATACTATCTACCTTCCGTGACCGTCAGTACGGAAACGCTGAATTCAGATATTTGATACTCCACTAGTCCACTACTTTGTTAAACCCAAAAATATCTTCGCCTTTTCTCAATCTTATTTGTTTTCTTCTCTAAAGCTACTCTTTTTCATTCTCGTATTGTTTAAAAGTGTCTTTTTTTTTTTTTAATCTGTCATATTATTTCAAAAAACTGTTCAATTCATGTCAAAAATTTAGTTGGTCTCGGTTCAATTTTACGAATTAACATGCATAAAATTGTCTTACACAAGAATTATTCTCAATTCATAATCTTTCTTCTGTTGAAAATCATCTTTATTATTTTATCATTTATTTAATTTTTACTTTAATTGATATACATATTATTCTAAAATTTATAATAATCATTTGTTTAATCTATATAGTTCATTTTTATTTCTTTCCTTTTCGACCGACCGTCAACATTATTATGAGTTTTAGCATGAATATATCCAATACAAATATTTTGTAAACTTTACTAATTTCATGCAAAAAGTTTTTTATAATTTTTTTATTTCAGTATAAATAAGAAACTACATTAATGTCATGAGAAATATAAGATGAACTCATAATTAGACCCTGAAGATCACTTATTTGTACTCCCTCCGTTTTCAAATTGTTGTTCTCCTTTTTTTTTCGTCGGTTCTAAATTAATTAGGAAAACACTTTTACTTTTTTATTCTTATTTTTTTTACCTACTTTAATTATGGTCACATGTTCAAGGACATTAAAGAAAATCACACATTTCATCAATACAGTTAATTATTTTTTCTTAAACAATGTACCGGATCAAAGATAACAATAATTTAAAGGGGTATACTTAATACAGCACCTATAAAATACTTAATACAGCATTTTTTTTGTAAAAATACTATATTACCCTTAACAAAAAAACCCAAAAGCAAAAAAAAAAACATATTATGCATATTATGCAACTAAAACCACCAAATAGAAATAGACTTGATTCACACACTCCCACTCTCTCAACAAAATTTGCAAAAGGACTCCCTCTCTCTATCAGTCTCCGTGGAAACCCAAATTTGATAATCGGAGTCTTCTAAACCATCAAATTATATGGGTTTAATTTAGAAACTCGGATCTACTCTTTGGGTAAGTCTGTTGTAAAATCATTTTACATTTTTACGGATCCTTATTCATAAGATGGAGTTTTAATCTCTCACAATTTAACCCACCAACACAAAGTAAGTCGAATAAAAATGATTCGTCTTACAAAAAATATCATAAGATCGTCTTACCTAAATTTTTGTCTAAGGGCTCGTTTGGTGCAGCGTTTTGAAAACGCAGCGTTTTCAAAACGGAGTTTTAGGTGGAGCGTTTTAGTTAAAACGCAGCGTTTTCTTTTTAAGTGTTTCAATGCAGCGTTTTAAAACGCAGCGTTTTAAAAACGTGGAGTGTTTTAAAACGCTGCATTGAAACACTTAAAGAGAAAACGCTACGTTTTTTACCAGCGTTTTGACTAAAACGCTCCACCAAACAAGCACTAAAACTCCGTTTTGAAAACGTTGCGTTTTAAAAACGATGCGTTTTAAAAACACACCTTAAGTCTTTTACACCCACTGATTGGACTCGTCTTTTAAAAAAATCAGTGTTTATACTTTATACCCACCGCCATTAATCTCCGTCATGAACCAGTCCAAATCTTCAATTGCAACAACATTTTTATCCAGAAATCATCTAGAACTTTCGACAAATATACGAGAATATGTTGCAGTTGTTTCCAGGAATGCTGATGCTGCACTGAGAATTTCCTTGCGGAGCATCTGCATGGTTAACTTAGTGCTTGTTTGTAGGGGTAAGTAGCCCAGCCCATGAGCCTGTACAGCCCGATGTGCCCATTTGTATCCGGCCCAAAGTGCCCGTGCCCATGGACTGATACATAGTGCTGGGCTTTAGAGATGTTAGATGCCCGCGGGCTCGGGCACACCTGGGTCTTTAAGTTATAATGTCCATCCAAGCCCGACCCGACCCATCATCACATTAAGTTTTTAAATTTTAAATATATTATAATTATATCATTACCCTATCAGTGTCTATTAGTATTAGATATATCATATATAAAATTATATATAAACAAAATCACAAATTATATTATTATATACTACTACAATATATTATACACTATTCAGATTAGTCAATATAGTGAATTAGTGATATACCAATAGGTCCAATACAAAAGGCCAAAACTCAAAAGGCAAAGTGAAAGTGTGAAACCCTAAATCAAATTGACTGCTACGCTACCTGCGCTCGATTCTTCGGATACCTTGACGGAATCGTGACCCTTCGGCAGAATCGTGACTTCTCGTTCCCAGTTCCCACTTCACCGCTAGGCTCGCTACCCACTCGATATTTATTTTTCTCTTTGCAAGACATTGCAGATCTTGTTATCGTGTTCATGTAAGTTTGTTCTGATTTGGGTTTGCTTTCTTGCTTCTTTATTGAAAATAGCATCTGGGTTTTAAATTTTAGGTGTTCATGGTGTTTGATTAGGGGTTAATTGTCATCTGTGTGTTGAGTTTGCAAGTCAAATAAATGATTTTAAGATTTTGATCATATGTAGTTTTGCTTAGGAGCTAATGAAATAATGAAATATTTTGTATTAGTTGAATTTTGGTTCTTCATAGTTCTTTTACATTATAGACAATCGGAGAGCCCATCTAAGCCCGTGCCCGTCCAATGCCCGCTCAATGCCCGTTCACTGATGCCCGTGGGCCTGTCTACGGTATTGGGCTTTTTAAAGTGATGCCCGCTGCCATATGGGTCTATATTGGGCATTACCAATGCCCGCGGGCTTAGGGCCCGTGCACACCCCTACTTGTTTGGACGAGTGTTTTGACCAAAACGCTGGTAAAAAACGTAACGGTTTTTTTTAAGTGTTTCAATATAGCGTTTTAAAAATGTGTTGCGTTTACAACAATTTTGTTTATAAAAATAGCGTTTTAAAATAGTTTTCCAAACATATTTATAAAAAAAAAATTATGTTTTGAAAATGATTCGTTTTAAAAACGATGTACGAGACGAGGCCATACTAGACTTCTTTAAATGGACAACAAAACCCTTTTCATTGAGTGCACCTCATATTTGCTTTGAGGTGCATATCAGTATTTGTATATATCTCTCTCTCTTTATATATATATATATAAAGTAGGGGCCCTCATTTTTAGAAAGTTTTCGACAAAATGTACTTTTCAAAATAAGAATCACTTCTATTTTATTTAGATGCATTTTTTGATCAACTAAACCCCATTAGTTTACGTGGGAAACTGAGAAATGCATTGGAAATCTAAAGTTACCATTTAATCCCTTTTTATTCTTATTTGATTACTAATTGAAAAAACTATTCATTATTTCAAATCAAGTTAACTAAATGCTATAACAATATTTGGTACATTGTAAATAGCGATAAATCAAGGGCAAATTTCACCATTGGTTCCTATAATTTGTAAAAGTCCACTAGCAGTCCATGTACAAAGCAAATGCATGTCACTGACCAAAGTAGACGAATTTTACACATCGATAGCCCCCCAGTTGGATCCCGTTAAAGGCTGCTCCATTAATTGATCATGTGCTCAGCACATGATAAATTTTTAAGGGCAAACTAGTGTTTTCCATGTTCTCCTTCTTCAATCTCTTTCAACCTCATGCCCCCTTCTCCCATACACACAACTAGCATTGTTTGACACCTCATACCAAACCAGAGTGCAATTTGATTTTTCAGTGGCAAGTAATTAAAGCACTAAATTGTTTTTCAGCATTTCCTTGGTAAGAACTAAATTGTTTGGACAAATCCACACCTATTATTATTTTTTGTTCATCTATTAACCTCCCTTTATCCAAAAATTCAGTAGAATTACCATTTTGACTCTTCTTAGTGTCTTCACTGGCATTCCCACAAAAGAAACCACGAAAAACACTTTTCTCCTTTTTCCCTGCAACACAATTAGACAAATAGACTTCCCCACAATTTTTTTTCTAATTCGTCATCGCAAGAAAACTAAATTAAGGCAAGTAAACCCATTGCCCTTACCATTGCCACTCCTCTGGGTATTTGAATTGGACTTTTTGCTATTGTAATTGTAGTCATCAGAACGTCTTCTTGATCGAGTAATGAGTTTATTTGATTCAGTTAGATTAAACGAAACTTGTCGAGGATGAATTTGGTGGGCTTTCTTAAAAGAATGAATTGTTAGTTTGTACCTACTCGGAAAGTTTGGTTTCGTAAAAGGAACTCGTACTCCCTTGGTATCGAGCAACGAGGTTTTCAATGCTTCTCAATGAGTTTCCTTGATAGTATTTTGGAGAAATTTCAAACCTCTTCTACGCAAGGGCGGCGGTTGATGATAGATCTAGACTGGATCAGATGGCGGGGATGAAGTAGGAAAGAGGTAGTTGGGGGCGAGAGAGCAATGGTGGGTGTGTGGGGGGGATGAGGGGGCGTGAGGTTGAATAAGATTGAAGAAGGAGAACATGGAAAATACTAGTTTGCCCTTAAAAATGATCATGTGCTAAGCACATGATCAATTAAAGGAACAACCTTTAACGACATCCAACAGAGGGACAACCAATATGCAAAATTCGCATACTCTGGTCAGTGGCGTGCATTTGCTTTGTGCAAGGATTACCAGTTGACTTTTAAAAAGTACATGGACCAATGGTGAAGTTAGCCCATAAATCAATCTAGAAACCAAGGGCCGCATAAGCATCACTTCGATAATTGAGCGAATCACTTATTGACTACTACAATACACTACAATATTATTTTTTTAATAAAGTTTTACCCGTTATTGTTGGGATGGCATCCAAATTTATGAATCATTCTCTCTTTTCCAAATCAATATATTTTCACGGCACACCTCTTCATGTTAAAGTTTTGAAGTTAGCAAGTGCAGTAAGATTTAGAATAAAATTTGGTTGTTGCACCAAAGTCGTTTATCCAAAACTCTGGCAGGATTTTTAGTCTAATATTGAATGCTTAAGCATTAATATTATCATAATTGTGATTCATGTGAATTTTGTAAAACGATGTTGCTGATTGAAAAACAAAAATGCTAGGGCAAAGTTGTCTTTCCCTAAAACACATATACTATTATTTTTCAATAAAGTTTGAAATCAAACAAAATATGATGATATTGTATGTTAGCCCAATTAAATTATAACATATCTGGAAAATATATCTTAAAAAATACATAGATCCGGTGCTTTAGTTGTACTTTTTATAGTAACAAAAAAAAATTATAAATTGAGATACAATTTTTTTTGTGAGTCTGTGACATGTTAATAATTGGAGAGCCACGAGTTTATGATTACTTTAGTGACTAATACACATTTAAAAACGTAATTTGTAAAAAAATATATGATATTAAAAACGTATATATATATATATATATATATATATATATGATTTTTGCTCAGGCCATTTTGTCAAATCTTAAACATCCTTCCAGAAAGTTTTTCAGCAAGAACGAGCCTACTATCTATTTTTAAATGATAAAAAAATACATCATAAAATGAAATTTAAAAAACAATGAACTCACCAACCTATCTTCAGCAAAATGGTGGACATAACTTTCATCATCAGAATTGCAATAGGTGGAACTCTTATATTTTGTGGGTTTGTATTTTATAAATTGAGCTTTTGGTTACGAAATATGAAGGTGAGAAAACATTTTTGAAACCGCCTTTGTGTAAGAATCCCCAATTGGGTTTATTATAACGGCGTTTACTTTTTGTTGATCTGACCATGCTTAGGGGTGCAATACATTGACTTGGTTTGTTTTAGGGCCATAAGGACATATGTATTTCTCTATAATTAACTTCCTTTTTTATTACGATTTAATTATTTGCTTAATTTTCATAAATTGAATTCAAGAAAAAAAATATTTTATGGGAAAATACCAAAAACTCGAGTGAAAAAATTTCTCATATCCAAAAAGTCTCCATAATAATTTGTTCATCCAAGAAGTCCCACAATTAAACTTTTTTAGTGTGAAATTGTCTAAAACTTAACGTTTTAATTAACATGGTTTTGGTATGAGTTTTATTTCAAAAAAAAAAACTTATTTTGTCATCAGTGATATTAATAATTCACTGTTTCAAAAATTATATATATATATATATATATATATATATATTAACAACTAAAATAATAGTAATTATTATTATTATTATCACTATTATAAAAATAGCATCAATTTTTTTTTTTGCTATTATTGTTATTTTCTTTATAATTTTTTATAGTGGTAATAATAATAATAATAATAATAATTATTATTATTATTATTATTATTATTATTATTATTATTATCATTATTATTATTATTATTACAACTAATATTACTTCCACAATTTCATAAAAGTTTAAAGGTTAACTTTTAAAAAATTTAATATGAAACGATTAACATAAGATTTTATGAATTGAGTGGTTCTTTTGAGATCATTCATAAATGAAAATTTTGAAGGGACTTTGATATTTAATAGTGATAATGTTGATGAAAGTGAAGATGATGACGATCATAATAATAACAACAACAACAACAACAATAATAATTGATCACGCCAAATAATGGAGTGACTATGGTTGGAAATCCACGTGGGACTGGCCTAGGCGACGAGCGACTGTTATGGAAACCGGTGTATGGATATCTGGCTGGTTTATGTGTGAATGCCCTGGTTCTTGTGGTTTCCTGGACATGTAACCTGAGAAGCAGGGAAAGACACTGTTAAGGGAGCTGGGAGGTTATCCCAGCTAAAGCCCTCCGGCGTGAGAGTCAGTGATGGGATAACGAAGGTGAGCACAGGCGTTCCCTGAGATCACCGTGTATGAATGTATTTGCGTAAGATGATAGCTTAGTGTGAACAGTGTCATACCTTATGAAGGTGGCCATGCTCTCTATTTATAATCTCCATCAAGCTTGGCTTGCAAGACAATGTAGGACATCACGATGGAGTCCAACTCTGTTGGTCGGCCGAGTTGGCAAGTTCTCATTGGTTCTTACTTTTGTCAGATGTGTCCAGAGTATCAGAAAAGAGGTCAACGGTAAGTGGTGCGGCTGGGGCAGAGCACGTTGATGTATCCCCAATTAGGTGAAGCCATCTGGCACGTCTCGTACCGTGATGACGTCTCCTCGTTCAGGCTGATCTGATCATGGGGCCGACCATGAGTTCCCATGGTTACTTGTTCGGTCAAGTTCGTATCCTCATATATTTTGATGGTCGGCTTTGATCTTGGTCGGTCTGGTGGTGCTCGGACTGATCTTGGTCGGCCTGGTGGTGCTCGGTTTGCTCGGATTAAGGGAAATCCTCGGTCCAGCCAAGTCGTTCTAACTGCCTCGTGTCGTCCACATGGGAAGCGCTCGGTTGAGTCCTTTCAATAATAATATTTGTATAATAATAGTAGTAGAAGTAGTAGTAGTAGTAGTAGTAGTAGTAGTAGTAGTAGTAGTAGTAGTCGTAATAGTAGTAACAATCAATGAAATTTTTATCATCATTGTCATAAATAAAATGAAAAATAAGTTTTGAACCAAATGAAGCTTTTAACATAACAACATCCATAAACACGTTAAATTTATTATCAATGGACTTTTTGGTATTCAAAATTTAATTATGGGGCTTTTTGAATCTAAAAATTATTTTTTGGATTTTTGGATATGAGAAGTTTTTAGTGGGACAATTTTTGTGTTACCAACAATGTTGCTACGTAACATAGACCAATACCAAGTATTATGCAATTACACAAGATTGATTATTACAATGCTTGGAAATTATGTTTTAGAAGGATAAACCGTTTCATGGATAATTATAGTCGTAATGTCGTTATCGCAAGAATGTCACTCAAACCTTTTGATCGTAGACTTCCTTCTATATTCACGAATATAGTTTTCGCTGATTTTGTTTTATGCAATGTCAATAGATATAAGTCATGGTCAATCTTTATCTAATGTAGGGCTTCTTTGGAAAAAATGTTTTTTGTCGTGACCATTTGTAAGTCACTTTGTCTATAATTAATCATAATGGTCTTTGAATTTTGTTATGTAATAGTAATTTATAATCGTACATGTTCAATGACAAGATATTATAGTTAAAAAAGTATCCCAAAATTTATACTGATTTATTTATGTATTTTTTCTATTATTTATTTTATCTTATTTTATATTTGTGATATAATTCTTTATTATATGTGTGTGTATATATATATATATATCAAACTTTTTTTTTATCTTTATGTTACAATTATTTGCTTATTTTGTTATTATTAATGTTTTAAATTGTGTTCTTTATATCGATATTGAGGTCGTGCATCGCATGAGTGTATTTTGTTCATATTAGTGTTTAGTAATTTTACTGTTTATTATTTTTTTATTTATTTAGTTCATATTAAAGTTTTAATTACATATCATTCTACTTTAATTGAGTATATGATTTTAAGTCTGTATACAAACCGTGCATCACGTGGGTGCATTACTAGTTATATATAAAAGTAAATTATCCTTCATCTCTCTTTTACACAACCCCAAACCCAAACCAAATCTTTCTCTCGCTCTCTCTCTCTCTCTCTCTCTCTCTCTCTCTTTAAACTTTCTCTCTTACAAACAAAAACAAAAATTGATGCTACACAATTTGGTATTGGGTCGTCCTTCACAGATTGTAGGATATCTGGGCTTATGTAAAAGTATAATCTTATAGAAACCTGTCAAAAAAAGACACCTTAGAAGGAATGAAAGGTTGGGCCTCGTGAAACCCCTCCAGCGTGAGTGTAAGTCTTAAGCTTGATTGAAAAGTAAAATGACAGAGTTCCAGTGTGTAAAAGTGAGCATACCTTTCAAATGAGGTATTGTAAGGTATATATAGCCTTTTGGGAATGAAATCCGAGTTGAGATGTATTATAGATTGATCCTATACCTTTATGACCATAAATGCGGGTTGATCGCGTAATCGACGGAGTTGTGACTAAAATCTCGGACTTGAGAGTTATCAGGTAGGTGTGTTCTTGTTGAGTATCTATGTATCCGGGCAGCCTTGCTCCCTGCTCGGACATACTTGTAGATGGATTCCTGATCAAAAGGAACTTGATATGATTAACTAGGGTAATTCTGCTCAGGTAATTTGAATCATGGTCTCTATATCCCATGTGTGGGTCGCCCGGCGTGCGCCCGCGCCCCGCGCGCCCTTGGATAGGGGTGCGCGTACGTGCGGATGCGGGACACCACTGCTCTCATTCCATCCTCCCTTGTTTAGGGGAAAACGAAATTAAAAGTGCGAGAGGAGTGCTGTCTAAAATAGCGTGTTGGAATACGCCTCGGTTGACTTTAGTGGATTTTTGGTCCAATATGAGAGCTTTGAGTTTCCTGCATCAAGTTATCCCTTGTTTAGGGGATACCAGGATATATGGATACATCACCCTTTCATTCCCATTCTCCCCTTTTTAGGGGAAAACGGAAAAGTGCAAAAAATGATGTTGCGAGGCCCCACTATGAATTTTATGAAAATAGCCTTATGGCCTATTTCGGATCACTATGGGTGCTTTGAGTTTCCTGCATCAAGTTATCTCTTATTTAGGGGATACCAGGATATAGGAATGCATCACCCTTTCATTCTCATTCTCCATTTTTTAGGGAAAAACGAAAAAGTACAAGAAAGGAGTGTTGCGATACCCCACTGGATCCAAAATGTTTTTATAGAGTCGTCATCTTTATTTTAAAGCAAAAATAAAGCAAAACCAAAAGAAAAGAAATAGCAGAGATTGCAAACCGGGTTCGGAGGCTACGTTACGAGTTGAGAAGGTGCTAGGCATTCAACTCGCCCTTTCGGTCTCAAAAGCGGTTTTTGGCTAAAGTATGCTTTTTGTAATATTTATTTAGCAAATAAACAAAGCATTTAAAAGACAGAAAAATAAAAGCTAATACATCCACGGCTACATTATTTACGGACTTGCAGCCGTCTCCTTATAATAATTATAGATATATTTAAAAATATTTGGCCATTATAACGACTCTTTTACATAATATTTTCTAACTAAATCCGGGCAGCACAACGACTTATATTTTCTACATTGGGCCGGATTTAAAGAATATTTTTTATAAAAATAACGTCCTTAAAGGCTATTACCTTTTAGAGCGGAGGGTGCTCGCTCTGTCCTTCTCGGGAGAGGGAGACTTTTATGCTGTTGCTGCTGTGATTTAGGCAGAGTAATGGCTTATTATTGGTGGTTTTGGCTTGTTTTCTCGGGCGGAGTAACGGCTTAGTTTTGGTGGTTTTGACCTATTTGGTTGGGCAGAATAACGGCTTACTTTTGGTGGTTTCAGCCTATTTACTCAGGCAGAGTAACGGCTTACTTTACGGTTTTTGGGCCGGGAAAATAGGGTGGATACCTAACTAAAAGGCTAGGGATCACTTTAACCGGTGGGTTTTTGGTTTGACGGAGTTTTGGCAGGGTTTTAAGGCTTTGTAAGAGGACTACTCCCTATCTCACTTCACTCTCTATATTTCTCAGCTTTAGGACGACGCAGAGAAATTTTATCGGCGTTTCTCTCAGTTTCTTTCTGGGGTCTTGAAAGTGAGTCCCGAAGCCTGTATTTATAGCTGAAGGAGAGGACTCATCTGGGATAACAAATCCTCTCTATACGCTCAAATTCCTTGTACACCGAGCTTCGGGAGTTGCACAATGCGTTAAATGGGAGGGCTCATGTAGCACCTTGGGCACGGACACATGGTCTTCTTGGCACCGCGCCAAAGGGCCTTTTTGGCCGCGCCAGGCCATTGTTCAACTTTCAAAATTTACACTTTTATCCCTCGCATTTTACTGTTTCGCGCATCCTGCTTTGCCTTTCGCATTTCTAACTCCTGTAACTTGACATTTGTTAAGTTTAAACAGTTCTTGATATCACATGCCAGAGTCACATATTAGGGGTACGAAATTGGGGTGTCTACACCATGTGACTATCACGTGAAGGTGCATGTGCTTGGCTCGTGACCATGATTTGGGTCGAGCTCATCAGTGGCCCCATGCTCCTTGTTCGTAAAGTAATTATGCTCGGTGCAAGGAGTAGCTTGAAATGGGGAGCAAAACCTTTGTTCATTTTTGTTTTGTTATCGTTATCCATGCGAGGGGAGTTGCTTTGTTGGTGACAACTATTGCGTTGAGTTGTCAGTTGTAAGAAACCAGGGAGCCTCTGTAGGGTGACATCGGCTAGGTATAGCGTTATGATGAGCAGCGCCTTTTCGAGATGTGCATTGATGACGGTTTGATCGGGTGTGTCGCAATCGCCTAAATTCGAATTTCTGAGGGCTCTTGGGCACCTGATTTGAGCGTCTTTCCCCCAATCGTCTCCTATAAAAGGGGGAAAAAAACTCTAACCATTTCTCTTTTTATCGAATCATTGCCTCCAAACATTCTCTGCATTCAACGGTGTGTTTTCAAGCAGTCATTCAACTCTCCGGCAACCAGGCCCTCCTTTTTTCTACAACTGGATTGCTTCCAGAGATTTTTTCTTCCGGAAAACTTACTCTGATTCAACCACCAAGTAAGTTTCTATTCCTAGTTTTATTCTTTTTTTCCGTATTTATGTTGAATGTTTCTGAACTTCGGGGCTTTTTCATGTATGTTCTTCGTGTTCATCTTTTTTGGGTAGAATTTCAGGGTTTTGTCTTTAGATCTGGGTAGTTTATAGGGAGATCGAGGATAATCTGCCAAAAAATCATGAGTTTTGTGGAACGTTAATCAAGATTTTCCTCGATCTCTTGTAGGGATCTCTTCTCAATTTCGATTGTTTGACAATGACTCTGATTATTAATAAGAAGCATATGGCTATGATCATGGGACTGATGAGCCCTACATCTCCATTTATTAAAAAGCAGTTCAGGAGGTATGTTCTTGAGGAAGAAATACCTAGGATCGGACCGAGTTCCACTTGAAGAGTTGTTAACGATGTGACCACCGAGCATGACGTTGAGGAAGATGAGGTGAGATCGAGTGGTAATCATAAGAAGGAAGAATTAGTCGGTCGGCCTCAAGCGGGGGAGGTAGAGGCAGCGATGAGACTATTACAATTTGAATTCACTTGCCCATTGTGAGTCCATGGATTCCTTGATCGAAGTTGGCAATTGGTTCAGTTCGATCGACATTTCCGAGTAAGATTATCGAGGGGTCCCTTATGAGTCCGAGATGACACCTGCTGAAATGAGGGATGAGAAAAAAAGAGTGGTGTTTTTCTATGATTTCTTCCGTGTCGGGATGCGTTTGCCCCTGGACCCTTTTATTGTTGATTTTTTGATGAAAACCAATGCAGTTCTCTGCGACCTCCAACTGACCACAATGCTAATTTTGACTGCGTTCACTATGACCTGCTGGTTGGTCGGCTTCGAACCAGACAACAAGTTCCCTAGTGAATGCACCTTGTGTCCTCGGGGAGATGCGTAATCCCACTTGATTTTAGCGATGCTGGTACATATTTTGCTTGTTGGTTTCTAAAAATAGTACATCTCGTTGTTTACTAATTCATTCTTTTCTTTCTTTGACAATGGTTAAAGACGTGTTGAGGCAGCGCAAGATTGCTCTTAAAGCAAAATCTATTGCTCACCATGCTGAGCTTATAGGTCGCGAACAGCCATCGCCTGCTCCTTGCCAAAAACTCCGGTTATTGAATGGAGTAAAAAATCATCTCGATCTCCTGGTTCCACTTCTGAACCGAAGTCTCCTCCCACACAAGCTCCATCTACCGAGCAGGTCTTCTGAAAGCGACCAGCTGGGCCGGACTCCCGAGCAGGAGATCGGTCCACCCGATCAAGGTCAAATGAAGTTGGACCCCAATAAACTATTCAAGGGGGGTATAACACCTTGTCTTCTCCCACCATTCTGACTCCTCCTGTTACCGGGCTGCCACCTCCTCCTCCCCGATGTGAAGAACCATCAAGGAGCAGCATACCTAGTTGGTTGAGGCCTAACTTTCCAATGCCTGCAACCCGAGTTGGGATGAGGGGCTTGGATGTCAAGCTTTCTGATGTTCCCCCTCTTTGAGGCATTAACCTCAATGCGCGGGGAAATCATAGTGTCATTTGTGGGTAGGGAATTTTGAAAAGAGTTGTTCACCCAGATGTTCTACGCCGTGATGCTGAAACTCCCAATAACACCTAGCTCAACGAAGTCAGACTACTAATCAGCGAGGTATGACATTCTTGCTGCCATTGAATTGAAAATTATATTAACTGTAGTCTCAATTCACTTGTTTATTTGTATTTTGTAGTTTGCCTCCAAGGTTACTCTACTCCACAAACGTGCAGATGAGTATAAAGATAAAGCGGGCTCTTTGTACAAGGAGGAGAAAAAGTCTGATGAGGCTGCCCGCTCATACAAGGAGGATCTGCTGGCCAAGGATAATGAAGTCCTTGCGAAGGTGGTCGAGTTGACTAAGCTATAGGAGGAAATAATGTGTCTGAAGGCTCAGGTCGTCTTTGTTCAGAATGGGAGGTTCTTTGCTCGAAACACGGCGAGGAGAGAAAGCCGAGGCTCGACTTCAGCGAGAGAGAAAGAGCGTTGTAAGCAAAGCTTGTAAATAAGATAAAGGCTGCGAGGGTTGCAGATGTAGAGGAGTTCAAGCTGTCTGACGAGCTTGAAAATATGATAGATGCGAAGCTGGTCCCCTATTTTTCATAAGGGGTTAACCATATGCTCCGCATGTTGACGAACAGCAAGCTACCGAGAATTACTCCCGAGATGATGACACGGTGGGGAGCTACTTCACCCTGGTGTGCGGAGGCTCGAAGGAGTCATGTTTTAGTTCCCTGTAATGCTGACGAATTGAGGATCATTGCAACCAATGACTGAGAGGCTGATGAGCCAGAATGGATACCTCCCACTCCCCTGGCCGATAATGTTGTCAACCAAATGAACGTTATTTTTAAGCGGGAGGTAATGGATGATGAAGATGATGAGTCTGCTCCCCAGCCCGCTGAACCTAATGCTACAAGTGATGAAACCGACCAGCTTGCTCCTCCAACTGAATCAGAAACGATCCTGCTCTCTCATCTTCCTCCTTGCACAGACTTTATTTGAGATGGATCGAATTTTTGCCGATATTAGTCACCCGGGAACTAGCACAGAGCAAGGATGGGGTTGATCTTTGTAATAACTTGTTTTTTATTAATGGTTGTAATCCTTTCCATCTATATGAATTAAAACAATTGTTCTTTTGCAACTGTGTTTCTCCATGTTATCTCTTTTCCTTCAATGTCTTGTAAAAGTAGTAAGAGTTATGTCCGGCAAGGCCCATTCTGCTAATTTTAGCAGGCATCCAAATAATTGCCAAAGGGTTGGACCCCAGCTGCTCGATTTATTGGGCATAGATATTTGGCCGCTTTAACTAGGCCTGGCCCTTGGTTGATCGAATCACGATCAAACCGGTAATAGCTTATTATTCCGGCATGATATTTATTTGAACGAGACTTTTCTCCCTTTGTCGTCGTAGCGATCAAAGCTGTCAAACAATATCGGGCAGTGGGTTGACCCCTTTCTCACGTCGAGGCATTCAAACTTAAAATATAAGTCCGGCAGTGCCCCACTTTGTCCGGTACCCGAGCAAAGTTGTGCTTATATTCGTTTGAGGAAAGTTATCTTTTGATCGGGTAGGGCCATGCTTATTTGTCATGCGAGCAAGGCTTGTCCGATAACAAAGTAAATTGAAAACAAGGTTGACAAACAATTTTTCAACAAACTTTTCATTAAAATCATAATACGAAATATACTAACTGTCAAATTAATGATAATTTTTTTAAAATGGTGAGCATGCCAGGGGGTCTTTAAATCTTTGCCCTCTTGATTTTGTAAGGTGTAAGTGTCTTCCTTAATGGTTTTTGTGATCTTGAACTGACCTTCCCAGTTTGGTGATAGTTTTCCTCGTTCTGCTCGCAGTCTAGTCACCTTGATTTTTCTAAGCAAACACATCAAGACTATTTTTCAACTGCTAGATTTAGACGTGTGCGTTCCTCGAGAGACATATAAGTTCCTATCTTGATCTTCATCTTGGGGTGAGTAGGGATGACAACTATTTCCTCGAGTTCATCCTCAGCTCGGAATTCTTGTTCCTCGTGAACCTGTAGATTTTTCATTTCAATTTTTTACCACAAGCTTGTTTCCGAGCTGGTCTTGGAGTTTCATCAACCATTTCCTTATGCTTGGCGAGTTTATCGATCTCCATGTCCTAGAATTGCGAGCATTCACCCTTTGTTATTACCCCCACGATGACATGGCACCTTGGTCACAGGATTTCTTCTTTTCTGAAATTGGGATTTCTTCATTGGGAGTAGAAAAATTCATTTTTTGTTTCTTTTTCTGAGTGTCCCGAACGTATTCCCACACTGCTCGGGGTCGGCTGTGAAGTATCCCAATGCCACTGTCTATATAGAATTTTGCTCGCTGATGTGGTACAGAAGCCACCATTTAGAAGTGAACCATGGAGGGGATGCCCATGATAGCATTGTATGACGACTTTAGATCAATGACGAGGAAGGTAATGACCTCAACCCTCGTATGTTCCCCATCACCGACGTACACTTCCAAATCGACAGTGCCCTTGGCTCCCACCTTATGGTTAGTGAACCCCTCCAAAGTTCATAAGTACGGATTTAGGCAAGCATCGGTGAGACCGATTTCCTTGAAGCAGTTATAATAAAGCACATCCCGACAGGCCCCGTGTCAATCAACACGTGGTGCACCTGCCAGTTGTTAATCAATGCCGAGATAACCAAAGGCTGCTCGGATGCCAGAGTTTTGCTCGCTAACTCACTGCGAGTGAAGTGGATGGTTTGCTCGCCCACCCGTGTAATTGGTGGCACACTCATCACCTTTGACAGGAAGATGTCCTTGATTGATTAAACGTTGAATCTCCCCTTTTAGGATGATGCATTCTTCCATGATGTGTCCCACGTCGTTGTGATAAACATAAAACTTGGTGTTATCACGATACTGAGCCGTGAACGAATTCATGTGGTATGGAGCATGTAGATCATTTTGTATTTGCATCATAATTTCCTCCCTTGAATTTTTCATGGGAGTGAAATATTTCTCTCTAAATCGTTGAATCGAGTCAGATGTCATGTTTTGCTCTTTATGATAATTGTTGTTATTACCCGAACTAGGGGTTGTAGCCGTTGCCGAGCTACTTTCTGCTTTCTCTTTTCTCTTACCTTTTTGACCATCCTAAGTCGAGCTGAACAACTGAGCACGAGCAAGCATCTCGCCCTGAGTTGCTGGCGGGTGCATCACCAACTCTTACTTTAGGCCCCTAGTTCGCATGTTGTTAAGGAAACAAAATGTGACTTCTCCTTCGGTCATACCCGTGACTTGCTCGAGCACCTTAGTGAATCTTTCCACGTAACTATGGGAAGATTCATCATGTTCTTGAATCACTTTACGGAGGTCAAATCGACTTTTAGGCAAAAAACCTACCGAGCCGAACTCGGCTAAAAACTTCTTCCTCAGATCCTTCCATACAGTAATGGATCCTCTTGGGAATCTTCCCAACCAGCTTTGGGCCTTGCTCTGAATAGCCCCATCAAACGCCTTCATCTTGAGCATTTTGCTGCTAGTAACTAAGCCAATTTAGGCCTCAAATGATCGTAGCCAATCCCCTGATCGGGTTTTGCCTGAGTACTTGTCAAAATTTAGAAAGACAGCTCCCTGAGCTGGATGTGTATTTTTAATCCAGTCTGCAAAAGGACTATCATCCGCTGGCCGAATTATCCCACCAGGTCGGCGACCAACTTCCCATCCATCCATCTTTGCCTGCACAATTGCCAAGACCTAAGCCATGGTTTGAGGTTGTACTGGCGGTACTACCGCGGGAGCTGTCGTGAGCTGAATTGCAGCTAGTTGAGGTGCAGCCACTGGTTGTGCTGCAACAGGTAAAGGGAGCTCTTGGTGGCCAGGGAATAACGGGGTTATCTACTCGTCTGTTGTGTTCCCTCTGAGGTGGTGACCTCCGAGATCGGTGGAATAACGTGAATGAGAATGATCGGAGCATTAAGGCTCCTCTCTTCGGCTTCGCCTACTAGCAATTTGTGATTCAGCGACCACGCTATGCTCTCAAGCACGACGTCTATCCCCTCAATTTCTTTCCTCGTAGACTTCAACCACACGAGTTCGTTGAATGTGGCTGCTGCCACTTTCTGCTCGGTTCTGACTTGGTGCTTGCTCGATGGCTAAAAGAGCTCTGTGTGGGACAGGGCCACCAACAATAGGCGCTCTTTCAGCCATTCACTGAGCACTTACTGCGGGCACGACTAGTATCAATTGTTCCTCTATGAGAACTGGTGGTTGACTGAGTGCGGCTAATTGTTGATTCAGGACAAACATCTTATTCAAGTATTGAGCTTGATTGCGGAGAGCAAGAGCATGCGCCTGCTCGTTTAGCTGAACAACTTTGCCTCTTGATGTTGGCGAGCAGCCTCTCTCCGTTGGTTCAGCAAGTTTCTCAATTCTTGAGAATCTGTACGCTGTTGTTGGATCTGGTGGTGCGCATCTACCACAGGTACCTCCTGCTGGGGTATATCATTAACGTGCACATTGACCCCTTCTGCTAGAGGGGGATGGATCGATTGGTGGAGAGCAACTTGTGACCTATTCATGGTGGCCAGCCTCCCTGTTGAAGGGAAACATCTCCAGCAGCAATGACACTTGCTCCAACATGACTCTTACAATGCTTTACCATTGCTAATGATAGGTTGATGAAAAGATGATCAGAATTTTTTCGTTTCCCGGCAACGAAACCAAACTGATGCTACACAATTTGGTATTTGGTCGTTCTTCACGGATTGTAAGATTTATGGGCTTATGTGAAGGTATGATATTATAGAAATCTGTGAAAAGAAGACACCTTAGAAAGAATGAAAGGCTAGGCCTCGTGAAACCCCTCCAGCGTGAGAGCAAGTCTTAATGTTGATTGAAAAGAAAAAGGACATAGTTTGGGTGTGTAAAAGTGAGTGTATCTTTCAAATGAGGCATTGTAAGATATATATATATATATATATATATATATATATATATATATATATATATATATATATATATATATATATATATATATAGCCATTTGAGAGTGAAATCCGAGCTGAGAAGTTATTGTAGAGTGATCATAGGTCTTTATGACCATAAATGTGGGTTAACCACGTAACCAACTTAGTAGTTGCTAAAATCTCAGACTTGAGAGTTATCAAGTAGTTGTGTTCTTGGTGAGTATCTGTGTATCCGGGCAGCCCTGCTCCCTGCTCGGACAGACTTGTAGACGGAATCCTGATCGTAAGGAACTCGCTATGATTAACTCGGGTAATATGAATCCTGGTCTTTGTATCTCATGTGACTATCACGTGAAGGTATATGTGTTTGACTCGTGACCAGGATTTGAGCCGAGCTCATCAAAAACAAAAACAAAGGTATCTACTCTTTTCCTTTCCATTATTTTTTTTTTTGTCATATATACATAAATCTGTTGTTTAAACTACGTACCTTCATGGTCTGGTGAGCCTTCACTTTTGATTTTTTTTATTTACACAAAATTTGTGTTTGTTTATTATTTATAAACAAATTTGTATATGTCCTGATATATATTTATTTGATATTTGTTAAAATTTTATATCTGAATTTAATTTATACATTTTTCTTAATTGTTTGAAATAGTATTGTTATGTTGAATTCATTAATTGTTGAGTTAATTTATCAAAATTACTTTTGTTACAAAGATTTTAGGGAAAAATATAGAAAATACTCCAACTTAGATAATTTTAATAAGTCTGAATTCACATTTTTTTTGTTAAATTTATGCATTTCGAATTTAAAAATGAGCAAGATAATTAGAAACAGGCGGCCCTCATTTACCGCAAAATAAATTTATTTGGTATTTGTAAGAATTTTTTATTAGAATTTAATTTATGCATTGTTTTTAATTGTTGAAAATTAGTATTGTGACATTGATTTTATTAATTGTTAAATTTAATAAGTTAACTTATTTGCTTAACGAGATTAATATCGAATTTAATTCTGGCTTGTGTGGGTTGCAATTTGCAAAGGATAAAGTTAAGTTGACCGTTTGTTCCGTTGGAGCCTACGTGTGAAGATTATGCGGCGCCCTGCTTGTGGTCGAAGATTGTTGTATTTACACGTGGGATTTAGATATGAGCTGAGCCACGTGATGGGATCATTCGTGGTTGCCAGGCCACAATAATATGTGGGTATGGATACGAGTCACAACTCACAAGTGTAGTATTAGAGCATGTAGGCTACAAAGGACGTGCAACACTGTATAAAATAGTAGCCACTAATAACTTATCTTTTATTATGGTCGTTGTGAATCCACGTAAATACCCTGCTCGTAACCCCGGCCCGGATCGGACCCACTTTACGAAATGTCCGCCATAATGCATCACCTTCTTTCTGCTCGTAACCCCCACCGTTTATAATACTCGCTATGTTTAAATTATCGTTTTTTTTTAATTTGTTATATTATTTAATAAAAAATAATTGATTATATTATAAATATTAATACGATATGTAATTTTTTCTAATATTGTTGAGCATGTGATAATAATTAAAATACGTAAAAAAGAAAGATAAAATGATATAAGTTTTTTTCTTTAAAAAAGAAAATTTTAAAAAAAGACAATTATTAAAAAAAAAAAAGGACGATAATTGAAAAACGGATCGAATATATATTAATCATATATGATTCTTCAATCCCACACTTTGTTCCCCTTTATAGTTCATTGTTCCTGCTCTAATACTACCTCCGTTTTCAAATCATTGTTTTTATTTTCTTTTTCGATTGTTTTTTAATACTTTTTCTATTTTGGATAAAGAGTTTCTATTTAAAAGTCATTTTTCTTTTTTATAAAATAACACTTTTAGTAATGCATTAGTAATAAAATGACACTTTCATATCTTAATTTTTAAAAGTGGTTTTTTTAAGTAAAACATCTCAAAATGAAATAGTTGACTCTTAGCCCGGAACGGAAAGAATAATTTTCTTTTTCCAAAACTTTCTTTTTTAGGAAAATATTTTTATCATTTTACCCTTATTTTTTTCTACTTACTTTAGTTATGGATACATACTCAAGAGTATTAAAAAAAACTATATATTTTACCAATATTTATAATAAAGTCAATTATTTTTCTTTGAAACGATATATCAAATCAAAGAAAAGGGTAATTTAAAAATGAAAAAGTAATACAATGAGCTTAAACTCATAATATCCTGACTCTAAAGAATAAACTCTAAAGATGGTGTGTATGAATGGCCGACCTCAATTCCTCCTGCTCGCCCTTCTGCTTGTGTCGGTTCTAAAGATTCTCATCATGACTGGCATCATCGGCTTGGCCATCCCTCTGAACCAATTCAGCGTTAGATTCTATCTAGTTTAGGCATTACATTAGACACTACTTGAATAAATCACCTATTTATTCCACAAAAACACCATAAAGCCTCGATTAGTATACTTAATTCCACAAAATCAATTAATTTTTGTGTATCAATCAAAGAGTAAGAGCCTTCACAATGGATCCTTTTATCAATATTTCAAAACCACTTTTAGAGTTTTTTTTAATGGAGCCGAAGTCCACAGCAGCCTCTCAATTCCACCATCTATCCCAATAGCTCTTTAAATGAATCGCAAGCTGTTGCGATTTATTTATCGTGAATAGTAGCACAAATATAAATATTTTATTCTAATTATGTTGAAAAATAGGAATAAAAAAGTTAAAAAAATATAGTGACAGTTAGGTTTGTTAGTTGAAATGTAAGAGACTTAAAGTTTTTAGAGGATTATATAAAAAATGGTTATCGAAGTGAATTATTTTTTAGAATGTTGAAAAAAATGTAAAAAAAAAAAGAAAACAAAATGGATAAAATGTATTATTGGGTATTATCGATGTGGTTGTTCTGAGTGATTCTAAAATTTCAAATAGATTACGAAAAGATAAAAGGTACGAACCCTTACAAGTCTCAATTCTTTATTTTTGTTGCTTATAGCCATAGGATTGGACAGTACTAGGAATTTTCCATTTTTGTCTGGTGAATTTTAATGATTAGTAGGATAACCTATTTTCAAACCCCGACCACAAATATTTATTTCAAATCGTCACATGTCTCGTAGTACAATTATTCAAGGGTACTAGTGTATTTTCCACTAAATCGTTGTATAGTGATCTCTTCTTTTGAGGAGGACTAAGAAAAATGAAGATTTCTTTCTTCGCCCCCAATGTAAGATCTTTAGCTTTTTTTGGTGGAATACAAGGGTTACCTGTTAATACCATAATTGTACGCAAGCCGATCTCTCTCTCTCTCTCTCATCCCTTGCCCTCGTCTTCGCCGGTGACCGCCGCTCCTGTCGATAACACATGTACAGAGACACTCTTTCTCCTCCTTGCCCTTGTCTTCGCCGGGGACGGCCCTAAGAGATGACGGCGTCGGCACTGGTCGATCTCTCCCTCTCCCGCTCCCTCTTGTCCTCCTATTTACCGGCGACAGCCCTAAGAGATGCGGTGTCAACGCTAAGAGATGACGGCAACGACACTGACACACACACACACTAAATCTCTTTTTCTCTTTGCCTTCGTTATTCACTAGCAATAGCCTTAGAGAGATGGCATCGTATGGGTTTGCTTTGCAATGCTGTGTTAGCTCAATTAGACCTGGCCGGTGTGGAATCAATTGCAAGTTTATTTCCATTGCCATGAATGTAAACCCCAACGGCCAACCCATTGAAGGCTTTGAAGCAAACTCTCATTTTCATAATAAGCAGTGTTCTAAAACTCCCGCCTAGGCGTCAAACCCCTTTATACCGCCGCGATTTTCTTAGCTATCGCCTAATCTATTAGGTCGGTGTCTACGCCAAACCTTGTCGAACTTAATTTATTTTTGTAGTTTTGATTTTGTGGCATGCGGTAACCGGAGAAGAAAGGGGGGCGAACTGTAATATCTTTTTATTTTTAGTTTTAAACTTGGTTGGATTATTGCTTTTGGGTTGTTGATAATTGTGATTAATGGTAGATTTATATATTTTTGTTCATTTTATAAATATAGACAAGTGTTTTATAAAATGACAAACATAAAAAAAATTAAATTTGTATTCAACGTGTTTGATTTTTGATGTAAATTATCAAAAAAATGATAATTATGTCTTAATTCTAGGTCTCGTCTATATCCCGATTAGTATTCTAGGCGCTAGGCCTAAAGATTTTTAAAACTTGATAATAAGTAAATAAAGTCTTGTTTCCTAATTAGATTCTTGTTTTAGAACAATGTAATTCGATTCAATAAATGGAATTCGTTTAGTTTGTGAGATTGAAGAATAAGTTATGGTGACGTGTATTGCTTGTTCTAAGCAGCTCGGTGGTGGATCTCATCTCTTCCCGAACGTGAAGAAGCCGACATTGCATTTGCCGCCGCTAGTCCGCTCTCTAAACAAGCCATTATAGCTCACTTCTTAGGTACTCAATGAAAAGGTTTCTGTATGCAGTTTTTCGTTCACAATTTGTGTTTCTATTAGATTGTGTGCCTGTGTCATAGACACAACGTTACTGGAATAGATTATTGGAGGTTCGTGTTTAATGTATCTTAAATAAAATTTAACAAAAATATTAAGAAATAAGAGTGGGAGAGTTGGAGAGAGAGACGGATAGTTGCATAACCGTCTTCGCACAAGTGAAGGTAGGTTTTAATCGTGACTGTAAAATTTTAATAAAAAAATAAATCTCAACCTTTAGATAGTTTTAGTTAATAACATATGTGTAAGTATGAACTCTATTATATTATAGATGATCAATAAAATTGCCACTAGTTTTTAAAACGGAGTACTCTTAACTTAAAATTATTGTATACTTTAATTTTCTAAGTTGAACTAAATGTTTAATGCAAATTTGACGTATATTTTTTTTAAATCACAAAATATATAATATATTTTCCCTATGTCCCAAAACTATTTTTATATCAATATTAATCAAGTTAATTGTTTTTTTAATTCGTGTATTAGGCCAAACATGACAATAATTTATAACGGAGTGAGTAATACAGACTACTTTTAAAAAATAACAAAACATGCATTTTTATTTTCAAAAAAGTAAAAGAAAAATATGCGTCTAATTTGCAATCATCCAATGTGACAAAAAAAAAATGCTACATTTACAACTAATCCTACAATTATTACTACAACTAAGATTTGATGAAGGCATATTATGTTTTGTTAAAGACGACTTTGTGCTTAAAAAAAGTAAAACAAGACAACGGGTTTAGGACGAAGGGAGTTTTGAGGAATGATGAAATGCTCAAAATAGTTTTGTATCACGATATTTTTGATAAACAAGTAGAAACCTCAATAAATATAATTTTAATAGTATGGTAGTTGATTTGTTAGGCTTCAATTCTTGTAGGATATTTGGGTTTTATGATTTCACTAGACTTTAAACTTGTCAAAACCAAACCAAATACTATGATCAAGGTAGGAGTTTTCCCAGCAAATGCACTCAACCGTGTGAATTAGAACAACTCATAGTTGAATAACCAATTTGACAGAGTTTTAGCCTATGTAATGTGTGTGTACCTTGTTTCTCATGGAAGGGGGGCTTTTATAATTAACCAAGGATTGTAAGTGTCGAGTAAAGGGCCTTAACTGCCAAGTTAATCTCATTAATTGCCGAGCACGCTAAGTCAATTACAACGTGACATCTAGTCCACGCTTGAGACATATGGGCTGTTACTACGCTGGTTTGGCTGCCCATATTTCCCACATCCTTAAACAATTGCGCTCTTAACCGAGCAGGACCTTGGTGTCCTCGCCTTTAATGAATATATGCTCGGCCTAAAACCTTTTGGTCGTTACAGACATGGTCCTTTGTTGATAGAGCAGTTGAAGTATTCACGTGTCATGCACATGTCCAGCTCACGTGCTCCGCATAGCTCAGCGACCTCTTGCTCCTTATTTGGCGAGCATACTGGTCTGATGTCGCAAAAGAACCTTGATGTAGTCGTCGAATGGACTTGTCCTTTTCAGATGTGGTTCGTCATGCATTGGTGAAAGGCAGAAGCATGAACCCAGCTGATTCAACGTCTGACACATGTGCTAGCTGGACCTAGGCACGTGGGCAGCCGCTAGTTGAGAATAAAAGGACTTAATTGCAAAGTTAATGCCATTAACTGCCTAGCACATTGAACCAATTACAAGGTGGCTCATGGTCCACGTTTGAGACGTGTGGGCGGTTACCACTGGTTTGGCTCCGCACATTGCCCACGTCCTTAAACAGTTACTCTCTTAACCGGGTTGGACCTTGGTGTGCTCGCCTCTAATGAATATCTTTCCGAGCCAAAACCCTCGCTTGGTCCCTTGTTTATAGAGAAGTTGGAGTATTCATGTGACATGCATATGTCGTGCTCACGTGCCGTGCACGTGATGAGGTCACATGCTCGACACATTGATATGATTCATCCCACGAGCAAAGTCCTTAAGCCAAGGAAGCGTATTGACTTGGAGTTCGAGGCTTAAAAGCATAAGGATCGAGACTTTGAAGACTTCAGGGAGGATGGGTCATGTTCAAGTATTCATAAAGAATGGCTAAGAGTTTAAGTACACAAGACACATCCATCAAGATGGATCAAGGAAAGCAAGGAAGGCCCAAGGAAGAAAGACAAGTTTGCCTAGCAAGGCAAACAAGTTTTAGAGCCTTAAAAACATTTTATTTGGTTTTTCTATGTTGACTAGGGATAAGGTTAGTCTTAAAAACGGGATTGGTAGTTATTAAGTTAATTTATGTTTCCTAGTTAGGTTAGATAAGTATCTAGTTGTTTTCTACATAGACTAGGTAATTATCATGTTTCCTTATTTTTTTAGGATTAGGATTATGATTCACTACCCATATAAATAAGGGTTGAGACTTATTGTTTTTTCACAACTTTGATTATTTAATTTAGTTTTTGAAAGTTTTCAAAACCTCATTGTTTTTTTAGAACTTGTGATTATTTGGTGAGAGACTAAGTAATTGAATCTGAATTTATAAATAGGAACTTTCATCCTTATTGTGGCGTTCTTTATTATACTGAGGGTTGTGGTCGTTTCAGACGTTGTTTCAAGGTCAATATATCGAGGAATGCGTTTGGATTGTTCCATTAAGTCGAGGTGTCATATTTCATATTTAACATTGACCTTCTTTGTTTCTCTTGCTATGTATATTACGGTTCGTGATCACAAGTACGTGACTTGGATTGTATCACACATGTAGAGTCGGTCCAACCCTGTCGGTTTCGGTCTAGCACTGTCGGTTTCGGTCCCTAATCGGTTGCGATTTAAACAGTCCGCTTGAAACGGTCAACTAAAGTTACAAACCTGGACCTACCCCTCTAGGTTTCGGTTTTAAACGAGTCACTAAGGGGTTACACCTAAACAAAATAAAACAACTTAAATATATAAATATAAAGTTCGTAATTATCGGGCAACGAGTCAACAATCAACATTCAACAACACACGATCCAAAACAAAATGACTCAAATGAGTCATACAACGAGTCAACAATATTAAACATACGTGATAGAGTTCAAAACACAAACAAACTTCAAGACTTCAAGTTTTACTAGTTAAAAACTAAAATGTCCTAATCAAAGATGAAATAATAAAATAAGTCGAGAATCATAAATATCATAAATTAGACCAAACATAATCCAATTTTGAATAACTTGATTCATTATAAGTTTGACTTGCATAATTGTTTTTGAGTTAGTATTTAAATTTTAGATTTTCATTGTGTAATGATCGAAAAAATAAAATAGAGATGATCAAAAAGAAAAACTATAAAGCAATTTTATCTTTTTTTAAAAAAAAGATAAAATTTAAATTGTACCACCGAAAGTAAGACTAACATATATAAATGTTAGTATGAAAAAGCAGATGGAATGTTGGAATGACAACTTAAATTTTAGCGTGACCAGTAGAAATATTAATCGGTTCAACCCTGTCGGTTTTGGTCTAGCCCTGTCGATTTCGATCCCTAATCAGTTGTGCTTTAAACGGTCCGCTTTAAACGATTTGTTAAAATTACAAACTTAACCCTGAAAAACCCGATTTAATAGGTTCAGACCTACAATTCTCGACCCTATTAACATCTCTACACACATGACAACGGATTTTGGCCCGGCAGCTTAGTAGTATGTCTTATTTCTTAAAAAAAGAAAAAGGAAAAAAAGGAATTATAGTTTTGAATATTGGACTAGTGAGTCATAAGTAGAGGTGGCAATTTTTGCCCGTGTCCATTTGTCTGCCCAGACCGCCCAATAAATAATGGGTATGGACACACCCAAAATTTTAAATTGGCACAAATGTGCATGCCCACTTGGGCACATTAATTATGATGGGCTAAATGGATGCCCACTTGGGCACCCATACTAAAACTCATTAACTTTCTCTTCTAATTTTCTTTTATCAATTACATACATAATTATAAAATAGTTAAGATTAATAATGACATTTAACATAATTAATATATTTATATTGTACACTCACTCTTCCAACCACCCCCACCACACATACACACACACACACACACACACACACATATATATATATATATAGTACACCCGCCCTTCCAACCGTCACCCCCACCCCAAAATTGCAAAGCAGAACATGGAATGTTATTCGATGACTCTGTACCCTTAAATAAAACACAACATCACTCCCAAATTATTCAATTTTTATAACTCTGTAAATATATGTTCATGTTACACTATAAATGGATTCATAGCGGTTTTGTGAGCAGTGTGCAACATGCGACATTCTTATTTGTTCGAACATTCTCATATAGATTTGTACATGTGGCTTAGTTAGTTTGTTCAGTTTTTTGTCAGGTTTCCACTAGTGTGTTTGTCTATTGGGATTCAGCGAAATTAAAAATCTAACCACAAAATAGAAGATTGAATTGAGGATTACAACAACAAAAATACATTTTTACATACTAATACATAAAACTATTAGTAAAAATTAAAATGCAATTTCGAAGAACAATTATTTTCTTCACAAACTACTACTTCCGTTCTTAGTTCATTTGTCACATTTTATTAGATCTCTATCATTTTCCTTTTATTAGTGTCATATGTGTTAAAAAGAAGAGAACATAGAACTCTAATACTAATTACTCCATCTGTTCCACCTAAACGTGCACGTTTGAAAAGTTAATTAATAAGAAGTTATATTAATAAAATTGGAGTTAGTCTTAATTACAAAAATATACTTTAGCACAAGCAATATGTCGGTCTTTTCTAATTATTGTGGTCGTAATTTATATATATATATATATATATATATATATATATATATATATATATATGATTAATTGTAACTTTTGATAAATTTTTGTAAATTTTTTTATTTTTTTTGTAATTTTTATATTTATTTGATAAGTGCATGTTAATGAGTAAATGGGCGCCCATGCCTATTTAGTGCCGACCCATATATGTCCATACTATCAAATGGATACTTACTTATCCGTCTATTTAAACTCACCGCTTATTTAGATCCGCTCACGCTCGTCCATTTGTCACCTCTAGTCACATGAAAGATAACTGTATTTCTCTCCTTTTCTTTTTTTCCCAGCTAGCTTGTCTATACTGTAGACACGACGGCAGTAGGGCACTATAATTGAGAAGTGACCATGAACATGATAGGCTGGCATGGTAAAGCAAACAAGTTTTATTTTATTTTATACTCAATTGTTGTTTATTTTTTAAAAAAAGTGGAGTAGTACTTTCCCTAAAAAGGGATTTAAGTTTGATGGAAAATACAGGTTTGTTGTCCCTGTGAAAGTTGAACCAGAACTAATGAAAGCTTATGACTCAGTAGGTTGGGGGTTCCTGCTTTGAGAGTAATAAATTTTATTGAGATTCTCTATCACGGGGGTAAAGAGTTTTCCCCAAAACTGGACTATAATAGTAGTTTGACTAATTTTGTTGATTTTTCTTCTTGTGGATTTTGAGATTGCAACCTCTCAGTGTTAAAATCAACCTCATGAGTCATGATACTCCCTCTGTTTTAGGTAAAAAGTTCCCGTTTGAAAATTAATTTTTTTAAAAAATAATAATTTTAGTAATCGATTAGTAATAAAATAACATTTTTATATCTTAATTTTTAAAATTGAACTCAATAAATAAAATATCAAAAAATGAATTAGTGGGTTCTTTATTGGGAACCAAGGGACAATACTTACTCTGCCCAAACACTAGAACTAGAAGGTTAGTCTAGAAGTAGATGGGGCTTCCCCTTGAACTTGGCTGGATTGTGAATTGAGAACTGGGAACTTGGCTTCCCCTTTGGCCCTTTCTATGTACTCTAAAGACCAAGTTTGTGAGTTGTGACCCAAGAAGCATGGTGCATAGATTGGTGTGGAAGGCGTTGGGCAACCTTCAAACAAAATTTTGATGAATATTCTCTTTTGGGGCTCATTTTATGATCTCAGTTTAATTACTCCCTTTGTCCAGTAAAAAAGTTCTAGTAAAAAAGAAGGCACATTTATATTTTTCAAAGTCTATTTAACCTCTTTTTTTTCAAATGTCAATTTTTTATAATTTGAGATTTATAGCAGTTTTAGTGTAATGCATGAAATTACAATTTTACTATCTAAAATCAAGTAAAAATACTTAAATACTTCAATCAATTTAAAAAAATTGCAACTTCTTCAGCGATTCACGAAAGGAGTAAAGGCGCTAATGAAGTTCATAGGACAGAGATGGGCGAAAGGTCCACAAGAGAAAATCCATTAGCCTTTTAAACTTGAAATACTTACGACTTTCACAAGCCCAATAATTGACTTCTAGTAAATGGTATGAAGAATAATTGAATAATTGCGGGTCGGTACAATTTTCTGAAAGGAAAAATTACGAGCCGGTCTACTTTTTGATGTTTATAATCGCTAAAGTACTTTTCTTTTCAACCAAAAAAGTCACTTTTGAGGACAAAAAGACTACGATACCCATAATGAATCGAAGGCGTGCTACGGAGGTTAAATTTTGCACCGCGATACATCAATTTTATTACATCATATTTTGCACCGCGATGAAACACTCTTTGTAACGCGATGAAACAATTTTTGAACCGGGATATATAAGTCTTTATTACCTAATCCAAATTTACACCGCGATGAAACACTTTTTGCACCGCAATGAAACAATTTTTGAACCACGGTGAAACAATTTTTAAACCGCGATACATAAATCTTAATTATCTAATCCAAATTTGCATCGCGATGAAACACTTTTTGCACCATAATGAAACAATTTTTTAACTGCGATGAAACAATTTTTGAGCGGCAATACATAAGTATTAATTACCTAATCCAATTTTGAACAACGATACCTAAAATATTATCTAATCAATTTGTTCATCGCGATACAAAATAATAATGAACCAGAACGTGTCTTCCACCTTCTTCTTTCGTCTCCTCTGTTGTAAGTCTTCTTCTTCCTCCTCCTTCTCCACCTTCGTCCCAACTGAAAAATGATTCAACCCAACACAGATCCCCGTTTCGTTGTCCAACAATGATGATTTTTGAATCCAAAGTGTGTTGTCGGAGATGTTGTAAGAGACGATGACATTTTTTGAACAATATTTCGAAAATTGGTCTTTTGCGGTTAAAAAAAAGAATGGTGGACTTTTGCGGTTACAACATTTGAAAAGGGACCTCCCAAAATTTTACCCTTTATGAAATTATAACCGTTCCACCACCCTATTTTTTCCCCAACCGATAAAGTGTTTTTTCAAAGTTTTGTTTCAAAATATCCCTTCATTCGTCTCCGTCATTTGCGAACTGTTTTCTATGCCAACTTAATAGGCATTGAATGTTCACATCCCTCAATTCATATTCCTATTCATTTTAACCCTCCATCTCTCTCTCTTTTCATTCGGCTCCATCCATAACCAGCAAGTCTCTGCCTCATCGTTTCCACCTACAATGATATACCCACCAAATAAAATGAAAGAGATTTCAAGGTCTACGCTCAATCTTGAAATCCTTTCCTCTTTTAAGTAAAGCGGATGGCTATCGAAGGAGATGCCTCGAGTACAGAATAGTTGAATAAAGTCATTCATTAATCTACAATTCTTTTTCTTTCAAAAGGGCATTGGAGCCAACAACACAACAATTTGAGTCAACGACCCAACAATCCGGCCAACGATGCAACAATCGAAGCCTACGACGTAACAATCAGTGCCTACGACGCAGGAATCGATGCTCTATCTGAGAAAAAGAGAGATGTATACAACTGCACGAGCGTCTGAGATGCTACAACGGAGGTATGTGATATTGAGCGTCGGTATTTGCGATGCTAGCGTTGTTCCTATTCTGCCTTTCCAACTACTCTATACAACAGTGTCTGATCTCCAACTGTAATACCCCATCCTTAAGTGGGGGAGATTGTAATACCCCATCCCACATCGGGTAGGTTTGGGAATTATGTTCGATTTATAAGGTGCTGCGTGCTCAGTGGGCTAGTGTGTGGGCTACACGTAGCGGACCAGGCTTTCGGGCTCGGGGCGTTACACCAACCGAGCTTGATGGGTATATGAATTCTGTGTTCACCAGCAAATGAATCATAATCAAGTGCACTGCTAGCAGTGGAGTTCCTGTTCTGCCTTTGTTCGAATGTTGAAAGTTTAGACTTAAATTGATTAACTTTTATGTACTGTTGGCAGTGGAGTTCGTAGCTTAAACATTGGGTGTATAATAGTGTGTTTGTGTGTGATTTTGTGAGGTTAGTGTGTTTTGTTTGTTCTTCATTTTCTTCTCTCTTTCTAGCATCGTACCTTTTGATGTCCTTTGAGCGATGCCCAATGTTTTTGCTTGCGATGGTCAAAATTTTAAACGACGCCCCAAATTTTGAACAATGCCCAATTGTTTTCCTTGCGATGCCCAAATTTGGGCAGTGGCTTTGTCTATGTGTCTTTACTTCATTATGGGTATCTTCGTCATTTCTCCCCCAAAAGTGTATTGTAGCGGTTTAAAAAAATTATCGTAGACTTTTGGATTTATATTTTCTCCACAGGGGACCGACTTGAATTTCTCCCAAAAATAATTGGGTGATATCCGGGCCGGTCTCTTTTATAGAAATTATAACCTCTCTAGTCTACTTACTTTTTATTTAATCGGTTAAGTACACTTTTGAGGGTAAAATGTCAAATCTACTCTTAATGAAGGAAAGACATGTGTACAATTCCGCCCAAAATTAAGCATCCCAATGAAAAATATAGACATTGGAGTAAATATTATATTTTGGGATGGACAAAAGTGACGTTAGGAATGAAAAAAGTTTTTTGGCTTTATCTTTCTCTCTTTCACACACTCTCTCATTATTCATTTCTCTTTTTTGACGTTGGGAACACTCTCTCTCGCACACTCTCTCACTTCCTTTCTTATTTATTTGGGCACCACAATGCAAATATTGAGCATCACAATGAAGTTTCTCTCACTTCCTTTCTTATTTATTTGGGCACCGCCATGAAAATATTGAGCATCTCAATGAAAAAATTGGTCGCAATGCAAAAATATTTTCCTAAATTTGGGCATCGCAATACAAAAATTGGACAACGGTAATTAATTTTGGGCATCGATAATTAGTTTTGTGAGTCGTGGTATACAAATCAATTCCACCCACTTAAACAAAACAATACCCCATATTCGCTTTGGAACATGCGCATACTGTGTTTCTCACTTTCTTGTTCCGTGGAACGGCCCCAAATTCTACTCCATAGTTGCACAAGGTTACAAACACAGTAGTTAATGGACCTTGCTCTGTTCTCCCCATCTTCGCTGTTCACTGACCAAGACTCAAGCTCTTCTGGTACACACACACACACACGAATAGCTTTGACAATTGTCTAAGCTATTCGTTCTCTGATTATGCTCACAAAAGGTTTCGATTTTTCATGATGATCTACTGCTGCTCAAGCCATGGCAATGATGCTTACATCGGAGGCAACAGTGCCCACATCGGAGGCAACGATGCCACATCATAGGCAATGGCGCCAACATCGGGGGAAACGATGCCCAAATTGGATTTGCGTGCGAGTAATTTCTTCAGCATCTCTGAATCTCTCTCCGACTTCAACCCAAACCTCTTGCTAAGTCGACGAATCTCCGGCTTGCACTAAGAATACGGTTGTTTGGAATAAAGAAAAATATCATTCTCATGATTGGATGGAAGGCTTGAATTTAATATGTATCCATATTATAGAATATCATATTCAATGATAAGCTATGATTGAAAGCTTTACTTATTCCTTTCAATGGCAGTTCTTATGCCTTTTTTTTAATAACCCTTGCTAGAGCGCCCTCGGATAAAAAGATATCTTCCCTCCGACCTGTTTCTTCGTAATTGGATTCATCATTAAAATGGTAGTTAAAATGGTGGCGTGGGTTTGGAATTGGAAAGAAAGAAAGAAAGCAGATTGATCGAGAGAGAGAGAACGATGCTTGATGCGTGGGTATTTTAGGAAAAAAATTATAGAAAGTGGACTTTTACGGTTTAAAAAAAAGGTAGCTAAGCGGTTACAATTCTATAAAATGGTACCGACCCGCAATTATTCCAAAATAATTTAATTCACAAATTGCAATTGTACATGTGATGTAATGTCCCGAGCCCGAAAGCTCGATCCGCTATGTGTAACCCGCACTGGCACACTAAGCATGCAACACCTTGGGTCACCATGTCTACCACAAGCCGACAAAAAAAATCATGGATAATGTTAGTGCCTTGTAGTAGTGTGTACTTACCATATAAAGCACATTCAAGTTCCACATCTACCCGATGTAGGATTGTGGGTAATACAATTTCTCTCACTTAAATCCTTGACATCTTCGTCAAGGCCGAACCGTACCTGAGCGATACAGGATTCTAGAGGTGGCTTCTACGGGGATCAAGAAATGGCTCACACCTCCTGTGGTGTAGCACTTTAACTCGCAGAACACTTTGTTCCCACATTTTTGGCCGAGACCCACTCTGATACCATTCTAACACCTTGAGCCCGAGTGCCTGGTCCGGTACGTGTAGCCCACTACGCACACAACACCTTGGGTCAACAGGCCTACCACAAACGGACTTAAACATCTATGGATGATGTTGGTGTCTAATAGTATTGTGTGGCCAACCTATATAGCACATTCAAGACCCACATCTACCCGATGTGAGATTGAGAGTATTACAATCTCCCCCACTTAAATCCTTGACGTCTTCGTCAAAGCCAAATCGTACCCTGGATGATGCAGGATTCAAGAGGTGGCTCGTACGGGGATCAAAAGGTGGCTCACACCTCCCGCGGTGTAGCACTTTGACTCGCACAACACTTTCTTCCCACATTTCTGGCCGAGACCCTCGCTAATACCATTCTAACACCTTGAGCCCGGTCTGGTACGTGTAGCCCACTACACACACAACACCTTGGGTCGTCAGGACTACCACAAATGGAATCAAGCGTCCATAGATAATGTTGGTGCCTAATAGTGTTGTGTGGCCAACTTATATAGCACATTCAAGTCCCACATCTACCCGATGTGAGATTGAGGGTATTACAATCTCCCCCCTTTAAATCCTTGACGCCTCATCAAAGCCGAATCGTACCCTGGATGATGCAGAATTCAAGAGGTGGCTCGTATGGGGGTCAAGAAGTGACTCCCACCTCCCACAGTGTAACACTTTGGCATGCACAACACTTTATTCTCATATTTTCAATTAGGACTACTATGATACTATTTATAACGACCTGAGCCCGAGAGTCCGGTTTGCTACGTGTAGCCCACGCACTGGCCCACTAACCATGCAACACCTTAGGTCATCAGACCTACCACAAGTCGACTCAAAAGTCCATGAATGATGTTAGTGCCTAGTGGTAATGTGTGACCACCATATAAAACACATTCAAATCCCATATCGGGTAGATGTGGGATTGGGGGACTCCGACCTCCCGCTGTGTAGTACTTTGTTCTCAAATTTCCGACTGGGACCCACTCTGATACCACTTGTAACACCCGAGTCAAAGAGTCCGATCCGCTACGTGTAGTCCACGCATTGCCCCACTAAGCATGTAACATCTTGGGTCACCAAGCCTACCACAAGGCGACCCAAAAGTTTATGGATGATGTTGATACCTTATTAGTAGTAGCGTGTGACTACCATATAAATCACGTTTAAGCCTCACATCTACCGATGTGGGACTGAGGGTATTACATGTCATGTGTAACTTTAAAAGTCACACAATTTGGGACGATTGGGGCGATTTTTTCTTACTTATGAAGAAAAAAAATGGGACCACCCTTTCCCCCACCCAAAAAAAAAGAAAAAAAAAGAGGAGAGGTGGGAAAGTTGAAAAAGCAGTTATATTTCACGAGTAAGTCTCCTATAAGGTCGTCTTGCGGATCTTAATTCGTAAGACGGAGCTTCACTCTCTCACAACTCAACCTACCAATACACGGCGTGTCGGGTAAATAGGATCCGTCTTACAAAAAATATTCATAAGACCGTCTTACACAAATTTTTGGCATCTTTCACATAAGAATTTATGTATATATCTTACTTTTGCCTTATCAAATTGATCGAGTCATGTAGCAACAACGTTCAAGTCTACCCGTGTTAGGATGCCTCAAACGTTAACTCTAAAACATATTCTATATCCCTTCTAAAATGATGAGATAACGAAATAGCTCAATTAAACGAAGCACAACTGAAGAGTACACCAACAAACACGTAGGAAGAAAAAAAAGTCATTTAGGATGATATCATAGGTTTCACGGATACAACCGGATACACTAAGTTGAAAGAGTGTCCGTGATACGCTAGGTTGAAAGAGTGTCCGTGAAAGGTGCAACCTAGATGATATCTTTAAACAAGAACAAGCTCATTGTGAAATCTCTCTTCTTTTACAACTCTTTCGGTCATTAAGCTTATCTACGACTAGGGGTTGTTACATTTGGTTTATGTTACCGATTTTAAAACTCGAAAAGTAAGTGATTTAGTTCAATACTTCTCGAGTTCTTGTATAAAATCATTAGCTCTAGTTACGGGTGTTATGTTTTTATACCACATACCAATTACTAAACGAAATAGTAGCAACACTTTTCATACCCAATACTCTATATAACAGAATTAATAGCAACAAGTCCCAATTGTTCAGTCACTCAAATAATCTGTTCACAAACCAACTGATTACCCAAATTATTCCACAATTGATATGAAGGGCTACTGGATAGAGCAATCAAGAATGACCTGCAATACCAAATGTTAGAACAAAAATGAAGAATGAAAACAAAGTAACCACAAGAGTATCCTTGGCCGAAGCCTCACTCGATCTGTCTAGGGATTATGGATGCCTAGGCTTAGATCCCCACTAACAATGCTATACATAAAGTATAACACAGTCCAACCACCAAGTTCACATACCGAATTTTAAGGATTTCACATACAGAACTCTCTATCACAGTACATACACACACACACAAAGTGTTTCCCTTCGCAAAGTCGGCTCACGTAAAGCATAGACTAAGAAGAGAGCAAGAGAGAGTGATAGACAATCAATGGTTGTTGTACTTCATAAAGGGGGGCGGAGGGAGTATATATAGCTGCCAACAACGAAGAAGTCACACAATCACAACGATGCCACCGCCAATGATGAAGGAATCAACAAGGCCGGAAAGAGGAGAGAAACTCGTATCCAGCAAAGAGGGAATAACCAAATAAAGGCTCAGCAAAAGAGACCCCTATTTCCACAACGCAAGTCAACCGGCAAGTGAGAAGGGGAGGTGGGCTTGGGCCTTGGGTTGCTGGGCTTGGATCAAAAGCAGGCTGCCCATTTATCAAATGGGCCTCGCACTACTTACAATCTTCACCTTGGAACAAGTATCGGGTCAATCATGTAGAACTCAAGGATTTAGTGGGGTACATCATAGCCTATCCCGAACTTGTTCCAACACTAAGCAGAAACAAAAATGGGAGGAAAAGAAAGCAAACACAAAGTAAGCATGTAAGCGACCAAATCTAAATAATTCTAACAAAAAGTAAGAACAAGAGAGACACCACGACAAATACCAAGTATGTCGTGGATTTTACGGGTAACAATAAAGCAATGCATCAATCACACGAATCAAATTTTAGAAATTTAAAACAAGATTGAAATTTTGTTACCACCAAAATTTTTACCTCCCAATCAAATTGGGCAACTAAAGCAAGCTTAATCCTCACCCCCTTGTTTTCGAGAAAACCCTTTTTTAATCAACCTAGCTTTAAGACTATCAAATTCAGCCATACGATTGGGCACCAAAATCCAAGAATGGTTCACGTGCAAAGCATTAATATTACCCATTAAAATTTTCAACCAATCACTAGGATTTTTAGATTTTAAAGCATTATTGTAAATCTTGGGTTTATGGAAATTGTTAAAAGAATCAAGCATACAAAACACAAATGAGGAAATGTGAAAATTATCATCAAAACTAGACGACCTCATAACAAAAGGTCTAGGCCTACCCCTAGCAAGTTGATACACACCTAAATTTTCAATTTTAGGAATTTCAGTCACATTTTCTTCCTCCCTATTTTGTTTAATTTCTTTGTCAACAATTTTAGGATTAGCAAGCACAGTTTCAAAATTTTCCACAATTTCGGTTTGCACACAAGGACTGAAATCAAGATAACTCAACATATAGGGTTGATCCACCGCAATTGGAGTCGGGGGAGGGGGTGCATCAAAAAAATTAAAGGTTGAGCAGGTAGTAAGTAAGGAAATTCAGTTTCGTCAAATACTACATCCCTACAAATGATAAGTTTCTCATTATTTTCATCTTTCAACCACAATCTATACTCTTTCACCCTCTCCGTATACCCTAAGAAAACACTAAGAACCGACCTAGAGCCAAGTTTGTTATTCTCTCGAAGAACATATCCAGCATAACCGAAAACATGCAAGTTTGAAAAAACAATATCCTAACCCGAAAACACAACTTGAGGACATCTACCATCAAGCGGGATAGAAGGGGGACCTATTGCACGCATAGGCGGCGGTAACAACCGCCTCTCCCCAAAAGCCTATGGAAAGACCCAATGAAGTAAGCAAGATCCTCACTCATTGTAACAGAGTTCTATTCATCTCGAACTCACCGTTACAAACCTCTAACCCCTTATCCGTCCTAAGTTTCTTGAATTTCTTACCGGTTTGATTTTCAACCAAAAGTTTCCAAGTTTTGAATTTGTCAAAAACATCACTTTTATCTTGCATTAAGAAAACCTAGACTTTCTTTGAAAAGTCATCAACAACAGATAAACCATATCTATTCACACCATGTGAGGGCACATACATAGGACCCCACACATCCATATGAATCAATTCAAGATAATCTTTGCTATAGAATTTTCCTAGAGAGGGAGGTGGAAAACTAACCCTGTCATGTTTGCATTTAACACAAGTATCACATAAAAGCACACAAGAAATCATATCATTACCAAAAACACCATTATTGTATAATATTTCTAAGCCTTTACTACTTAAATCATTACCAAAAACACCATTATTGTATAATATTTCTAAGCCTTTACTACTTAAATATCCAAGTCTTTTATGCCACAAAACAATTTTTTTCATCCACAAAAACATTTGTGTTTTTCAATAAAAGACACATGTACATTGCAAACATAAAAATTCCTATGTTTTCCAACTTTAAAAATTTCCAAATTGCCCTTTACAATTTTCATCACACCCCTTCCCCATCTACCCTCTGACCCATCATCTTCTAAACATGCACAAGACATCAAATTGTTACACAATTCATGAACATGTCTTACATTTTTCAAAGTCAAAATACTTCCAAATTCAAATTCCAATTTTGACTTTCCTATTTTTGGATTAGTACAATCCCTTTTAAAATGCTCAGATTCACCACAATTGTACCAATTTCTAGGTCGTTGTCTAAACACATACCTACTCTTGTCTTTACCCCGACCCTTTTATTTTCAAAATTTTGATTTTGACCCAGCTGCCAAAAGTACGATTTTCATTTTTTAAGAAAACACTTTTTTTTTTCAAAAAAAGTCTAGAATTTTTTAAGAAATGATTTCACCAAAAAATTCACCAAGTTTTAAGAAACTGATTTCACCGAAAAAAACAAAAAACAATTCCAAAACATAGCACCATAAAATTTTTTCCCCAAAGGTTTTTAAAACTAACTAGTTTTTCTAATTAACCAGAAAAAACTTTAGCAAGCAGCATGCACGACAACACTAAAACAAATCATACAATTAGAATCACCAGCAATTTAAGCATATCAATAGCCAGAACTCCACCAACCAACCAAGAACCCAAAAAACGAATCAATTTCTACAAAATAGGTCTAAAACCAAGGCTCTAATACCACTGTTATGTTTTTATACCACATACCAATTACTAAACGAAACAGGAGCAACACTTTTCATACCCAATACCTAGTTCAGATTGCCCAAATATAACATGAATTAATAGCAACAAGTCCTGTTCAGTCACTAAATAATCTGTTCACAAACCAACTGATCACCCAAATTAGTCCACAATTGATATCAAGGGCTACTGGACACAACAATCAAGAATGACATGCAATACCAAATGTTAGAACATAAATGAAGAATGAAAGAAACAATGTAAGCAATGAAAACAAAGTAACCACAAGAGTATCCTTGGCTGAAGCCTCACTCGATCAGGGCCGTTCCTGAACTTTTAAGGGCCAAGGGCAAAAATGATAAAATGGGCCCCTATAGATATAAAAAATAAAATTTTGAAATAAATAAAATTTTATTTTTTCATCGTTCAAAGTATTCAATTGGTATAACATTTATGAGCATACTAATATATAAGTATATGAAATAATTATTTAAAATTACTTCGTTTGCATATTCCGGTACACTAGTTATTTTCTATCTTGATTTGGTAATTTTCTTATATATTAAAATATACAAAATGTCTATAAAGCATATCTATAAGAAATTTCAGATTTATTCACTCTTTTAAGATCTTTCTCAACTATATCATCAAATTATATCACCTTCTCTCATTTTTTGGCTCATTCGTTACATGTTCATTTGGTTTTTTTTTTGTTGATTATTCGATTATTGTAATCCATTAATCCATATTCTAAGATAATTAAGTTTTTTGTTGATTAGGCGTATCATTTTATTATTAATGAGCTACTAAAAATGTCATTTTTTAAAAAAGTTTGACTTTCAAACGGGAACTCTTTACCCGGAACGGAGCGAGGGAGTATATAATACTTGATAATTCACAACTGAAAGATAAAATAAATTTCACATAACTTTCAAAGAGTTGAACCCATGACCTCTCAACCAAATCAAAACACCTCATTCAATTGGCCACTAAATCACATATAAAATTTAAGTGACAATATAATATTTATGTCTATATATGGCTGTATTATAAGTTTGAGCTCTTTAAAATTGGGGGCCCAGGGCCGACCCTGCACTCGATCTGTTTAGGGCTTATGGATGCCTAGGCTCAAATACCCACTAGTAATGCTATACACAAAGAATAGCATAGTCCAACCACCAAGTCCACATATCAAATTCCAAGGATTTCAAGCAACGGGACCGCCCAGCCCTCCAACAAGGAAACCCAACCCGAAATTCCCTTCTCACAGAACTCTCTATCACAGTAGCTTAGTACTCACACACACACAAAGTGTTTCCCTTCACAGAAGTCGGCTCACAAAGAAGCAGAGACGAAGAAGAGAGCAAGAGAGAGTGATAGACAATCAATGGTTGTTGAACCTCACAAAGGGGGGCGGAGGGAGTATATATAGCTGCCAATAGCGAAAGAGTCGCGCAATCACAGCAACGCCACCGCCAATAATGAAGGAATCAACAAGGCTGAAAAGAGGAGAGGAAATTGTATCCAGCAAAGAGGGGAATAACCAAATCTGGGGAGGTGGGCTTGGGCCTTGGGTTGCTGGGCTTGGATCAAAAGAAGGCTGCCCATTTATCAAATGGAGCTCGCCACTACTTACAACGGGCATACATTGTATACGGATCAAATGAGTTTTCGTCGACTGAGTAAAGAGACCCTTCTGCTAAGTCATCTTCTCATGTTACAAACCGTGCGAATGGTCCTACATATGCTCAAGCAGTGATCCCTACAGATGGTGACGATGGCATCTCCTATAAAGGTTGTTTCAAAGTCTTATTTGTTAGTTACCAAGATGGTAAATATTCAATGGTGAAACATGTGATTTGCCTGACTGAGACGCTGCGTTTGGTTACACTCTCTACTTCACTTTCTTTGCTTTTTCACTAGATTGTAAATTTAACAATTTCTTATTCATTCGGCAACAATAACGTACAAAATTAAAAGGAAATTAAATAAACACACCTCAATTACGTACTAAATTTAGAGCTAAATGAATAAATACAGTAAGTAGTAGCAGTAGTTGATGAAAATAAGACTGGCAAGCTAGCTTGCTATTTAGTTATGGACTCTACTGCGAGTCCAGAGTAGCCCTTTGGCGTTCTGAGTTAATCCGTTCAAGCTTAAATCGCTCTTGAACGCAAGATATGTAACTGGCAGCTTTTGCATCAACACCCTCGTCTCCAACAACGCCGTAAGGATTATCAAAGTTGCCATACAGCTTGCTCTCTGCGGCTGGTATCATAAATGAGACCTTGGGCTTCGGTTGAGGATTAACCTTTTCTCGGTTAACAATAATCCCTACCGAGGAGGTGGTGGTTGAAGAAGTGGTAGAGATCTTCTGCTTCGGGGCTTGAGGATATTTTACAGGTTGGTCGGCCTGGTTAACGAAGAAAGGGGCATAATTACAGGGCTTGGGCTTGTTACTGTATGGCTGGGTGGCTCGGTATAGAGACCCGACCAACTTGCCTTTGATGAACCCTTTGCGCATTTTGCGGTTTGCTTCCATTTTCGTTCACCTAGCTAGCTAGCTTAATTTCTGAATGATCCGATCTATGTATATTTTGGAGTAATTCTAAATGCATTGGGATAGGAAGTATTTATAGAGGGTGGCTTGTCGAAAAGTTTTGATATTAATGAATTACTCTACTAGTGGTTACTACTGTTACAGTGATGGAATATCCAAATGCTTTTTCAGGTATTTTTTTTTCAAGATAGTGGGGATTCAATTTTATCACTTTACAACACTTGAAGAGAGGATAGATTATTCCCAGTGGATATGTACTTTGCTTATTGTGGTATGCATGGAGACGCAGATATGTGGTTTTATCTTTAGAAACTACTAATATTTAGAATAATGATATAGTATTTTTATTGATTAAATAATTTATTTAAAGGAGAGTTATAATTAAGGTTATATTTGGAGTAGGATACAAAAAACTTCATACAAGGAAGGTAATATATATAATAAGCAAAAAACTATATAAGGTAATTACCACTAATTACTAATTACAAATAAACAAGAATAATAATAAATATATTATTCTCTAATATGCCCCTGCAAAGATGGACGTTCGAAAGGAGAGTCCAATCTTGTGAAGTAATTGATGAAACCGCTGGCGAGCAAGAGGCTTGGTCAAGGCATCGGCCAATTGATCGGCCGATGATACATGGCAAACTCGTATAAGCCCATCATAAACTTGTTGCCGAATGAAATAAAAGTTAAGGGCCACGTGCTTCATGCGAGTATGAAAAACCGGGTTCGAGCAGAGACTCGTGGTGCCCACATTGTCACAGTAAATGAATGGTTAAGTCGAGGAAGTGAGACCGAGTTTGCCAAGAAGAGACACGGTGGCCACCTGACCTCAGCCGCAGTGGTAGCCACTGTCCGGTATTCAGCTTCAGTCGAAGAGTGAGCTACAGTACGTTGTTTCTTGAAGCTCCAAGAGATCGGGTTGCTTCCAAGATAGACAATGTAGGCATTGGTGGATGTGTAGTCATCCTTGTTGCCAGCCCAGTCTACATCAATAAAGGCATGGAGAGCTGGAGGAGACTGGCGATGAAGAGGATGCCCGCATTAATAGAGCCAAAGAGATACCGAACTCGCTTGACCGCATTCCAGTGTTCAGTGGTCGTCCTATGCATGAACTGAGAAAGTTTGTTGACAGCGAAGGCAACATCAGGCCGAGTAAAAGACAGATATTGAAGTCTCCCGACCATTGCTCGAAATTTTGTTGGATCTGTGAGAGCAGTGCCCGTGTGAAGTGTCAAGGTAGGCGAGGTAGCAAGGGGCGTAACTATTGGGCGAGCATCGGTCATGCCTGTGCGAGCAATGAGATCAGCTATGTACCCACGCTGAGAGAGCAGAAGACCACTTGGGCACTTTACAACTTCAACCCCAAGAAAGTAGTGAAGATCACCAAGGTCCTTGAGCGAGAAGTGATTAGCAAGCAGCGATATGAAAGTCTGAACTGCAGCGGCCTGGTTCCCAGTGACGATGATATCATCCACATATACAAAAAGATAGATGATGTTGCCCGTAGTACGAAGGATGAACAGTGATGCGTCGACCACCAAGTTTTTGAGGCCGGAGGCAAGTAGATACTAACGCAACTCATTATACCATGCTCGTGGAGTCTGCTTGAGACCATAAATAGCCTTGTGAAGCCGACACACATGTTGAGGTTTGTCCTTGTCTGTGAACCCAGGTGGTTGAGCCATGAATACCTCCTCAGACAGATTGCCATGAAGAAAGGCATTGTTCACATCCAATTGTCGAAGATCCCATCCTTGACAAACGACCAGTGAGAGAATAAGTCGAACAGTGGTCGGTTTAACCATTGGGCTGAAAGTCTCGTGATAGTCAACCCCTGGTCACTGGTGAAATCCATTGGTCACTAGGCAAGCTTTGTAGCGATCAATAGTGCCATAAGCATGTTTTTTGATGCGATAGATCCACTTACAACCAACAATATTGTGAGCATCTCTCGAAGGGACTAGATCCCAAGTTCCATTGTGAGCTAGTGCATCAAACTCCTCAAACATGGCTTGACGCCACTTCTCATCTTTCAGAGCCTGAGTGACACATGTTGGTTCACTGTCCGCTGCTAGTTGAGTCGAAAGACTCAATTTGATGATGGGTTTGTAGATATTGTTTTTAGATCGAGTGACTATGGTTGAAGTTCCAGAAGCAGCGGGCACAGGGACAGGGTCAGCGGACAGGGGCACAGGTTCAGCAGGCACAGAAACTGGGTCAGCAGGCAGGGTGCAAGTGGGCATATTGTTATCCTCGGGCATTGAGCTGATTGCCGAGGAAGGTTGAGCAGCCAACAAAGGACTAGTAGCGGGCGGTGGCGATGGTGGGTGAGGCGAGATGAGATCAACCACATTCTAATTAGTACGAAGAGAAACTGGCGGGGAGGCACAAGAGCGAGCAGCCGATGGTGTGTATGAGTGGCCGAGCAGTTCATGAAGGGGTAGCTAAAAGACACTAGCATAGGTATCTGGGCGGGCAGGGCTGGTGGCCGGGGTGGACATTGGAAATGTAGACTCGACAAATCGAACATGACGCGAAATGTACAGCTTAGTGGTGCTCGGATCATAACAGAGATAGACACTCTAAGTGAGCGAGTAACTAAGGAAGACACACGGAGTGGAGCGAGCAACGAGTTTGTGAGCGGAGTAAGGGCGGAGCCAAGGGTAGTAGAGACAATCAAAGGCACAAAGTTTGGAGTAGTTGGGCGGAGAGCCAAACAGTTTATGGTAGGGAGACTGGTGAGCAAGAGTGGGTGTTGGTAGCCGATTTATGAGGTAGGCCGCGGTTTGGAAGGCAAACGACCAGAAAGGCAGCGAAAGAGATGCACAAGAGAGTAGGGAGAGACCAATTTCAACAATGTGGCGATGGCGACATTTCGAGAACCCATTGTGTTCCGAGGTGTGAGGGGGCGATGTGAGGTGAGAAATGCCATGGGCGGACAGGAAGGCGGCCAAGCCAGAATCCCGGGCAAGCCCCATGTACTTGCCTCCAATGTCGGAGTAAAGAGTAACAATGATTGTTTTAAAATAGTTTTCCACCAAGGCTTTAAACTTGGGAAAGATGGTGGCGACCTCAGATTTGAGTCTGAGCGGGTAAAGCAAAATGTAATGGGTATAGTAATCAACAAAGATCACATAGTATTTGAACCCATCAATAGAGGAAGGGGGGGAGGTCCAAACATCATTATAAATAGTTTGAAGAGGGAGAGTAGACACAATAGTATTTTGATGAAAAGGAAGTTTATGACTTTTATTAGAAAGACAATCATTACAATGAATATGATTGTGAGCAGTGTCTAATGCTAAACCTAGGCTAGAGAGTATTTGACTTTGGACGGGGCCAGACGGATGGCCAAGGTGATGATGCCAATCTTGGTGAGAGACTTTGGAGCTGACACAAGCAGAAAGGCGAGGAGAGGGAGCTGTGGTCGGCCATTCATACACACCATCCTTAGACTGTCCGATCAGTAGTATTCTCCCTATCAGTAGATCCTTTACATGAAAAGAAGATGGTAAGAACTCAATAGACATGTTATTGGATATGCATAATTGAGATATGGATATGAGATTGTGTTTCATGCTAGGAACAAATAGGACATTTTGTAAAGTAAAGGTGTGCGTAGGGGTGGGAAGGATAGAAGAACCATTTTTGGAGATATGTAGGCATGTACCATCACCAATGACCATGTCATTCGTGCCCGGATAGTTGGAGTGAAGATGGAGGTTGCCAAGATCGTTGGTAACATGGTGAGAATCTCCACTGTCGAGAAGCCAGCCCGGAGTCCCAATGTCCGTGGTCGCAAGGTGTGCCCGTGGGTTCTTTGTGTAGTTACTAGCCGAGTTTGAGTCAACGGGCAGAGATGTGGTGGCGACCAATTGAAAGTTGGGGCAACGAGCAACCCTATGGCCCTGTTGGCGACAACCCTGACACTTACCAAGATAAGGTCGTTGTTGACGGGGAGCAGGAGCCGAGGACTACTGGGGGTGTTGCCAAGGTGGAGTGGGAGCTGCCCGAGCTTGTGAGAAGTGCCGATCGAGCATGCAAGTTGTGGTTCCTCTAGATAGCAACACTGGCAGAGACATGATGCGAGAAGGACGCGGGCTGTGACTGCTTTAGGAGTAGTTCTCGATTGATGAGTTTTTCATGGAGCTCGTCAAACGATATGAGAGTGTCCTGACCTTTCACCACATCCATGATGTGGCGGTAGTCATCATCCAAACCACCAAGGATGGTCTCAATAAGATCCTCATGGTCAAGCAATTTACTCGAGAGCCGTGAGTTCATCTATCTGAATTTTGACAGACTACATGTAGTCGGAGACCGACTGATCGAGTGCCCTTGGATACCCACTTGAGGTAGTCTTTAATCTGCTTAATGTGGCCTCGAGTCGGGAGAGTATAAGTGTGAGCTAGAGTTTCTCATGCTTCTCTAGTAGTGGCGGCCTGCTGGATCATAGGAACCAGGGGAGCAGAGAGGAAACCGACAATGGCGCCGAACGAGAGTTTGTCTTGCCGGATCTAGGCTTGGTAGTGTGGATTTGGGACAGAAACATCCTTGGATGATTGAGCATCCTTGGCTAGGACAGTGGGAGGCGGACATGGGTGTGAGCCGTCTACAAACTTGTAGAGGTCATAGCCAATGAGAGTGGCCTCAACTTGGAGTTTTCAAGCGAGGTAGTTTGTGGAGATAAGTTTGGTGATGTTGTGGTGAGAGATGTTGATGAGGTCGAAGATTTGTGTGGGGTCAAGGGGGGGTTTTAAATGGTGAGAGAGTAATTTTCGTTAGCCATGACGGAGGGTGGTAGGGGCGGCGGCTAGAGGAAAAAGATAAAGGTTTTAGGAACAAAACTCTGATACCACTAATTACTAAACAAGAATAATAATAAATATATTATTCTCTAATATCATGTAGTTGGTGTAGTTTGCGATCAAAATCCATCACGTTTTATTTAATGAGTTGCAGGACGTTCGAGATTAAACCAAACAGAACATCTTTGTACGTTTGGAGCAAGAAATTGTCCCAGACATTCTATTAAAGCGAAAACACCAATTACCTCAAGTGAGGAGAGGTTTTGTATCTATTGTAAAAGGGATGGTGTAGTACGTTCAAATTGTGCAGTTAGTAAGGTAAGGTGTCTGGCTGTCTGCTCCGGTGAATGGATAAGAGCGGCGTCCTTCTCAAAACGTCCTACTCTCTCATCCATCTTGAGAAAAGTCTCAAGAATTGATATTGATGGTTTGTGTGCGGCGTTTTAGGTTCTATACAAATTGGGGAAATGGCACAAGACAGCTAGAAAAGATTGAAGAATATCATCAGATGCATTTGCAACTTGAATTTAGTATATAGCTGTGTTGTTGATGTGCATTCGTGACTCAGTTTCTGCCTATTGTTCTGCTTAGTACTACGTATGATTTAGTATCCTTAAACAAATACATAGGAGTATGTTACGTGGAATTGAAACAATACACTTCTATTAGAAACCAGGGCGTATATGAATTTTTTTGGGAGGATGAGAAGATATTATATGATCCTGGAGCACCAAGTGGCACGGCCTATATAACAATACCATTTTTTTTTTGGTTAAAGTGATGCAATATGTAGAGCCGTTAAAATGGGTCAAATCTATTGGGTTAGTCCGCTAAAGGTGGGTTATCTTGGTAAATTATAGAAAAAATTACGGGTCAATCTACTTTTTGAAACTTTTAATCACTAAAGTATACATTTTTTAGTTTTAACCGGAAAAAACCACTTTTAATGACAAAATGACTACGATACCCTTAATGACGTCTACATAGGTTATTATTTTTGCACCGCGGTTCAATAGTGTAACTGTTAATTTATTTTTGAACCGCGATTTATCAATTTTTATTGAATTAATTTTGCACAGTGGTTCAACTGTGTAACTGCTAGTCTATTTTTGTACTGCGATTCATCAATTTTAGTGCATTAATTTTTGCACCGCGGTTCAATAGTGTAATTGCTAGTCTATTTTTGAACCACGATTCATCAATTTTAGTGCATTAATTTTTGTACCGCGGTTCAATAGTGTAATTACTAGTCTATTTTTGAACCGCGATTTATCAATTTTAGTGCATTAATTTTTGAACTGCGGTTCAATAGTGTAATTGTTAGTCTATTTTTGAATCACGATTCATCAATTTTAGTGCATTAATTTTTGAACCGCGATACAAAATCATAAAGAATCAGACCACGTCTTCCACATGCTTTTTCCATTTCCTCCGTCGTAAGCCTTTTTCTTCCTCCTCATTCTCCGCCTTCTGAAAAATTCTTCAACACAGCACATATCCATACGAAGAATTTTTCAGTTGGGACGAAGGCGGAGAAAGAGGAGGAAGAAAAAGGCTTACGACAGAGAAGATGAAAGAAAAAGGTAGATGACGTAAACTGGTTATTTATGCTTTTGTATCGCGGTGCAAAAATGAATTATATAATATTTTTGCACCACAGTTCAAAGTTTAATTTCCTAATTTATTTCTGAACTGCAGTTCATAAATTTCATTGCATTAATTTTTGCACTACATTTCAAAGTTTAATTTCCTAATCAATTTTTGAACTGCGGTTCATAAATTTCATTACATTAATTTTTATACCGCGGTTCATAAATTTCATTGCATTAATTTTTACACCGCTATTCAAAAATTATTTTTCTAGTCTATTTTTGAGCTGTGGTTCATAAATTTTATTGCATTAATTTTTGCACCGCATTTCAAAATTTAATTTCCCTAGTCTATTTTTGAATCGCGGTTAATAAATTTCATTGCATTAATTTTGTAATATAATTGCACCGTGGTTCATAAATTTAATTCGATATTTTTGAACCGCGATACAAAACGTAACACGTCTCAGGCTCATTAATGGTATTGCAGTCATTTTGCCCTCAAAAATGTATTTTTTCGGTTAAAAAAAACATTAAACTTAAGGGGTTATAAACTTTAAAAAGTGAATCGGCCTGCAATTTTATCAATTCAAATCATGTTTTTTAGTGTTTCCCGAGCATTGAGGTCATTGCAGTAAAGCCCAATACTAAAAAAATCTAAATAAGTAAATAAATATATATTCCATATTTTTAGCTAAAAAATATTTCTAAAACAATATATATATATATAGTTTTAATATAAATACTTGTAGTCTTGTCTATTTACACAATTATACTAATCTTTTCGAGTGGAGTAGCATACAATTATAGTTGAGTAGGTGTCATTTAAGATCGTCTTACGGATCTTAATTCGTAAGACAGAATCTCAGGCAAAGACTTTGAAATATTTGGTTTCAATCCTCATACCAACAACAACAAGAGGTCATATTTACCTATTAAAAAAAAGACGGAGCTCCACTCTCTCATAATTTAGGTCTCGTTTGGTGCAGCGTTTTCAAAACGAAAGCTTTTTAAAATGCAACGTTTTGAAAACGCCGTTTTTTTCTTATAAACACGTTTGAGAAACTATTTAAAAGGCTATTTTCATAAACAAATTGTTGTAAATGCAACACATTTTTAAAACGATGCGTTTTAAAATGCAACATTGAAACACATTAAAAGAGAAAAACGCTATATTTTTTACCAACGTTTTTGTCAAAGCGCTTCACCAAACAAAGCACTTAACCCACCAACACCCGTTGAATCAAGTAAATATGACCCGTCTTACAAAAATATTCGTAAAACCGTCTTACTTAAGTTTTTACAATTATAGTTGATTGAGTCTCGCGACTAACTCATGTATACCTAAATAGCTAAATTAACAAGCAATTCGAACTCAACTCGGATAAAGTAGACGAGTGAGTCAATTTTGCGTGGGGTCGTATTGGGTGCTAGAAGTCGAAATACCTAGGTCGCCCAACAGCTCTAGCTATATATATATATAAAGTTGGTGAGAAGCATTATGATTGTGTCATCTCACCCAATTTTTTATATTGTTGAATCCTCAAGCCTCCACATCATTTAACTTAAAACTTTTAATTTTCTAGCCATTAGCTAAAAAATAATAGTTAATAATAGTTAATATGATATTGTGATATTAATCATTTACTATTAATCTTTTCTATTGTTAATAATAGTAAAAATCTTATATAGAAAGTCTTTTACTATCAATATCATTTTTTAACCAATGTGAGATAATATTATTAGATTGGCATAGGGTGAGTACTTTATTCTAATGACTCACTTCTAACACCATACTTTAAGCCTTGATATCTTATTCATCTAAAACCCGATTTGGACAAATAAATATATCACTTTGATGCTCTCACCGAGTATAACACATTTGCATAATTACATTTGCCAACAAACACATGACACGTAAAAAAATTCGTGTCTCAAGTTGAACAATTTATTTCACTAAAAACAATAATTTTTCAACAAATATTAGGTGAGTACTTTAACGATTTCTAAAATCAACATTAATTTTATAACCAACGTAAGATGCATCTCTACTATAATTACCAATAAAAGTGATTTAACTAATATTAGTTGAAAATTGATGTTGGTTTAATAAACATTTAGATAAATGGCTTTTATTAAACTAACAAAAGAAGATATATGTTCATAATTGTTAGAAGTTGATGTTGGCTTTAAAAGTCTTTAGGCAAAATCTTACCAATAAAAATGATTTATTCTTCATTTGTTACAAAGAATTATTTTAGTTTAAAAGTTTTTAGATAATTTTTTTTTAACTAACAATAGAAGAGATGTATCCCACATTAGATAAAAAATAATGTTGGTTTCAAAAGTCTTAAGTTAAAAGATTTCTTCTATTATTATTAATAAAATAAATGTATCTCACATTTGTTAGAAAATGATGTTGGTTTCAAAAGTTTTAAGATAAAAAACTTCTAATGACTTTCAAAACTAACATTAATTTATAATCAATATAAGAAACATTACTTCTAAGGGTAATATTAGTGGAGATGTATTTCATATTGATTATAAATTGATATTGATTTTAAAATTCTTTTAATAAAATACTTTTACTTATCACCATAGAAGATATGTATCTTACATTGTTTAGAAAAATATATTAGTTTTGAAAGCCTTATATAAAAGACTTCTACTCTTATTACTGATGAAAGATATGTATATCACATTATTTAAAAAGAAAAGTTGGATTTTAAAGTCTTTAGACTAAATATTTTCACTATTACAATAGATGTATCTAACATTGGTTACAAAATATTTTACTATTATTAACAATAGAAAAGTTTTATCCCACATTGATTAGAAATTGATGTTAGTTTTAAAAATAGTATTATTAATTACCAATAGAAGAGATGTATCATACATGGTTAGAAAGTGATATTGGTTATCAAAGTCTTTTAATACAAGACTTCTACCATTATTACCAATAAAAGATGTGTAGCTCACATTGATTAGAATATGATGTTGATTTTAAATTATTTTAGATTAGATAAAAGACTTTTACTATTATTAGCAATAGAAGAGATATATCACATATTCGCTATAAATTGATTTTGGTTTTAAATTATTATTATTACCAATAAAAAAATATACATCCTACATTGGTTAAAAAATGATGTTGATTTTAAAAGTCTTTAGATAAAAAAAAAACTTACATTTTTATCATTAATAGAAGAGAGGAGAAGAGAAAAGATGTATCTCATTATAAAGAAAGAGATGTTGGTTTAAGATTTTTTAAGATAAAAAACTTTTACTATTATTACTAAATGATGAGATGTATTCCACATTGGTTAGAGAATGATGTATTTATTAAAAGTCCTTTTATAAAAGATTTATTACCAATAGAAAAGTGTAAGGGTAAAATATACATGTCATATTTTGGTCTTATTCTAACATTTCTTGGTCCTAAAATTTAGGAGTATTCTTGGAAACAAAATCTTAATAATATTTTGGTTTTCTTGGTCCTAAATTTTAGGTGTATTTTTGGATACAAAATCTCGACGAAATTCCATTCCTAAATCTTCTCTAAGAGTCCTTATTTATTTGGTAACGAAATCTAGGAAATAAAGGTAATTTATTTGGTTATCAAAACTAACTCCTAATCCTTTAGTATGTTGGAGTTTGTTTCCTAATTAATTTGCAGGACTCCTTCATCTATTTATATGGAGCATGGTGTTGAGAAGAATATAGAGAGCTTAGAGCAGAATAGACGTGCAGAGCAGAGAAGGTTGTGCACCAAAGGAGAGCATTCTTGGTCCTAAATAGGAGTATTCTTGGAAACAAAATCTTAATAATATTTTGGTTTTCTTGGTCCTAAATTTTAGGTGTATTTTTGGATACAAAATCTCGACGAAATTCCATTCCTAAATCTTCTCTAAGAGTCCTTATTTATTTGGTAACGAAATCTAGGAAATAAAGGTAATTTATTTGGTTATCAAAACTAACTCCTAATCCTTTAGTATGTTGGAGTTTGTTTCCTAATTAATTTGCAGGACTCCTTCATCTATTTATATGGAGCATGGTGTTGAGAAGAATATAGAGAGCTTAGAGCAGAATAGACGTGCAGAGCAGAGAAGGTTGTGCACCAAAGGAGAGCATTCAGCAAACTGTGTTGCTGAAAGTTGAATCTAGTTCCGGACGAGGCTTCATCATGAACTACATTGAAACTGCTGTGATTTTTTACTTTCCTAGTGCTTCTAGGAAGTTAATTTTTTATTCGCATGTTTTCTCTACCCTTGTTTCTGTGAGTTTTTGCTCTCAAAGACGTGTTGTCTTGTGAGAGTCTTTGGTTTGGTGGTTTCACATATTGGTTTGTAAAATACTTAATCTTTTTAGTGAAATCTTTTTTTTTTGCCATAAGACTGGTTCTACAAGCATAGGCTTGTAGATTGTTTAGTAAACAGTTGTGTTTATTTTTGCTTTAAATTATTAAGTCTTTCGGTGTTTGAGTTTCTGACCAATGCACTTTCTCAGTGTAGCTACAGTAACAAGCTACATTGCGAACTGCATTGATAGATTTTGTGAATTCTAGCTACTATTGATCTTTCAAAAGATGTATTTCACATTGATTAGGAAAGTGATATTGGTTTAAAATGCTAATTTACAGATAATGTATCTCACATTAGTTACAAAGAGATGTATCTCACATTATTTAGAAATAGATAACGATTATAAAAGTGTTAGATAAAATAATTTTTATGTCATTATCAATAGAAGAGATCATGTATCACATCACCCAACTTTTGATATTGTTGAATCATCAAAGCTTCACATCACTTGACTTGAAACTTTTCATTTTCTAGACATTAGCTAAAAATAATAGTTAATATGATATTGTGATATTAATCATTTACTATTAATATCTTCTATTGTTAATAATAGTGGAAATCTTATATAGAAAAACTTTTATTACCAACATCATTTCTTAACCAATATGAAATAATATTATTATATTGGTATTGTGTGAATACTTTAATCTAATGATCTACTTTTAACACCATACTTTAAGCTTTGATATCTTATTTATCAAAAACTCAATTTGTACAAATAAATATATCATTTTGATGTTTTCACCGAGTATAACATATTTGCACAATTATTTTGCCAACAAACAAATGACACGTAAAGAAATTCGTGTCTCAAGTTGCACAATTTCTTTCACTAAAAACACTAATTTTTCAACAAGTATTAGGTGAGTACTTTAATGATTTCTAAAATCAACATTAATTTATAATCAATGTTAGATGGATCTCCAATATAATCTATATAACAAAACAACTAGGTAATTGATTATGACTATTCAGAGATTGAGATTAAATTATTTTTAAAAAATTAACGGTTGAAATTCACCCTCACACTCACATGTGTAAGCCCTATTTTTTTCTTTTCATATTACAAGTCACCCCCTACAATTAATATTATGAGCAGTTACCCATTTTTTCTCCCTATGTTTTATCTTCATATTACAAAGTCACATCATGCGATTAATTTTCTGAACAGTCACCCCTTATAAAATATCATTCTTTCAATTGTCATTTCAATTGATGAAATCAGATATACTAGCACCGTGCCATAAGCACGGGCTTGAAGATCTAGTTACCAATAAAAGTGATGTAACAAACATTGATTAAAAATTGATGTTGGTTTAAAAAATATTTAAATAAATGACTTTTACTAAACTAACAAAAGAAGATATATGTTCACATTTGTTAGAAGTTGATGTTGACTTTAAAAAGTCATTAAATAAAATCTTACCAATAAAAATGATTTATTCCTCATTGGTTACAAATAATTATTTTAGTTTAAAAGTTGGTAGATAAAATTATTTTACTAATAATAGAAGAAATGTATCTCATATTAGATAGAAAATAATATTTAGTTTCAAAAGTTTTAAGATAAAAGACTTCTACTATTATTATTAATAGAATAGATGTATCTCACATTCGTTAGAAAATGATATTGGTTTCAAAAGTTTTAAGATAAAAGATTTCTACTATTATTATTAATATAATAGATGTATCTTTCAAAAGTGTTAAAATAAAATAATTTTACTATTATTATTATGTATTTCATGTTGGTTTGAAGACTATCATCACTATTATTACCAATAATATATATATATATTCTCGATTTATTAGAAAATGATGTTGGTTTTATATTACAACATTTAAATCATAATGCCTAGCAATTTAAAAATTATACTATTATTATTATCAAAATAAAAAATATATATTATATTTAAAAATTATAATAGTATTATTACTAAAAGAACCCGTATGGAACACGGGTTCAATAATCAGTATAATTCTCCCGAAAAGGATACTAGAGTTTGTAAAAGTCGATCGATTCGTCAGGCCAGAGGGACGAGACTCGCTTTACTGGGACATCAACTAGTCAATGATAAAAAATTAACAGTCCATCTAGAGAACCAACTAAAGATAGGAAAGCTGATATATTCTATCTGGTGATAAGTCGTAGTCCTACATCCAAGTGGAATGTTTTTATGGGATTCTCTCATCTCAACTAGTTTAGATTTTTTTTTTTTTTTTGGCTTCAAATCTTTTATTTCAATATTAAATTAAGATTTAATTAATTTTTTGGCCCCTCGACTTTTAAAAAATCATTTATTTGGTCCTACATGTTAACACTTATCATCAAATTCCTCTCAACCCGTTACCGTTCAACTTTCTGTTTGATTTTGTTTGAAAATGTTGAAATTACCCTCGTTATCAATGTTTGGGATTGATTTTTTGTTTACTCATACAGTCTTATCATGTAATACCCCATTCCACATCGGGTAGGTATGTGAATTGCGTTCGATTTATAAGGTGGTCACACACTACCTCTGCGCACCAAAATCATCAATGGACTTTTGGGTCAGCTTGTGGTGGGCCTGATGACCCAAGGTGTTACGTGCTCAGTGGGCCAATGTGTAGGATACACGTAGCGAACCGGACTTTCAGGCTCGAGGCATTACAAATGGTATTAAAGCGGGTTCCGGTCAAAAAAGTGGAAACAAAATGTTGTGCGGGCCAAAGTGTTGCACCGCAGAAGGTGAGAGCCACCTCTTGATCCCCGTACGAGTAACCTCTTGAATCCTGCATCGTCCGTAGTACGATTCGGCCTTAACGAGGACGCCAAGGGAGATTGTAATACCCTATCCTAGACCGGGTAGGCGTGGGAATTGTGTTTGATTTATAAGATGGTCACACACTACTTTTGGACACCAACATTGTCCATGGACTTTTGGGTCGACTTGTGGTGGGTCTGATGACCCAAGGTGTTAAGTGATCAGTGGGCTACACGTAGCAGACCGGGCTTTCGGGCTTGGTGCGTTACATATCAATCCGTTACATATCTCTCAACATTTCATCTCAGCCATGGCCGCCAATTTCTCCTTCTCCGGCCTCGTTCTCTCTTCAACACCACACCAACCTCACTCGTACCAACTTCGGCCAAAGACCCTGCTAGCTCAGCTCGTCCCTCAATCGAATCCACCTTCTTCAGTCATTCTCCCTTAACGATGTTCACTCTCTTCTAGATTTGAGCGAGTTTCTCTCTCGCTTCATCTCTTTCCATTGCTCCAGATCTCCAGCTTCTTCGTCTCCAGCCAAGCTTATTGACCTCCGTTCACCCTCTACATTTTCGGCACAGCCTCTCCTTGCCAAACCGAGTCACAGCCGTCTTAAGCCATTCCTCATTAACTCTGGTTATCCTCATCATCTCCGGCTACCTCAACCCGCCTCTCTCGCTCTCTATCCACAGTTTGGTTGGAATCTACTGTGACGAAGCTTGGAGGAGAGAAAATGAGATATGCTTGAAGATTTGAGTTTGATTCCCAACTTATCGACAAATTTGGAAATTGAAACTAACAAAATTAAGTAGGCTGGATCTGAGAAAGGAACGATCGGAGTTAGCGAGGGAAACGGCTGTACCATAGTCAAATAGGATGACCGATGATGGAGAAGATGGAGATGATCAGAGTTAGGAGAGCTGTTGCGTTGGGGGTTGTGGCAAGAGCAGAGAACCCATTCCATCGGTGGACGACTTTAATAGGGCAGCACAATCTAGGTTTTCAAATTAATTGCACCTTACTAGTTCAAAATTAATTGCATGGGAGTTCTCATAGAAAATTTGATTTTATGACTAAATTGCTACCACTAAATCGGATGGAATTAAATGATGATGATGATGAATGGATTGCAGAGAATTTTTTTTAAAAAAAAATTGGTGGGTGGTGAAATTGGTTTTACCACAATATCCTGAAGCTGTAACATGACTAAATGCCTATGAAGCAATTCTCTTCAATGACCTCATATGATGAAATATTTATAACTAATTTAATACAAAATGAAGCCTTAGAAATTAATTCTATGATTTGCTCATCTCGATGTTGACAACTGAAGCATAAGACTGCCATACTTTCAGTCCACACAAATGTTGATGAAGAAGAAGGGTTGATTTCGTAGCTTAATGCACTAGCAGATAAAGATAAGTAGAATGCGAAAGGGTGTTTGATATGCCAATAGTTAGAGGGGTGATGAAATGAACAATAGCTTTGATGTTAGAAAGAAAAGTTCCACGACCAAGGTCCAAAAGTAATAGATCTTCCATTCCGCATTTTTTACAGAATTGCAGAGATTTTTTATTTTTATTTTGGTGGGGGTGAAATTGGTTTTACAGAAGATGAAGACCTCTTTGGCACCTGAGTGATACTTGCTATGATCAAGATTACTTGCTGTTATCGTTCAAGGGGTTTGATGCTAAAGGGTTCTGAGAAATATTTGGGCGTTGAAGTTGTTCTTGACGATGATTTAGAAGACTGGTGTGTAAGGTGGTGTCGGTTTGAAGCTGGGTTTAGTAAGAAGATAAATCTTGATTTTATGTCAATGGTGAAGATGAAGGGTAGAAGGTAGGGATTGTTTTTCTTACGGGTCTCTCCTCCTTCAGTAACTCTGGAGACCCTTAACGATGAATGAATCGAAAAATTACAACAATACTCTCATTTGTGTATTAATGCAAATAAGGGTACTTTTGGCATTTTAAAATTAATTTGACGGAAAGTTGAACGGTAAAGAGGTGAGGGGGGAATCTGACGGAAAATGTCAACATGTAGAACCAAACAAATTAATTTTTTAGTATAGGGACCAAATAAATGATTTTTTAAAAGTCGAGGAACCAAAAATAATTAAATCTAAAATTAATATTCAATGAGATAAAGAGTGTGATAGAAGTTGGGATAAATGGTAATTTGAATACATTTTTCTGGATTCCTCTCTTTCTCTCCCCTTCACTCCTGTAATGCATTGAGTTATGTATATACTAACCAAAGTAGATCGATAAAAATTTGGGTAAGACGATCTTACATATATTTTTTTGTAAGAGGATCTTCTTTATCCGACCCACCATATGTTGGTAGTTTGAGCTGTAAGATAGTGGAGCTCCGTCCTATGAATAAAGATCCGTAAGACGGTCTTACAAAATACTTACCCAAGATTTGTGGTCATTAGAGCATCTCCATTGGTTATAATTCTTCCCCAAATTCTTAGATGTGTCTCATTGTCACCTACACATTTTAAGAATTTCTCACCCTAAAATTAATCTTCCCAATGATTTTCATTCTTCCTCAATTCTTACATGGGTCCCACTACCAAATCATCCACTTTATTTACACTATTTTTTATTTTTATACTTTGCAAATAAATTAATTAATATGTATATTGTTTTATAAATAAATTAATTCGTTAATAATTTTTATTAATATATTGCATGTTTATAATGTTAATTGTACAATTAAATATTACAAATAAATTTTAAAACAAAAATATTAATTTATAATTTTCATTAAAATATTATATATTAAACAAAGACCTCATACAAATAACAAATACTTAAAATTGCATAAAGTCAACAAATTTACATAAAAACGTGAATAATTAAAATTACATAGTCAAAAAATTAAAACACAAAGGCACAAAACGGTAACAATTCAAAAAGTATTAAAAAAAAGGAAAATCTAAGACACAAAAACGATAACATTGCAAAAATAAAAAAAGGAAAAGCAAGTTGCAGACACATTGGCCCACGGTAACAGAGCACCCTCATGCCCTCACTCGCGCGTGTGTCGCACGCGGTCCAGCCAAGTGTGTGGTGCAACCCATTCTCTCCCATACGTCTCTCTCTCTCTCTCTCTCCCACTCCTCCATTGGTCGATTATTAATCAAGAATTATAGAATAAAATTCTTCATGAAGAATCAACTACATTGGTGTACAATTCTTGAACTAAATAAGAATTGCCTTAAGAACATCCAATGTGGAAGCTCTTAGTCCTTTGTCATGTACTCTTCGTTTTGCTTTTGGTGTCTTAGTCAAGAATCTTTGTTTGTGGTCCAAAAGTTCCTTTCCGTAGATTTTTTCCTCTTGATTTTTCATATACATATCCTCTATTTATTCAGCAAGAGATGTTAAAAGGGTCGAGAATCGAAGAGCCGACCCTGTTAAATCGTAACCGAAAAGGGTTAGGGTCGAGAAAAGGTAAGACTATTAAATTTAGGGCTAACCCTGTAGGGTCACAACCCTATAGAGAAATGATCAACCCAACTAACATATTTAATAGAGATGTTAAAAGGATTAAGGACCGCATTGTCGATCCTATTAAACCGAAACCATAAAGAGTTAGGACCGAGAAAAGATGACCCTATTAAATTTAGGGTTAATAGAGTTAGCCCTATATGATCACAACCATATAGGTTTGACCCTATAGGGCTAAGGTCAGCCTAATTAACATATGTAAGAGAAATAGCAAAATGGTCATCACTTAAAACGTGCACCGTTTGTTTCATGAATTTTTCTTTTTGGAAAATAGTTTCTGAAAAATGAAAAAATTGTATTTTCAAGTGTTTGGTAAATATTTTGAAATATGTCGAAACATTTTTGGGTGTTTGACAATAAACACACGGAAGAATATGTTATGAAAAACAATTCATAAGTACATACAAAAAATTATATTCTCTTCGTCCTAATATTAATTCTTCAATTGAATATACACTGATTTTAAAAATAATGTTCGACTTTAAGTAATTTTCCTTTTATAACTCCCAAATTATCACTAGTGATGTCAAATCAATAAGATCAAAAAAAATAATCAATCTCACATATACAAATAACAAAATTGATATTGGTATTAACAAACATTTGTAAAAAATATATAATTATTTTGGGATGTTCCAAAATAATATAATGGACACTTATTTTAAGATATAATGAATATTTATTAAAATTATATTCTATAAATAATATACACATATACAATAAAAAAAACTTAACTTATATTTCTAAAAAAATATTTATTAAAATTATAATTTAATATAATGAATATTTATTAAAATTATATTTTATAAATAATATACACATATACAATAAAAAAACTTAACTTATATTTCTAAAAAAATATTTATTGAGTGTATAATTATGTGTGTAATTGTGTGTAAGAAGACTTCATTTTCCATTGACTTGTAAAAGCTTTTACGTTGACCACATTTTTAAATTATTAAACACCAGAAAATGATAAAATTATTTACCGAAAGTTATTTTTCATGAAACAACCGTTATTTTCTCGATTAAAAGGGTCAATGTTAACTCATCTTACTTGTGCAAGCGCGCGACCGGAGCCACCTAACGATAGCTCATAACAGAGTTCTTTGATTATCAAAAAGTAGGGGTGTAAATTGGAACCACCGAATCACGAAATCGAACCAAACCGTACCAAACTAGTTGGTTTGATTTGGTTCATGATTTTTGGTATCAAATCAAACCAAATCAACCTATATTTATTTATTATATAACAATTGTTAACTATTTTAAACTTTTGGATCATTTGATATGCATAATCTAGACCCTTGATTTAGTCATAATATATATATATATATATATATACACACACACACACACACATATATATATATATACACACACACACACAAACATATATATATATATATATATATATATATATATATATATATATATATATATACACACACACACACACATACAAACATATATATTATACATACTAAGCTAAATAAAATATTGATTGTTGGATGAATATTATTTATTATATTATTTGTATTTATTTTGGAATTTGTATTGTTTTCTTTATGATAATTTATTTTTAGTAGATTATTTTATAATTTTGATGTTAATTCCAAATTAAAATCTTATTTTTATTGTTATTCTTAATGTTTGTTAAGCTATTTAAAAAGAATTTATATAAACCACAAAACCGAATCAAACCAAACCGAGTGGTTCGGTTCGGTTTCAAACCTTCTTCGGTTCAATTCGGTTTGATATTTTTGGAAACAATGAGGGCGGTTCGGTTCGTAGTTTTGGCCTAAACCAAACCAAACCGAACCACTTATATCCCTATAAAATATAAATTACCATTATGAGTTTGTAGTTTTACAACAGTAAATCAAACATTTTGGAACTTAAGAAACTTTGCACGGTTTTCTTTGAAAAAATTAAAAATATATGTGCATGTTGTAAAATGCGTGACCCTCAAATGAGAGTGCCCTTCTCTTTTATATAGGCTTCAAGGAGACAAACAACAAACCTTTACAAAAGTATATTAGTAGATGCCAGTATATCAATTAAATCAATCCCAAATCATTCGTAAGACACTACCAATGTGATCCTAAGAAGTAGATGTTAGTATATCAATTAAATCAATCCCAAATCATTCGTAAGACACTACCAATCTGATCCTAAGAAGTACAATACAGCCTGGAGTCTTTCTTGACAATAAAGTAATAACCCTTCCAAAATAAAACTATTCCATATACTAATTAAATCCTACACAAGTAAATAAAAGTTAATTAATATAAAGCCAAAATACATTTACCCCCTCAAGTATATACCAAATCTCATAATGCACCTAAAAATTAAAAATTTCTCAACTTCATACACAACGTTGTCATTTGTCCCATTTAACCCCCTCCCGTCAATGGCATTATGAGATTTGGTATATACTTGAGGGTGGTAAACGGATTTTGGCTTTATATTAATTAACTTTTATTTACTTGTGTTGGGTTATTTTGGTCATTTCACCCGAGGTGGAAAATGGAATTGCTTATAATACTCATTTAATAAACATCTTGATATTTAAGATATTTAAAATTTTAATTTCTTAATAGATTAAATTAAAGGTTGGTAACAATTTGATGTTTAAGATACTTTTAACTTATAATTGTTTTTGAAGTAAATATTTTAAACATATTAAAATATAAATTTAATAACAAAATTATTAGAGTATCAAAATAATACAAAATTGTTTCAATAATCCATAATAATTAAAAAAATATTTAAAATTAATTTTAAAAAAATTAGTCCTAAAAATCAAAATTTCACTTTTTATTTTATTTTAACCCTCACTTCTCCTTCCATAGTTCATAGACCCACCACTATTACTATTACTAGCACCACTACAAACTCACCTCTCCCGATTCAAGAAAACAAGAACAACTTGTGTTAGTATCAATCTTATCCATTCAATTTCTCAAAATCGTCAAGGCTCGACACAAAATCCTATTTGTCATGAAATTCCCACAATTCTATACAAGAAATAATGATAATTTAAAATGGGCTAATAGGCTTAAAGACCTACCGGTACTATAATATAAAAATATTTAACTTCCAAAGTATAGCAATAACTATAGCATAAGAAGGATTTAAAGAAACTCACAATATGATGCCTTTAACGTAACTTTTATTGATGACTTTCTTACAATGGTAGGAGAGAGAGATTAAAACACTCTACTGACTATTTGTTTCCAACTCAGAGAGAGAGAGAGAGAAGTGTCGAATTTTTAGTGTCAAAATTCAAGTGCATTCTTCTATGAACAACATGTTCTTCTTTTGTAATGAAATTTTTTGGATATGAAAATAGAACTTTGACGTCAGAGGGCCAAGTGTCTTTGAAATAATTAGAGTCGATTAGGCCGAGGCGGCTTTACTTTTACTTTCCACCGAAAGTAGATTCCTTTTCCTTTTTCAATTATCAAAACAATAATGATAATCTTTTCTTGTCCTTTTGTTGACTTTGAAATGATCGGGGCCAAGGCCTTGCTTTTCCCTCGACAAAGTAGACTCGTTTCTTCAGATAATCAAAATAATGATCATTTATTTTTCGAAATTTGTCTTGTTACTGAATAGCTGGAAAAACTATTCTTCCATCTTCTTTGTCTTCTGTTGATTTACTCTTTCTTGAGTAACTCCAACAATGACGTCTATATAATCTCCTATTGTAGGAGATACTTCTTCTTCTTCTTCTTCTTCTTCTTCTTCTTGTGATTCCACTACAAGAATTGCAAAGGAAGATCTTGGAACTATTGATAACGAACCGGTCTCAGGCTGGGAAGGTTGAGATGCATCAAACTAATTCTTCATTGTTTCGAAGACTTTCAATTGGCATTCCAGGGATGTTAATCCTGGATTTTCTTTTATGAATTTTTCCATCATATACGTAAATATATTTTGGATATGGGTTGAGGTACTAATTGATTAAAAAGTTTTGAATAATCTGAAACTGCTTGTTCAATTCTTTCAAAAACTGGTTTTGAATCAAAATTTTCCCACCATTTATAGTGGAAAGTCCTTTGTAGTATAGGAATTTTTAAAGAGGCATATGAGAAAATGATATCCCATTTCTATATCCAAGTAATTTGAAACTCTGTAAAGAACCACAGAGTATTCCTGCTAATAGGAGAATTTTCAGTTGTTTTGCCCTTAAACTTAGGATGATAATGATACTTGTTCAATTCTTTCAAAAAAGATGATTTTGAATCAAACTTTTCCCACCATTTATAGTGGAAAGTCCTTTGTAGGATAGGAATTTTTAAAGAGTCATATGAGAAAATGGTATATCATTTCCATATCTAAGTAATTTGAAACTCTGTAAAGAACCACAAAGTATTCCTGTCAATAGGAGGATTTTTCAGTTGTTTTGCCCTTAAGCTTAGGATGATAATGATACCATCCAAGAAATAATTCAGAAATCTGTTTTTGAAGTACATTCAATTCGGGACCACATTTTTCCTACCAACGTAAAAAACAGGTGGGGCATCCTCATTGTTCTAATATTTTTGGATTGATAACAAAAATCCAAGTATGCTTTCTAATAGGATTTTGATAATAAAATGCACAGAACCATGCATTAATATAATTTCAATAATTATATGTAACTGATTTATTAAGTAGTAGGTTTTGATGGATCTAAAAGACTACAATGGGTAGATATGATGTCGGCGTCGTAAAAAGACATATAAAGGGTTTGTTGGGAATATAATGACTCGATTACCCTCAAAACAGGTCAAATCCTCCGAGGACTATTGGGCTTTTGGCGTAATGCGGGCGCATCATTGATGTACAATGTGACCCAGTGGCGAACGTATAGATTTTCCCAACCGGATGCACAAATTTAATAAATAAGCTCTCCTATTTTCATCAATTTGGTTGGGGTTGTATTCAAATATATTTTTCCTTTCTCCGGGATCTGAAGGAAGACTATTCAACTCAACTAATTTGTTCGTAGCTGAAATGACGGGAATAGACTGAGACCGTTGAATACCAACATATACACTACCATATATATACTACTAGTTCCAAATTATTCTGGTAGTTTTCGTTTAAAAAATTTCTCCATAATCATTAAAACCAAATTCCTTCAAATCAACCATAATTTGGAAATCTACACAAATAAAAAAAATTCTCATAAAGCAACTACTTCAACCCCCAAATTAAAATGTCATAATTTCAGATTAAATAAATAGATTTTTCCTACCAAGATACTGAACACACAAATTTAGGAACTAAAACAATATTATATAATATCATAAATCACAAATTTACAAATCACAATTCATAACAATTATATATATTAAATAATCAATTAGAGTTGTTTCAAAATTATGGTTATTTCAAATTAGGGCTATTTTTAACATTATGGTTATTTTAATTTTTAAAATTTATATCACAAATTCACAATTATAATTTACAAATTCATACAATCATACTTTGATTCAAACAAATAGACAATTATAATTTAGAAATTCACAATCACAAATTCAAAATCACAAAACTCAATTTAGAAGTCTTGATTTTTGAAGAATACCTCTTGTAGAGCACTAAGAGAAGTAAGGGCAGCAGAGAGTTTGTAGAGACTAGAGATGGAGATTGGAGAGACAGAGAGTTCACTGTTCAGTCTGCCAGTCTGGTAGTGGTTGGAACTCGGAAATCAGAATCAAAGGCTGGAGGGTCGAGGGAGCGGCGGTGGAGCCTGAAGTGGAGGCCGGACACTGGACGGAGGCGAGCACCAAGCGGGGAAGCAGGAACCTGGAGGGAGAGAGAAGTCGAGAGGGAGACGGTTAGACGGGAGCAAAGGGCCGAGAGCGAGAGAAATCGAGGGGATTTTGATTTTTGAGATTTGGGAAAAGGGATTTAGGAGGGGGTTTCAAATTAACTCACGATAAGTTTTAAAAAATATTTTCCTTAGGTGGGGGCAAAATGTATAAATGTTATTCAGGTGGGGGTAAACTGTATAATATAAGAGATTATTTATTTAAAAAATCCCTTACCAAAATTAAACCTAAATGGGGGCAACTGCCCCCATAATCCAAAGCATGTGTCCCCCTCTGATGCGACCGCATTCCAAAGCAATCATATCCATGGGCAATGCGAGCATATCACTAAGGGAGAAATTGAGAGGATGGTTCTATCTTTAGAGTGGCTGCATTCAGGAGTGGAATGTGACCGCACCAGGTAGGGATACGGTCGCATCGCGTAAGGCAATGCGACTGCATTGGTACGACTTATCTATTTTTCAGGTTTCTCTGTTTAGGCAATTTAGAGTTTGGTATTGTATCCCTATATATAATTGTAACCCTAAAACATGTTTAATATTGGCATAATAAAATTCGATAGTCCGTTGGCCTAAATCTCTCTCTCTCTCTCTATTATCTTTGATTGATATTGGATTACTGTGTTAATTGTTTGCAAAGTCTTCCGCTATGAACAATATGGTTTATGTGTTCTTCATTCTAGGCCAATCATTACAAAATTCACAAGAGAGATTTAAGTGAGAAAACTTCCGCTAAGGCTGAAATACACTGTGTGATCGAAGATGTTGTTTGCATCCACAACTACATCTTCATTTCAGAGCTTTGTTTAGAGTGATTATTTTCATCCATTTGTTTCTTTGTTATACAAATGTAGACTTACACTTTTGTTTTGGATTAGTGTTATTTTTAGTCATAGAAAAACCTATTAAAATGAGTTTTCGTTTGTTTTTAGGCTTAAATCACAATTTGGTCACCCTACTTTCCAGCTTTTTGCAATATGATCGCTCTACAATTTTTTTTCTATTTCATCATTGTACTTCACCACATATAACAAATTGGTCACTTTGCCTCCTTTCTGTTTGTTATCTTGGTTGGAAATGATCAAAAAGACATCAATGCCCTTTATGTTGTTTGCGTGCACATATTGAAACCAAGTAAGTCAAGTTAGTCGGGTTATTCTTCCTCATTTCACAAGTATAAACGAAAAGTAATGGAAGGGAACAAAGGAACGAAGGAACGAAGGGATTGATTGAAATTGATCATCCGGAAGAGAACGAAGGTTTGTCAATCGATTGCAAGACATTACTGGGTTTGAAGCTCAAAGGATCGAAGGTAAGCATAAACAAACCCTTGACTTTTATACAAATTTTAATAGCATGTCAACAAATTAGGGTTTCTTGCAAAATCCCTAATTTATGTTACAGAGTATGGTTTGTATTGTGCAACATAATGAAATTGGTTAGTATTCTTCGATTTAGATGCAATGTGCAGAAATTAGGGTTTTTCTTCATGTTTTGTAAAATTTGTTAGGTTTATGTTATGTAAAATTAGGGTTTTTATTTGTCATTGGAAATATTTGGGTTTTGTTACTTGAACGTGTATGCATGCATGGATTTATATTATATATGTGCTTTTTAAAATAAATTTTGTAAATGACATGGTCCCAAAAAAAAGGTTTTGTTAAAGGTTTTGTCCCCCACTAGTGTATTAATATTCTAATTGGCCATTGCCCCCCTTCCCAAGTGTTCTATTTTTAAAATGTAGGTTGTCCCCCCCTTCCCCACCATTTTTTTTGTTTAATATGGAAGTAGCATATGGCTAGTTGCAGTATGTTTTGTCTCATTATGATGGTCCCCTTGCCCTTTTTTTGTTAAACTTGCAGAAAATATGAAAGTTGCTGTGAAATGTCATTATGGGGGTGAATTCCTCCATGAAAAGCCAATTAAATATGATGGGAAGTTGCATTACTGGGAGGAATTATATATAGAAGATTTGTGTTTTTCTGGGTTAAAAAGCAGAGTAGTAAATGAGTTAGGGTACCCTCACATGATGCTGACTATATAGGTTCTTCATGTAGTGGGGATGACGATTCATTAGAATGTAGTTTGGAAGATGATGAGGACCTACATGGCCTCAATGAAGATAAGCTACTTACTGCTAGGAGGAACTTGATTGCCTTTAAGGGCAAAGGTAATGTGAAGTCCAAGGCTGTTGGAATTAAAAGAAGAGGTTTTTCATATAATTTTGAGGAGGCTAAAATAGGAGGTGAGACCAATGCTGAATTAGTTAATGTTGATCAGGATGCTCATGAGATGGTGTTTGATGAGAGGGATGCATATTTTCTTCCTGATTCTGATAGTGGCAGTGAAGATGATAATAATGGGCTGAGAGTTAAGAAACCAAAATTCCCTAGGTATAACCCTAAATGTAACATGAAGAATAGGGAGTTCAGCTTGCATGAAACTTTCACTAATGTGCAAGAGTTTAAGGATGCAATTAGGGATTATGGTTGTGTGAATGGGTATGACATAAAGCTTCTGGTAAATGATAGGAAAAAAGGGTCCATGTTCAGTGTGTGAATTCAAATGTTTGTACTTGGGAAATATGGGCAAGCACTATTCATGATGAAACAACATTTCAGATCAAAACTATGTGTACAGTCCATCAGTGTGGAAAGAATTTCAAGAGTAGATGTTGTTCAGTTGGTTGGCTAGCAAAAATGTATCAACAACAAATTTTGAGTAACCCTAAATGGAAGTTAAAATATTTTAAGAAAGATGTGCTAGACAATCATCAGTTGATTGTTAGTTTATGTATGTGCTTAAGAGCTAGGGCTAGAGTTCTTGGTGAAGAGATGAGATCACTTGATGGCCGCTATGCTAAACTTTGGGATTACAAAAAAGAGTTAAAAAGAAGAAATGAGGGTACTACTGTGGAAATAGAAAAATGGGTTCATCCAACCACTGATAAAGAATATTTTTCAAAGATTTACATATGCTTTGGTGCATTGAAGAAGGGGTTCTTAAATGGGTGTAGGCCTGTTCTGGGGCTTGATGGATGTTTCTTGAAAGGGATTTGTAAAGGGGAATTACTAGTTGCAATAGGAAGGGATGCCAACAATCAGATGTTTCCCGTGGCATGGGCTGTGGTGCAGGTTGAGAACAAGAACTCTTGGAAGTGAAGTTTTGGACTTCAATTTACAATGGGGATGGGGAGTTTGAGGTGGGATATAGAAAAGAAGGTTATGTGGTTAACATGGACAAGTGGACTTGCAGTTGTAGAAAATGGCAACTAAGTGGTATTCCTTGTACCCATGCTATAGCTGTCATCTTACAAAAAGGTGATCGACCAGAAAAATATTTAGATGACTCCTACCTTAAGACAAGCTTTTTGAAAGCTTATGCATACTCTCTGAAGGCCATCAGTGGTGAAGATCAATGGCCAAAGTCCAGCAAAAAGCCTTTGTTAATTGCTCAAAATAGGAAAATGCTTGGTAGACCTAGAAGATGCAGAATTAAAGCTGCACATGAAGAAAAAAAAGGGTAAACCAACTCAGCCAAATGCAGGTCATCCACAGAAACAGGGCTTGTCAAGGAAAGAGAGGGTAATGAGATGTAAATTCTATTTTGGGATTGGGCACAATCAAAGAACATGCCCCAAAAAGAAGTTGGCAACTGCTTCTGGGACTTCTGAGGTAAATTTTGTTTTATATTAGTTTGTTTGTTAGGTATTCTTTAGTTTCAAACTGAATCTAATGTATTCGAAATGATGGTTACAGGGAGGGGAACAAGCTACACCTACTGCAACTAATGCAAGTGCATATATTGCAGCTTAATCAATTATGGTACATTTCATGCATCTTATAACTTCCTGTAAGTCCAGACGGCAACAGTTAAGGCTAGAGGGGGGGGTGAATAGCCTTTAAAAACTTTGAGGGTTGATTTGTAAAACTTAAAGGATTGGCAGCAGAAAACTTAGTTTTATCAGTCAGCTGAGGAATTGGTCAGCTGGCTGACACCTTGTAAATCCTTAAGCTGATAAATGTTGGTCAGCTAGCTGACACAACCGTTTTTCAAAAGAAGTTGTTTTTAATGTTGATCACTGAGAATATAGAGGAAATTGAAATACAAATTAACTGAACAATTAAGGAAACAATTGTTGTTAACTGACTGACACTTAATTAGTTGAAAAACTTCTTAAGTGTAGAGTCAGTTTGCAAGGATTTAAGAATCGGCTGACAAATCAGTTGAAGTGGTTCACAGATAAACTGCTACGTCCACTACCAAGTTGGTCAGACTTGGATTTTTGAAGTGCACTAATTTATTAAAAATCTATTTGATCTCTAATGGATCAGTGTACAACAAAAAACCGATGTTTGTGGAGAATGATTGAGAAGCAATCAAACTCGTGAGACAAACTGACTGATTTCTAAGTATTTGAAATAAATCACTCAGTGTTTGCCTAAACATTAACTAGAAAGAAATAATCAAATAAGAGTATCTAGCTAATGTTTTTTTTTGGGAGATAAAGTCACAGAGAAATTGAAAGTATATAGACGATTGACTTCTGTAAGAGTTGTTGTCTTCAAAAATGCTTCCAGTAGGTATTTATAGATGGTCTTCAAAAGCAACCCGTTAGGAACACATTTTGAATTTGAAAATGTGTTTGGCAGATGTAAGATCTCAAAAGATCCTGAGAAATATTTTCTAGCAGAATATCTACCAAAAACACAAAGTAGGAAAGTGTCAGTACAAGTATATGATTAATCAAATAAGGAAAGGTAAACTGACACTTTAAACATTAAGGTCAGCTGAAGTGAATAGCTGACAAAATAATTTCGGGCTGACCAAAGATAACTTTAATTACTTGGGTTTCTTGGCTGACAATCAAGCGGAATGATTTTAAGCAAATCTTATTAAGTGCAAGATTCAACACTTCCCTTCCCTAGTTTGTTGCTATTATCTTAACATCTTCAAGACTGAAATTGAGGTTATAGGGAGGGGAACAAGCTACACCTACTGCAACTAATACAAATGCACATACTACAGCTCAATCCACTTTGGTATATTTCATTCATCTTATAACTTCTTTTCCCTAGTTTGTTGTTATTGTCTTAACATTTTTTTTTAAATTGTGGTTACAAGGAGGGGAACAAGCTACACCTACTACAACTAATACAAGTGCACATTTCAATCCACCAACTGCAACTCAATCAACTCAGGTATATTAAATGCATAATTTGTATTTTTCCAGTTTATTGCTATTGTCTCACTATATGCCACTACAACTCAGATGGATGTGGAATTCAATGCCCCTGTTCCAACTCAATCCAGCCAAAAAATCTTTAGAAGTTTACCAAAGGGTTCACCAATGAAAAGAGGTGGCAAAGTTGTTAGAGTCAGGAGTGAAACTGAAGTTGTGAGTCAACAAGTTACAACTGCAGGATTGAGTGAACAACATAACAATGAAGTTGTGAGTCAAAAAGTGCCAACTGCAGCTGTAATTAAGAGAGTAAAAATAGAGAAGGGGGGACAAATCAGAAGGTCAGAAAGGAGTAAGCTTGCAATATGGAAGAAGAAGAGCAAGGAGTTAGATGAAATCACAATAGAGATTGATTAGACATGTTGCTTAGCTAGTAATGTCTAGTTTTTTGCTACTTGACAATGATGGGAACTAACATAGGGGGTTAGTTTTGATACATTTGTGCAGTTTTTGCTTATGAGATAGTGTATGATGGCATGTAAAACAAGGGGTTAGTTTTGATACATTTATCCAGTTTTTGCTAATGGTTGGTGTACATGTAAAACATGTGTTTTTTTTTTTTGGTACATTTCTGCAGTATGATGGCCTGTAAAACAAGTTGAAGTTTTTGGTATATGATGGCATGTAAAACATTGAAGTAAATTTGATACATTTGTGTAGTTTTTGCTAATGGTTGGTGTATGATGGCATGTAATGTCACTTTATTTATTGGTAGATTGTGTAATCATGTTTGACATTTTTATACACTAATAGCCCACTAAGAATGACAACAAATAGACAACTCATAGCATTGTCCCAACATACACTACCACAACAAATAGACAAATCAAGCCAAGTACTGTCATTTGCTTTTTCAGTGAAAACACAAAAAATGTAAATAACCTTACATAACTTCCATTAACATAATTATTGATACTACATACCAAGAAGTGAAACATTATCCCAACATACACTATCACATAACCAATAGATTATGGAATTCAACCTAAGGCAACATCAATTAGGGAGTCATTTAAACATTTTTATACACTAAGATCCCACTGACAATTACAACAAATAGACATATCATCTTCTCCTTCCAACTATTGGCAACCAACTTTGACTTGAAGATAACATTCTCTTCCTTCAATCTCCAAACCTCTTCTTTTAAATTTGAAATTGTTTTTTTTCCTTGCAAGTTTGCTTGACATTGTCTTCATCTCAGCCTCTTTGTTCTTAAATTCATTGAGCAACTCTCTTGCTCTTTGAGTCATTGGAGGGTCATACCATGCAAAAAAAATTACATTTTCTATCATCATCCTGTTAAGAACCAAACAATAAACCAAACACCTAAGAAACATAGTATATAAACAAAGAAATTACACTTTTTTTTCCATAGGAACCAAACAATAAACTCAGCCCTAAATTGAAATAGATTATATCAACAAAGAAAAAAAACAGTATATTGAAGTTTTCATATGTACATAAAAAACAGAGAGTCATTAAAATAAGATTGATTGAATTTCAACTAAAACCATAATTGCACTATAACTGAAATTAACTAATTAACCAATTAGTCATACCAATTTCCTATTTTTTTGAACCAAATCAAAATAGGCATTCATATAAGCAAATCACGTACCTTCCAATTTGGGCATCCAAAAAACCTCATACCAGGATGTTCTTCGGTCCATGATGTCCACATACAAGCCCTATTACCGCAATCACAATACCTTTCTTGAATCAAATCATTTGAACATACTTGAACTGGAAATCGAGCTCCTTTACCTTTACTTGAACTTGAATTCGAGCTCCCTTACCTCATGGCTTTGTCGCTTTGCTGGAGAGATGAACAAATTAGGACAGGAACTCGAAGGTGAGAATGTATGGAGTTGTTTCGATCTCCCCTGCCCTAATACCTTTCTTCTCTTCGATTTGCAATGGATTATGTGTGTTAAAGGTAAGGCTGAAGCTGAGACACGTGAGTAACACGTGATGTACTTAAAGGGTATTTTCGGGTTTCTCTAAAATTTTAAAGCTTTCCATCCAATTTTTTGGATGGAGTGATTAACGTGTTATACTTGGTGAAGTACAATGATGAAATAGAAAAAAAAATTGTAGAGTGATCATATTGCAAAAAGCTGGAAAGTAGGGTAACCAAATTGCGATTTAAGCCTTGTTTTTACGAGTGTTAAGTAGAGTCAAACTGTTTCTATTTGATTATCAAAGGTTTTCTAGAGAAAGTTTTGTCATATTGGCATTTATTCAAGTAAATTACTTGTAGATAATAGTTTACATCTTGTGTTTTACTCTGTTTTAATATTTCAAGGCGGTGTGTTGTCTCAGATGTGGTTCATATCTTAGACCACATTTACTTTATGTGAGAAAATTCCTTGAACTATCATAGCCGCAAATCTTTCATATTGAAAAAAAGTGAGAGAGAGAGAGAGAGAGAGAGAGAGATGCAGGACAAGAGCATAAGAAAGATACAAGTTTTTATATATGTGCGTACAAGTGAATGCCTTTCCAATTGTCATTCGAACTGGCCGAAAGAAAATTAAAAGTTGTTGCTCAACTCGGCTGAAGCCACAAATTGATAAAAAAAAATGTTCCTCGCTAATTGATCGAGATTACATCTGTATTTATAAGACAAATAGTAAATTCTTAATCTACTATGAGTAATAGTATGGCTAATTAATTGAAAATAAAGTTCTAATGCATATAGGAATCTATTAACTATTACTAAAACAGAAGTCACTGCTGCCGCATGTCAGCTTACTGTGAAATACTAGAAGGTTTAAAGGAAACTGGTATTGTCATGTGGCACCTTTCTATGAAATGATAAATCTTATTTTGTGATTTTTTTAAATTAATAATTAATGAAATTTTGACAAACAAATCTTTTTCAAATTTAAAATTCAAATTTTGTCTATCTTTTCAAAACAATCTTTTTCAAATTCAAATTATGTGTATCTACTTTAAGGAACTTTTGTTCCTTGATCTATAAATAATGTTAGACGATTGAAATTTCTAATTCTCCATCATCTGTAAAAGAGTTTAATAGGCGTAATTCATTCCACTTATCATTGTTGAAGCACCTGAGCCGGGCAAGAGCACATTGAATGCATAAATGTATCGTGGTATGAGTTAAATGTAATATGTAATGACTTTCTTCTTTCCCAAAACTTGGGTTGCTATGATGCAATGAAATTGTTTTAGAGTAGAATCATTGCAGTGCTTTTAGTATGAAGAGTGAAGTTTAATGGTTGGGTTTGACGTAATTAGTATGTTACATTTAAAAACCGAATCATTCTCCATATCAACTTCATGTTATTATGTTTTTAATTAGGTAGGGTGCATAATAATTTAATGAGGAATGTTGGGACAAAAAAAATAGGCTTACTATTTGAGTTTATCTATTTGGAAAATGTTATCATTCAATAATGCACAGACGTACGTGGGTTGTGAATGAGGTTGCATTCACTCCTACCATGAGGGAAATTGTTTGCATGCTAACAAATCCCCCAACTCTCCTCCCCATCACCTCCTGACTATGTGAAGAAGAACTAAAGAAGTGGATTAAGCTTAATGAATATATAATTTTGAGTATACCAAAAGCAATCTTTGAGATTATCATATCTCATATTTCTACTTCTCTTTAAATATAAATATTCATCTATCTTTATCTCTTTTGGAGTACATTCATTGAATAATCCACATTGTTGACATTCTCATAATAGCAAGCTTTGTTCATTTATAATTTTTTTTTTGCTTTCAATATTTCAGATGTACTTTGTCTTTGCTTAAATCTCTTTCATTCTTTTTATAATATTATTTGCGATCATAGTTGATGTTTATAATGAACAACAACATAACTTTAAAAATTTTGGAATTTCATTTTTATTAAATTGTATTTTTTACTTCAACAAGAGATACAAAGATATATGTTTACGTACATGTATCTTATTGATTATAATACATAACAATTATAGCATGCTTTGGAATTTTTTTTATATTGTTATATAACTAATGCATGTGTGTGTGTGTTTTTTAATCGATCATGCCTAAATTTTCTTTCAACGAGACATGTATGGAGTAAGGACAGATTGAGAGTTGTGCCGGCTATGGACATGCATATATCACATATGATTTTATTTATTTACTTTTTTAATATATTTAGTTTGTATAATTTTTTGATCATAATGAAATCTTCCACAAGATCTCCGAAATAGAAAAACATAAGATGTTTCTAATAACATATATAATATCACAATTAAGAAAGCTAATGTCTTTTTAGAAATTTAAAAAAAAACAATATTTGATTTCCTATTATTTCAATTTTTATTTATTTTAAATTTAAGCTATAAAGTATTTAGTTGTTAACCATTTTTAAATTACTAACTATTTTGATAAATTTAAGAAATTATTAATTACATTATGTTAAATTTTCCCCTGCCTTGTGTACACATGTGACATCATTAAATTACAATCTAAATAAAAAAGTGTCATATTACTTATGACCTTTTAAAATGCATAATGGTCACACATTTGCCTTTTAACTTCTCTTTTCTATAGCAAATTCCAATGTGCTTCATTATATTACTCATTCATATATCAATTTTAGTATTTACCATATTTTAGTTTAGTTTAAAATATTCTAATTGTAACGAGTTTACAAATTCTCTTATTGTAAACAACTTTTGAAAAAAAATATCTTAAAATCATGTATCGCACGGGTATAACCTAGTAAATACTAAAAGACTAATAACAGTAATACTAATTAAAATAGGAAACCTAGTTAAGATATAACTAAAATCCATTAAAGCTCTGGGGATAAGGCATACGTAATGCTTCTAGACGTAACTCTTTCAAAGAAAAACGGGCACGCCTTATCGGGCTATGAGTCTTATCTTTGAACCATATCATTCTCCCCCTTTATTTTTTAGGAAACAGGGGCAGCACCCTGCAGGATTTTATTGATTAATGAAAAAAAATACAAACTTGAGGGGGACAACCAGCCTTGCCCTTATAAGCGGGAGGATAGAGGAGCCTTACCTCGAAAAAGAAATTACAAAACAAATGGAAATTAACTAATATGAACATAAGGTGTTCCATTAGCATCAAGACTAAGAAGATCATGAATGTGACGGGGGAGATCAAAAGAGTGGTGGAACTCCGCCTGAGAGAGGGAGTCACAAGCTAAATTCGCAAGACTATCAGCAACGGAATTAGCTTCCCTGAAACAGTGACTAAAATTTAGATTACCTAAAGCCTGGAGACGAAGAATGTCACGAAAAAGATAAGAGTGAATCCAAGGAAAGCTGTGACCCTTAGTAATGCACTAAAAAATAACCATAGAGTCAGTCCCAACTGTAACTTCTCCGAGGTCATGATCTTGAAGCCACAAAAGGCCAAAATGAAGAGCTCGAATCTCTGCAACCATATTAGTACAATCACCATAATAAGAAGAGAAGGCATAAATACATCTACCAATAGAGTCACAGATAATACCGCCTCCTCCACTGCAGCCTGGATTACCTCGGCTAGCCCCATCAGTATTCAATTTAAATCGACCACTAGGAGGTTTAGACCACACGACAGACTTAACAGTAACTGACTTTCGATGCCCAAAAGAGATGCAAGCAGAATCAGAAAGATCTGAAATGAAATAATTGGCGGCTTGAAAAGTATCATGCAGATCAACATTAATATTATGAATCATCACATGAGCAGGAGTACGGAGGGCCTCGAAAACTACCCGATTGCGAGCTTTCCATATATGCCACAAAATAAACGAAGGAATCAAGGAGTGAACCATAGAATTTCGGTGCAGCCACCAAGAGAAACATCCGAATGGAACATGGTCGAAAGGAATATCAAATTTATCATGATAATATTTCCAAACTAGGGAAGCAGACCTACTGGATATGAAAACATAGGTGAAAGTCTCCATGTACCCGTCATCGCAACAGTGGCATTTTGAGACTAAGGAGAAGCCTTTGCTCCAAAGACCTTCATCAATTGGGAGTTTTCACAAGAAGAGCCTCCATATGAATATGCTTATTTTTTTGGGAAGATGTTTGTGCCAAACATACTTGGAAGAGAGCAGCAAAGGACGGGAGTTCTTAACCAAGGAAGCAGCCGAAGAAAGAGAGAAAACCCCTTGAGAGGTGGCAGCCCAGTACGCACTGTCTGGAGAATCATTGAGTGAAATAAAATTCTCCTTAATTTTGGAGACCAAGTGAGATGAGAGAGTTGTTCCAGTGGATGAACCGTGAAGGGAAACGCTAGTAAGGATTTCACTGACAGAAGTAGCATCACAGCCAGGAGGTTTAGGGACTGGACAGAGGGGAATCCAGTTATCATACCATGGAGAGCAATCTCCACTGCCGTTGATCCAGAAAATCTGAGGTTCAGCAATCTCTCTAGCTTTTAACATCCTCCTCCAAATATGGGAGCCCTTAGAAGAGACGCAACAAGGATGTTTTCGCAGGCAGTAGCGGGCATGCAGAAAGCTTGTCCAAATGTTAGTGACTGTGCGAAATCTCCACCACAGATTTAAACCATAAGCTCGAGAAAGGTCAGCCATTGAGAGGACTCCCAATCCTCCTTCACTAGTAGGATAACAGCAAGTGTTCCAAGAGATCCAGTGACTCTTTTTCTTACCTTCAATTTGACCCCAGAAAAAATTGGAGAACATGCGATCAATCATGGAAGTTACAGATATTGGAGGGTCGATAGCAACAAGAAGATAGCTAGAGATAGAAATGAACACATGCTTTATGAGGGTGATTCGACCAGCAGCATCTAGAAGTGAGCCCATCCAGGAAATTATATGATTCTGAATTTTAAGCACCAATGGGTCAAAATAAGCTTTCTTTTTCCGGTCAAAATAAATAGGGCAACCAAGGTAAATAATAGGAAGAGAACCCTTATTGAAGCCCAAAACAACTTTGATGATAGAGGCCCGATTGACATCAGTTGAGGGACCAAGATAGAAAGAGCTTTTAGAGTTGTTAAAGAGTTGACCCGAGACTGCTTCATAGCTTCTAATTATATCCTTGTGAAGAATGAGCAGGAGTATGGAGGGCCTCGAAAACTACCCGATTGCGAGCTTTCCATATATGCCACAAAATAAACGAAGGAATCAAGGAGTGAACCATAGAATTTCGGTGCAGCCACCAAGAGAAACATCGCTGCTGAATGGAACATGGCTGGAAAGGAATATCAAATTTATCATGATAATATTTCCAAACTAGGGAAGCAGACCTACTGGATATGAAAACATAGGTGAAAGTCTCCATGTACCCGTCATCGCAACAGTGGCATTTTGAGACTAAGGAGAAGCCTTTGCTCCAAAGACCTTCATCAATTGGGAGTTTTCACAAGAAGAGCCTCCATATGAATATGCTTATTTTTTTGGGAAGATGTTTGTGCCAAACATACTTGGAAGAGAGCAGCAAAGGGCGGGAGTTCTTAACCAAGGAAGCAGCCGAAGAAAGAGAGAAAACCCCTTGAGAGGTGGCACCAAGACGATGCCGGAGAATCATTGAGTGAAATAAAATTCTCCTTAATTTTGGAGACCAAGTGAGATGAGAGAGTTGTTCCAGTGGATGAACCGTGAAGGGAAACGCTAGTAAGGATTTCAGCGCGTAAGTAGCATCACAGGAGGTTTAGGGGACCGGACAGGGGAATCCAGTTATCATACCATGGAGAGCAATCTCCACTGCCGTTGATCCAGAAAATCTAAGGTTCAGCAATCTCTCTAGCTTTTAACATCCTCCTCCAAATATGGGAGCCCTTAGAAGAGACGCAACAAGGATGTTTTCAGCGGGCAGTAGCGGGCATGCAGAAAGCTTGTCCAAATGTTAGTGACTGTGCGAAATCTCCACCACAGATTTAAACCATAAGCTCGAGAAAGGTCAGCCATTGAGAGGACTCCCAATCCTCCTTCACTAGTAGGATAACAGCAAGTGTTCCAAGAGATCCAGTGACTCTTTTTCTTACCTTCAATTTGACCCCAGAAAAAATTGGAGAACATGCGATCAATCATGGAAGTTACAGATATTGGAGGGTCGATAGCAGCAAGAAGATAGCTAGAGATAGAAATGAACACATGCTTTATGAGGGTGATTCGACCAGCAGCATCTAGAAGTGAGCCCATTCAGGAAATTATATGATTCTGAATTTTAAGCACCAATGGGTCAAAATAAGCTTTCTTTTTCCGGTCAAAATAAATAGGGCAACCAAGGTAAATAATAGGAAGAGAACCCTTATTGAAGCCCAAAACAACTTTGATGATAGAGGCCCGATTGACATCAGTTGAGGGACCAAGATAGAAAGAGCTTTTAGAGTTGTTAAAGAGTTGACCCGAGACTGCTTCATAGCTTCTAATTATATCCTTGTGAAGAATGAGCAGGAGTACGGAGGGCCTCGAAAACTACCCGATTGCGAGCTTTCCATATATGCCACAAAATAAACGAAGGAATCAAGGAGTGAACCATAGAATTTCGGTGCAGCCACCAAGAGAAACATCGCTGCTGAATGGAACATGGCTGGAAAGGAATATCAAATTTATCATGATAATATTTCCAAACTAGGGAAGCAGACCTACTGGATATGAAAACATAGGTGAAAGTCTCCATGTACCCGTCATCGCAACAGTGGCATTTTGAGACTAAGGAGAAGCCTTTGCTCCAAAGACCTTCATCAATTGGGAGTTTTCACAAGAAGAGCCTCCATATGAATATGCTTATTTTTTTGGGAAGATGTTTGTGCCAAACATACTTGGAAGAGAGCAGCAAAGGACGGGAGTTCTTAACCAAGAACGCTTGAGAGGTGGCCCCGTCTGTCGGAGAATCATTGAGTGAAATAAAATTCTCCTTAATTTTGGAGACCAAGTGAGATGAGAGAGTTGTTCCAGTGGATGAACCGTGAAGGGAAACGCTAGTAAGGATTTCACTGACAGAAGTAGCATCACAGCCAGGAGGTTTAGGGACTGGACAGAGGGGAATCCAGTTATCATACCATGGAGAGCAATCTCCACTGCCGTTGATCCAGAAAATCTGAGGTTCAGCAATCTCTCTAGCTTTTAACATCCTCCTCCAAATATGGGAGCCCTTAGAAGAGACGCAACAAGGATGTTTTCGCAGGCAGTAGCGGGCATGCAGAAAGCTTGTCCAAATGTTAGTGACTGTGCGAAATCTCCACCACAGATTTAAACCATAAGCTCGAGAAAGGTCAGCCATTGAGAGGACTCCCAATCCTCCTTCACTAGTAGGATAACAGCAAGTGTTCCAAGAGATCCAGTGACTCTTTTTCTTACCTTCAATTTGACCCCAGAAAAAATTGGAGAACATGCGATCAATCATGGAAGTTACAGATATTGGAGGGTCGATAGCAGCAAGAAGATAGCTAGAGATAGAAATGAACACATGCTTTATGAGGGTGATTCGACCAGCAGCATCTAGAAGTGAGCCCATTCAGGAAATTATATGATTCTGAATTTTAAGCACCAATGGGTCAAAATAAGCTTTCTTTTTCCGGTCAAAATAAATAGGGCAACCAAGGTAAATAATAGGAAGAGAACCCTTATTGAAGCCCAAAACAACTTTGATGATAGAGGCCCGATTGACATCAGTTGAGGGACCAAGATAGAAAGAGCTTTTAGAGTTGTTAAAGAGTTGACCCAGCGCTTCATAGCTTCTAATTATATCCTTGTGAAGAATGAGCAGGAGTACGGAGGGCCTCGAAAACTACCCGATTGCGAGCTTTCCATATATGCCACAAAATAAACGAAGGAATCAAGGAGTGAACCATAGAATTTCGGTGCAGCCACCAAGAGAAACATCGCTGCTGAATGGAACATGGCTGGAAAGGAATATCAAATTTATCATGATAATATTTCCAAACTAGGGAAGCAGACCTACTGGATATGAAAACATAGGTGAAAGTCTCCATGTACCCGTCATCGCAACAGTGGCATTTTGAGACTAAGGAGAAGCCTTTGCTCCAAAGACCTTCATCAATTGGGAGTTTTCACAAGAAGAGCCTCCATATGAATATGCTTATTTTTTTGGGAAGATGTTTGTGCCAAACATACTTGGAAGAGAGCAGCAAAGGACGGGAGTTCTTAACCAAGGAAGCAGCCGAAGAAAGAGAGAAAACCCTTGAGAGGTGGCGCCAGACGACCGGAGAATCATTGAGTGAAATAAAATTCTCCTTAATTTTGGAGACCAAGTGAGATGAGAGAGTTGTTCAGTGGATGAACCGTGAAGGGAAACGCTAGTAAGGATTTCAGTGACAGAAGTAGCATCACAGCCAGGAGGTTTAGGGACTGGGCACAGAGGGGAATCCAGTTATCATACCATGGAGAGCAATCTCCACTGCCGTTGATCCAGAAAATCTAAGGTTCAGCAATCTCTCTAGCTTTTAACATCCTCCTCCAAATATGGGAGCCCTTAGAAGAGGCAACAAGGATGTTTTCAGCGCGGGCATGCAGCTTGTCCAAATGTTAGTGACTGTGCGAAATCTCCACCACAGATTTAAACCATAAGCTCGAGAAAGGTCAGCCATTGAGAGGACTCCCAATCCTCCTTCACTAGTAGGATAACAGCAAGTGTTCCAAGAGATCCGGTGACTCTTTTCTTACCTTCAATTTGACCCCGAGAAAAAATTGGAGAACATGCGATCAATCATGGAGATTTACTGATATTGGAGGGTCGATAGCAGAAGATAGCTAGAGATAGAAATGAACACATCTTTATGAGGGTGATTCGACCATCTAGAAGTGAGCCCATTCAGAAATTATATGATTACGAATTTTAAGCACCAATGGGTCAAAATAAGCTTTTTTCGGTCAAAATAAATAGGGCAACCAAGGTAAATAATAGGAAGAGAACCCTTATTGAAGCCCAAAACAACTTTGATGATAGAGGCAGATTGACATCGGTTGAGGGACCAAGATAGAAAGAGCTTTTAGAGTTGTTAAAGAGTTGACCGAGGCGCTTCATAGCTTCTAATTATATCCTTGTGAAGAATGAAGAGCGAGTGATGCAGGAGGGCCTCGAAAACTACCCGATGCGAGCTTTCCATATATGCCACAAAATAAAGCGAAGGAATCAAGGAGTGAACCATAGAATTTCGGTGCGACCACCAAGAGAAACATCATTCTTGAATGGAACATGGTTGGAAAGGAATATCAAATTTATCATGATAATATTTCCAAACTAGGGAAGCGCAGACCTCTTGGATATGAAAACATAGGTGAAAGTCTCCATGTACCCGCCATCGTCATCACGGTGGCATTTTGAGACTAAGGAGAAGCCTTTGCTCCAAAGACCTTCATCAATTGGGAGTTTTCACAAGAAGAGCCTCCATATGAATATGCTTATTTTTTTGGGAAGATGTTTGTGCCAAACATACTTGGAAGAGAGCGACAAGGGCGGGAGTTCTTAACCAAGGAAGCAGCCGAAGAAAGAGAGAAAACCCTTGAGAGGTGGCGACCCGATGTCTGGAGAATCATTGAGTGAAATAAAATTCTCCTTAATTTTGGAGACCAAGTGAGATGAGAGAGTTGTTCAGTGGATGAGCCGTGAAGGGAAAGCGCTAGTAAGGATTTCAGCCGAAGTAGCATCACGGCCGGGAGGTTTAGGGGCTGGACAGGAGGAATCCGGTTATCATACCATGGAGAGCAATCTCAGCCTGCCGTTGATCGGAAAATCGAGGTTCGACAATCTCTCTAGCTTTTAACATCCTCTTCCAAATATGGGAGCCCTTAGAAGAGACGCAACAAGGATGTTTTCGCAGGCAGTAGCGGGCATGCAGAAAGCTTGTCCAAATGTTAGTGACTGTGCGAAATCTCCACCACAGATTTAAACCATAAGCTCGAGAAAGGTCAGCCATTGAGAGGACTCCCAATCCTCCTTCACTAGTAGGATAACAGCAAGTGTTCCAAGAGATCCAGTGACTCTTTTTCTTACCTTCAATTTGACCCCAGAAAAAATTGGCGAACATGCGATCAATCATGGAAGTTACAGATATTAGAGGGTCGATAGCAGTAAGAAGATAGCTAGAGATAGAAATGAACACATGCTTTATGAGGGTGATTCGACCAGCAGCATCTAGAAGTGAGCCCATCCAGGAAATTATACGATTCTGAATTTTAAGCACCAATGGGTCAAAATAAGCTTTCTTTTTCCGGTCAAAATAAATAGGGCAACGAAGGTAAATAATAGGAAGAGAACCCTTATTGAAGCCCAAAACAACTTTGATGATAGAGGCCCGATTGACATCAGTTGAGGGACCAAGATAGAAAGAGCTTTTAGAGTTGTTAATGAGTTGACCTGAGACTGCTTCATAGCTTCTAATTATATCCTTGTGAAGAATGATGGAGTTTTTGCTTCCGTTGCAAAAGATAATAATATCATCAGCAAAAGCAAGATGAGAAACCACTGGACACCCACTAGAAGTAGAAAAAACAGAAGAAGGAATCTGATGATGAAGAATGTTAAGGCTTCTGCTAAGTACCTCGGCAGCAATAATAAAGAGACTAGGGGACAGAGGATCCCCTTGACGAAGGCCTCGAGAAGAGGAGAAGAATCCCACCGAATCACCATTGATCAAGACAGAGAACCATTTCTCAGAGATGAGCCGCCAAACAAGATCAATAAAAACTTCATGGAAGCCAAATTTTCTAAGAACCCTGGTGAGAAATATCCATGAAACTCTATCAAACGCCTTAGCCATATCTAGTTTAATAATCACGTTCGAGCCAAGCACCTTTTTGCCAAGATAACTCATCATTTCTTGGGCAAGAAGAATATTGTCCTGGATGGAGCGGCCTTTTGTGAAGGCACTTTGATTGTCTGATATAATATGCGGCAATATATGAGCGAGCCGGGAAGATAAAATTTTTGAAATGACCTTCGAGCAAAAATTACATAAGCTTATAGGACGGAGGTCCTTAAAAGACGAAGGCCTGTCTACTTTGGGGATCGTAGCAATGAGAGTGCTAGACCAAGCCTTTGGCAGAGAGAATCCTGAAAAAAATTCCAAAATAGCCGTACAGAAATCCTCTCCTATGATATCCCAGCAGACCACATAGAAAGTACCGCTTGAAGTTGAGACTGGAAAAAGCGCACAACAGCATTCTTAATATCCACCTCAGAATCTAAAATAGATCCATCCTCATCAGATATGGAATGAAGATAAAGACGACGCTGAGTCTGCTTAACAGAGGCGTGAAAGAGCTTGGTGTTACCTTGACCCTCTTTAAGCCATTTCACTTTGGCCTTTTGACGCCAAAACATCTCTTCTCTGGTAAGATACTTGCGGAGATTTGCTTGAGCAGCCATTAAAGATTCACGATTAGAAGCAGAGTTATTAAGCTCAAATAAGAGTTCCTTCTCCTGCACGTCTTCTTCAGCAGCCTTAATATGTTCAAAGATGTTACCAAAAACCGACTTATTCCAAAGTTTGAAGGCTGTTTTAACATTTCTAAGCTTTCTGGAAAAACGGACCATGGGGCGCCCAAATTCAGATTTAGACCAGGCTTGAAGCACAATATCTTTGAAGGAACTATGACTGGTCCAGGCATTCAGGAATTTAAAAGCCACCAGGTGATGAGCAGATTGCCGAGTGAAAGTGGTGAGGAGGGGAGAATGATCTGAGCAAGTTCTGTTAAGATGCTGAACTGAAGAAGATGGAAAATGATCTAGCCATTGCGAGTTGCAGATGACTCGGTCAATACGCTCATGAATCGTAGAAGATCCAACCCGCTTGTTCCACCAAGTAAAGGGACTCCCAGAATAACCCAAGTCAGTGAGGCCAGCAGCAGATAAGCAAACATGAAAGTCCATGGCTCACTATTTATCCCAACTCCACCACATTTATTTGGGATCCGGTAATGATATTAAAATCACCACCGAGCAGCCAAGGCATGGAAGGAAAGCTGGAACTGGAAAGGATTAGATCATCCCATAGGTCTTGCCTATCCCGGGAATCACACCTCGCATAAACACAAGTGAACAAAACATGAAAAGGCCAAGAAAAATGATGAATCTGAAGAGAGATGAATTGAGCAGATTCCGAAATGAAAGAGGATGAGTAACAAGCTTTAACAAAAACCCATATGGAGCTGGAAGCATTAGAAAAAGAGAACCTGAATCTGAGGCGACGAGTAACCAGCTGAACTTTACTAAGATCGAGCATGGGCTCAAAAATCGCAACAATGGAGATGTTATGCATTTTAACTAGCTGTTTTAGACGACTAACAGTCGGGTCATTGCCAATTCCCCGAACATTCCAAAAAATAACTTTACAATCCATTAACAGTGTAAACCTCATTGTAGTGTCAAAGTATGGACAAGCTCTTGATAAACCTCATAGCTGTCGTGCGAAGAACATGATGTTGACTCGCCCAATTTTGATTGACATTGTGATTTGGGCATAAGATTTGGAAATTTACATACTCTACCATGTTATGACACTCGATCTGCTGAAAACAAAAGTTCTAATGGAGGTTTAATTAGATCATGAAGCATCTCATTTTGTTTACTTAACATGTTAATGTTGGTGACATGTGAAATTGGATGGATCTTTGCTCTTGTGATGTACTCTTCATGTTATTTATTGCATAATTTTATTGATGTTCAAGTCTTTTATATCCACCATTTAAACTTACTTCTTCAATTGCATCTCAATTGTAGCTTCATTTGGCAAACAAAAAGTTTACTTTACTACATAGGTGCATTCCTCATATTTGCCACCACAAATTTTGTCAACCACCTATGTGTCATCACCAACAATGTCGCGCTCTTCATTCCACCCCTCATATGTCATTTCAACAACATGTAAAGGTCTACATTCAGGGCACTCATTAAAGCGATGTCTTGGTTATTGGTAGTGAGAACATATACTAGGATTAAGAGCATATGGATTGTTAGTCGTTGCTTTCAGGTTTTGCTTGACATCGAGTTGACTTTGCTTTAGTACAAATGAGGAGGCAGCCCGAAATTGAGGTGTTTTGAATGGGTTTCTCGAACCATTGTTGCTATTGTGTCAAGGAAAGTGGGGTGTGCTGCTTGCTAGGCTAGGCGGGTTAAAAGAAATTCTAACCCGTCTAGGGAAGGAAAAGAGAAAGAAAAATATATTTTAGTTCCCTATGTTCAGAAGCAACATTTGGAACATATTATTGATTTGTCTTTTATAGACTTACAATGGAAAGACGACCCTTCGGTTCTCAAAGACATGTATTTATGTTACTCCACAAGGAAAGTTTCGTTATATTTACAAAGCAATTTTGGAAGAAACTAGTTCTATCCAGTTTGATCATAATCTTCACAATGCACCATCTGGGGGTAAGTCTCCAACAAGAACTCATTCTAAGTGCTTTATAATTAAAAGTACTTCACCCTCATCAATGATGTGACGCCCCAAATTCGGCACCGACACCACGGTCCCACAATTTGGCCACGTAACCAACAATCATAACTTAAATCATAAATGTTCCAATCTCGTAATAATTAAATCTTAATATCCTTGACTTAATTCAAAAATAACCCAAATTAATTAAATACAAAATCTATCTAAAAACTTGACATGAATCCATAATTAATTTAAAGTATTGTCAAATGATTCAATAAGTAAGACCAAATCTAAAATTCTCGAAAGTTGCCATCTTGGTCTACCCGAGCCAAAATCCTCTAATAATCTTACTCATTACGTGAGAAAGAAGAGTATGAAGGGGTGAGCGAACAATGCTCAGTAAGTTCATATACAACCCCTCCGGTTACTACGGAGGAGTTGACCAGAAATAAATCCGAGATGAATATATATATAAATATATATTTTCGAATAGTCAAAATTCATAAATTAGACATCGATAAGCGGAAGCGAATATCAAATTTCGAATTAAGTGAGCAAGAATCCAAATGAAAATAACGCTCAAAGGTGACTCGAGTAATCAACTATCACTAACCATCCCATACCAATTAGCGACAATTGACTACTCATAGAATCTCATGATCACACAAGCAAATTCATAAATCATAGTTCATAGATCATAAATAATAGATCATTGGTATATCCGGATAACCACGCCACGGGCCAAGTGGCGTTCATAAGTATCATAAATCATAGTTTCATAATTCATAGTGTTATAAATTCAACTTAGTGATCATGGTAGAATTTCAAGCAATCAAATAATTTTACAAAATTAGGCATCACCAAAAATCATACTTTTCATATAAATGGTATCTCACATGAAATTCAATAATTATGTGAGAATAAAAGATAATCAAGTCATGAGTTCGAAAGAAGCGCAAACGACGGAGTTCAAATTCAAATGCCGATTTAAAATCGGCGTACGTTTCAAGAAATATCGAAGACAAGAAATTTAATGGAAACCTAACGAACGATACATAAAAGATCGGGAAACCTAAAAGAGGTATAATCTCTTACCTCAAAATGCTGAGCGAAGGTAATATCCGCAACACGTACGTTCGTCCTAATCTTCCTTGCCCAAATCTGAGTTCAAAATATACAATAATCACTAAACCACAATGATACCACTAATCCGATTGATTTTTATAATATTAATTAAAGTGATAGTTTACTAAATAATTTATTATTATTGTTATTATTATTATTATTATTATTATTATTATTATTCTACACATACACGATACACACACCAATAGCTAGTGGCAGTGTACTGCCCACACCCCAAATTGGGTTTCTTATTACTTTTTGAACAAAAGAAAAAAAAACAATTTCTAACATAATAAATACAAACACACACTAACTCACCGTCAAACACACATACTTACCTTTTGTTTGGTTTGATTGTTCCTTACTGTGTGTGTGTCTATATATATATATATATATATATATATATATATATATGCATAAGAAAGTGGGCTTAATGATGAGCTTGACAACAGTGACTCACAAACAATGCACTGTACCCGGCCGCCTTATGTACTCTCTTTATTTTTTTTATTTAAATGCCATAACTAATTATCATGTGTAGGAACTCATATCATATGCCATAACTATGTAGAAACCAAAGTCCACCAGTGGTCTCCACCTAATTGCCCTCACTGTACATTCAGACTAAGGAAAAAAGAAATACGGCTGATTACTTTTTTTTTTTCACATCACAAGGAATTGAATGCATTAACTATTGAATAATGATACCTCAAATTCACCCTTCACTTGCTGATCCGGCGCCGCCTCTTCTTCTCTTCGGCCGCTTTTTTTTTTACTCCGTTAACGATAAAATGTTTTCTCCTCCTTTAACCCTTTATTTATACATGAACCCTATTAGGTTTCCTAACCCTAACATTAAATGGGCCAAGACCAATCTTTTAATTGGGTAATATTATTAGGGAATATTAATTAATCCTAGTCACAAGTGGGCCAAGCCCAACCCAATTTAATTAGTTACTTTAATAGGTTCAACGCATTAATTTAACTCAATAATTATAACATTAATTATGTAGGTCCAAAATGATCGTAATATTAAATAAATAAAAAATTAATATTTTTATTAAAATTATCGGGGTATTACAAATGAAGTCTTTTAGATTCATCAAAACCTAAAAACCTACTACTTAATAAATCAGTAGATAATAATTATTGAGATTATATTAATGCATGGTTATATGCATTTATTATCAAAATCCTATTAGAAAGCATACTTGGATTTTTGTTATCAATCCAAAAATATTAGAAAAAGGAGGATTCCCTACCTGATTTTGAACAAACAGTTTCAGGTTATTCGAAACATTTTAATCAATCAGTCCCTCAGCCCTCTGCTCAGCCATATATCCAAAATATATTAACATATATGATGGAAAAAATCAGAAAATAAAATCTAGGATTAACATCCCTGGAATGCCAATTGAAAGTCTTCAAAATAATAAAGAATTAGTTTGATGCATCTCAACCTTCCCAGCCTGACACTGGTTCATTATCAATAGTTCCAGATCTTCCTTTGCAATTCTTGCAGGAGAATCGCAAGAAGAAGAAGAAATATCTCCTACAATAGGAGATTACATTGACGCCATTGTTGGAGTTACTCAAGAAAGAGTAAATCAACAGAAGGCAGAGAAGATGGAAGAATAGCTTTTCCAACTATTCAATAGCTTTTCCGGTTATTCAGCAACAAGACAAATCTTGAAAAATAAATGATCATTATTTTGATGATTTGAAAAAACGAATCTACTTTGTCGGGGGAAGAGTAAGGCCTCGAGCCCCGATCATTTCAAAGTCAACAAAAGGACAAGAAAAGATTATCATTGTTATTTTGATAATTGAAAACGGAAAAAGAATCTACTTTTGGTGGAAAGCAAAAGTGAAGCCGCCTCGGGCCGTGATCGACTTCAATTATTTCAAGGGCACCTGGTCCTCGGACGTCAAAGTTTTATTTTCATATCCAAAAATTTTCATTACAAAAGGACATGTTGTCCATAGAAGAACACACTTGAATTTTAACACTAAAAATTCATCACTTTTCTCTCTCTCTCTCTGTCTCTTTTTGCGTTAGAAACAAACAGTTAGTCGAGTGTTTTAATCTCTCTCTCCTACCATCGTAAGAAAGTCATCAATAAAAGTTACGTTGGAGGCATCGTATTGTGAGTTTCCAAAAATACTACTTATGCTATAGTTATTACTATAATTGTTTCTAGCATGACAAAATGGACTAATAAATGCTATTATCGAGTCAATCTGACTCGTGGAAGCATTTGAAGACATTGAAGATGATAATAAATTAGATCTTGATCGGAAATATCAAAGAGCTTTTGGCACGCAGTTGGAACTGTTGAATTGGTCAAGTATTTCGGGAGGCGTTGGCAAAGAATTGGTTGAAGGAGCGATGTTTGTAGGTCTGAGAGAGAGAAAGAGATAGACGGGGAGATAGAGTCCTAAAGATTCGTGAAATATGATGCCATTGGCGGTGGCAGCTGCTAGCACTGGAGAAGAAGAAAAATATGTTGTCATTGCCTGGGGTTGAACAGTTGAAAATTAACTTTGGGGAAAAAACTCTAATGACTTTTTTGGTTAATTTTGATTGTTTTTAGTTTGGTTAAAATTAACTAATATTAAGTTAGTAAGTTAATGAAACATGTGTTTAGAAATTGTACATCTTCTAAAGACTTGTATAATCTTACATATAGATAGATATATATATATATATATATATATCGTATATTGCAACATGTTTGAGAGTGGGAGTTGATCAATAGGACACATCTACCTATTCATATAAGAGTAGAATATATGTGATTAGTTAATGTGATTATGATACTTTTTATCGTTACAATTTATCATCATTGCAAAGTTTTTACAATCCTTTCATTTCGATAAAAAAATTATGTTTTAAAAGTCTTACTAATATTATAATATATATATATATATATATATATATATATATATATATATATATATATGTAAATGTATATGTATATTTGGAAAAATTGTGGGCGAGTCCACTTTCAAAATTTTTAAATGCTTTACACCATGATATTTTTTCTAAACTAGAATAAAACACTTTTAATGCATCGCGAATGTATCATGATGCATCCCGATGCATCATGATAAGGCGATGCATCGATTAATATCAGACGATGCACGCATTTGTGTATCACGATGTATGACGTACCTTTTTCTGGTTTAAAAGGTGTAAAACAGTTGAAAACTTTTCTAAAGTGGACATTTTTTCTATATATTATATTGGTTTCCCAAAATATATTTCAAGATTAATCCTTGTTTAGTATTGTTGAATCTTGGCTAAATTAAATTTGCGTAAAATCATTATACTTTTATTTAGTTTGTTAGAACTTATAATTTGTTTGGTTAAGTATATTTGGTCAGCTCGTTGTTTCATATTGTCAGCTACTTAGAAACTGGCTGACCCACGTTTCTTTAAGTGTTAGCTTCTTTACCTTTTATGCTAAAACACCTTTTGGTACTGACACTTACCTGTTTTGTGCTATGATATATCTTATTGTTTTCACAGGATTCCTATGATCTTGTAAGAAGATACATTCGAATTATTGGCACATTTCAAAATTCAAATATGTTTCTAACAGACTGCACTTCAAGCTCTTCTATAAATATCTGCAGAAACCTCTTGAAGAAATACTACTGAAGCATTCATACTCTCATGAGAAGATTATTCACTTGAAGTGCCCCAGCCTTAAAAACTTCAGCTAGATAATTCTCACAGTTATTATTTTCTAGTTATTATTTTAGACAATCATTGTCTTGTTATTCCTTATTACTTATTTCATATTCTTTAAGGAATCAGTTGATTGTCCAACGAGTGTGATTGTTTATCAATCATACTCCATAAACACCGGTCTTTGTTGTACACTGATCCATTAAGGATCATCTAGATTATTAATAACATTAGTACATTTCAAAAATCCAAGTTTGACTAACTTGGTAGTAGACGTAACAGTTTTTATTGTGAACCACTTCAATTGCTTTGTCTGTTAATTCATCAGTTCTTACAAACTGCTCTAACACTTAAGAAGTCTTAATCTACTTAAGGCGTCAGCCAGTTCTTTACATAAATTGTTTACTTATTTGATTTTATAAACTATTCTTCAGAATTTTCCTTGTATCTTGTGATCTATTTTTCAAAGCATTAAATTGTGTCAGCCAAGCTGACTATTGTTCTCGTTTCAAACTACAACGTCAGCTTATTTAAACCATCAGCCAGCTGACATCATATCAGTTGACTGGCAAATTTACTTATTTCCGCTGCAACTTTTGAAGTTTTTCAAAACTACCCTCAAAGTTTTAAAAAGTTATTCACCCCCTTTAGCCTTATTAGTTGCCAACTGGACTTATAATTGATATTAGAGCTTGACTTTTTGAAAATTATTATTTTCCAAGTTTAACAACTTGAAAGCTCGATCATGGTAACTACAAAAGCTTTTCAATCAAACAATGTTTTTCAAGTACCTATTTTCGATGAAGATCACTTTGATATTTGGAAAGAAAGAATTACAATATATATGAAGAATATTAATAAACGATTGATGAAATGTATAAGAGGTGGCCCTATGCAACCTATGAAAATCAATACTAAAGTTGGTAGATCTTCTACTGCAGATGATGACACCATAAATCCTCTTGCTCCTGCTATTGAAGAGTATGTCTTCAAACCTCAATCTGAATGAACTGAGGAAGATAAAATTACGGATGGACTAGATGCTAGAGCTGTTCACATTCTATCAAGTGCTATTCCAGATGAAAACTATAAACAAATATACGATTGTGTTACTGCCAAATAAATATGAGATGCTCTTGTTGAATACGTTGAAGGAGATCAAAACACCATGGACAACAAACTCTATGATTGCATACAAGAGTTTGATGCCTTCAAAAATGATCCAAAAAAATCATTAAATAATGCTTACGATAGATTTCTTGAGGTAAGTGACAAATGTTCTTCCCTTGGTAAAGTTTACAGTATGAAAGATTGAAATATGTGTTTTCTTAGTAGCTTGGGAAGTAGATGGCATGTTAAGGTCACTGCCATAAAGGAAGCACGAGATTTGAACAAAGCTCATATACATAGTCTTGTTGCAAGTCTAAAGATTTATGGAAAGGAAGTTCTCAAAACTCAAGAAATCGATAAATTTTTTAAAGGTATCTCTGTGCAAGCTCAAGAAGAGACACCAAAAACTTCTACATCTCTGTCAGATGATGACTTTGATGAAGATGAATTTGCTGCTTCTGCTAGATAATTTCGAAAGTTTAAATCTTTCAAAAAGAACTTCCAAAAACCTTCTACAAACTTTCAAAGATCTTCCTCAAATCTTCAAAAACCTTCCTCAAGCTTTCAAAGACCTTCTTCTTCAAACTTTCAAAAGCCTTACTTCAAAGGAAATGAAGACAAGGATGAGAAAGAAAAATTGTTGTGTTTCAAATGTAGAAAACCTGGTAATTTCGCTTCAAACTGTCCTTCTGCCAAAAATGAATATCAAAAGAACTCCGAGAATTCTTGAAAAACAAAAAGGCTTAGTTGTTGAAGATCAAAATCTTGCAACATGGATTGAGATGGATTCTGAAGATGAATCTGTTGATTTTGTGCAAGAAGCAAACCTTTGTATTGTTGTAGAATCAACTGTGTATGATTCAGAAAATGATTCCCCTAGTCCAAATTATTCAAATGAGTATGATGAGCTTCCAAGCTCACCTATTAAAAACTCTATGGTGACAAAGGTCATCAAATCTGATCAGTTTGTGGTTAAGAAAATATTAAATGGTTTTTATGGACAAAGGATCATAAGTCAGCCAGAAAAAAAAAAGTCAAGTCAATCTCTCAAAGGACTACTGACATTAAATCTAGTAATATGTCAAAAAGGCAGGAGGAGAAGTCTATTGACATAAGTGTTGATGATCTACTGGAAAAAAATGCAAGAAATATATTCCAAGTTTGAAACACTTAAAAGAATTCATGTTTCTTTATTTGGTGACTTCAAACGAATTTCTGATGAAAACTGTGAGCTTCAAAAGATCAATGAGTTTTATAAACTACATCAAAATGAAATGATGTAACTTAAAAGCATCAATGAAAAACATGAGATTCAAACAAAAATCTCAGATGCCCAGATTGCTGATCTTGTAGAAAGGAATCTTCGACAGACCAATGTTGTTGATACCTACTCAAAGTCAATTGAGACCATCACCAGTCAACAAAAAAAATCATGAAGATCAATATGGTCTTGGATATTCAAAAGGTGATGGAAACTGTGAGATCAGACAGCCAAATGGTGAATCTAAGATTCTATTAAAAAAGAATAAAGGATTAATGTATAATGTTGTATCTTTCAAATATCCCAAAAATATGAATCAGCATAAGAAGTCCATTAATAGAAAGGATAAGCTAAAGAATGACAGTTGTCAGCCTTCTGTTCATAATTCTCATAAAATGTCAGCAGCTACAGTAGTTGATAAATGTCGGACAACTGACAGATGTCAGCCAGTTGACAAAAAGAGGAGGAATTAGAAGGAAGACAACTGACAAGTTTAAGCCAATCAATTTTGTTACTACTACGACTTCTAAACTAAGTCAAAATGAATCAAAGAATTCATCGCTAATGACTGATAAACCTGGTCATCACAAATGCAAATATTATTCTACTTTTGGTCATCGGTTTCATGAATGCCTGTTTAGATTTAAACCTACTAACAAAGTCAAAATACCCAAGTTCAGGCAAGTATGACTTCCAAAGAAAACTAATCATTTGGACCCAAAAATATAAAGGGTACCATGATTTAAATATTCATATTTCAGGTATGCTTAATGGTAGATGATCAACCAACTGACATATGGATATTAGACAGTGGGTGCTCTAGACACATGACTGGGTCAGCTGAACTACTAATTGACATCATCTTAGCTAAAGGACCCTCCGTCATTTTTTGAGACAGCTCAAAAGGAAAAACAATATGTTATGGATCCATTGTCAGAGGATCTGTAAAAATTGAAAATGTTTCTTTAGTGCAAGGTTTGAAACATAATCTCCTAAGTATTTCACAATTCTGTGATAAAGATATGAATTGCACTTTCTCTACTACTCATTGCTTTATCAAAAAAAGTATCACAAATGAAGTTTTACTTACTGTCTCATGAAAAAGAAATGTATTTACTATTGATTTACTCGCTTTAAATAATAGTACTCAAATCTGCTTAGTATTAAATAATTATTCAAAAACCTCATGACTTTGGCATAAAAGACTATTACATTTAAATTTTAAATATCTTTCTAAACTTTCAAAATGAGACTTGGTGAATGGTCTGTCATCAGTAAATTTTTCCGCTAACAAAAAATGTGAAGCATGTATCTCAGGGAAAATAACAAAAACTTCTTTTAAAACCATGTCTTTCAACCAAAAGAACTCTTGAACTACTTCATATGGATTTGTTTGGTTTTATTACAACTGCAAGTTTAGGTGGAAATATACTCTGGTGGTTGTAGATGATTACTCAAGGTACACATGGGTTGAAATGATGCAATCCAAAGATGAAACTTATGGTATTCTCACTACTTTGTTCAGAAATCTTCAAACTCAAAAAGAGTGTGAAATTATAAGTGTAAAATCAGACAATGGTACATAATTCAAAAACCTTGGCATGGATACATACTGTGATGATCATGGTATTGATCATAATTTATCAGTAGTAAGAGCACGGCAACAAAATGGTATAGCTGAAAGGAAGAACATAACATTGATTGAAGTTCGTAAAACAATGCTAGTTGAAGCAAAGCTGCCAAAATATTTTTGGGCAGAAGCTGTCAACACAGCCTGCTTTACTCAAAACAGATCTCTTATCAACAAGTTTCATGAAAAAACTTCATATGAATTATGGAGAGGTAGAACACCCAACATTGCCTACTTTAAGATTTTTGGGTGCAAGTGTTACATTCACTACAATGGTAGTGACCACAGAGGTAAATTCGATGAAAAAACTGATGAATGTATTTTTGTTGGTTATGCTAAACACAGTAAAGCCTATAGAGTTTATAATAGAAAAACTCAAATAATTGTTGAATTTTTGCATGTTACATTTGATGAATTTAGTTTACTTGAGTCTGTTGAGACTCATGATGTTACTGACAATTTTTAGATTTTTGAGATAGGAAACAACGTTAGCTCAACTCAAAATAATCCTTCATCTTTAAATTCTCCGGTTGATATCTCTGAAAGTCAAAATGAACATCAGCCGACTGACAATAATCAGCCAGCTGACAACCTAAATCATTCATCAGATCCTTTCATAACTGATCAGTAAGCTGACACTCCCTCGTCCTCACTTTTGCCAACTGACAATCTCTCTCTTGTTTCCTCAACCACTGAATCTCTTCTAGACCTTCCTAGGGAAATCAGAGAGGCTAGATATTATCCAGTTTCAAACATTATTGGTGATCCCTTTGCTGGTCTAAAAACAAGAAGTAGTTCCAAAAATGAAGTTCTTGACTCACACACTTTTGTCTCCTCCATTGAACCTAAAAAGATTGATGAAACTCTAGAGGATCCCCAATGGATTGAGGCCATGCAAGACGAACTCAATCAGTTTGAGAGATGTCAAGTTTGACAGCTTGTTCCAATTATTCAAAGACCAACAAATCAACAAGTTATTGGAACTAAATGGATATTTAGGAACAAGTTGGATGAAGATGAAAATGTCACTAGAAACAAAGCAAGGTTGGCTCTGTATTTTGCATATATATATATATATATATATATATTTATTTATTTATTTATTTTTTTGATATAGTTTCAGGTATTTTCATTCCTCTTAGTATCGTCTCAATCACCATGCATACTATTACACCACAATCATTTGTGTGAGGTACTTGTTGCGGTGATTTTGTGCATGTTTCAATCATGAATCCATTTTTAAGCTTCATCGATTGTTCAATTATGTTGCAGTGAACTTGACAAATTGATTTTTGGAAAGTGAATTATGATTGTTATTGTTGTTGTTGTTGATGCTCCTTTTTAAAATTGGTGCTAAATAGAGCATTTAATGCCTAATCTGAAAGCTTATCGATCTTCTTATCTCATTCAAGACGATAAAGCGACTGAATTTCAGAAAAAAAGGATATTTTTTTAAAAATATTAGGTTTAAATATCAATTTGGTCACCCTACTTTCGGCCAAAAGTCATTAAGCTCACTCTACTTTTTTCTTCTTCAATTTAATCACTTTACTTGGCTTTGACATTCAATAAGGTCACTTGAGTCATTTTTGTCCGTTATGTTGGACGAAAATCATTGAAAAGACTAAAATACCCTTATTAAGTTGAAGGGTTTTATTCTCAATGTTAAAAGTTGAGGGTTTAACAAGCCCCAAATACCCAAACCCCATCAACATTCATCTTCTCCGATGAATCATAATCCCCAAGTAGTCGAGCGACCCAATCTCTCTTCCTCGGTTCGCCTCCTTCTCTTCAGCCGCTCTCCATCATCGGTGTCAATTTGCGGTAAGGGTTTCGGTCTCCATTCATCTAGTTCAATTGATAATGGCATCTCCTTTGGGCAGATCTGGTGGGTCTTCAGCACGAGGGCATTTATCAAGGGGCTGGAAAGAAAGAGCCAGTCAGAGAGTTCTCATAGCCAAGTGATGTTTTGGTCCTTGATCAATTTCGCATTTGAACATTTGAACTTGAAAAGTCTTCACACTCAAAAGCACCTTGCGATTGCGGCGTCGATTTCGTCGGATCGGGGGAATTGAGTAACTCGTGAGCGGAGATCCCGATGGCGATCACGTCGGCAAGCGTAATCATTCATTGATTCGGTGAAGGATAAGATCACCGAGACGTTTCATAGCCACGATTTCGTCTTCATCGATTCCGACGGCGATAAGAAGGCTCGCCGATGTCTTTCAAATCGAAGATGTATCAACTCTTCGGAGAAAGGTCTTCGATATTTTTGAAGGGACAAGAAGATTTCAGCGTGCGTGCTCGGTGTTGTGTCAGTGAGGATATTGTTCTTGGTGTGGCCAATGCCTTTAGAATTGAAATCAACAGAGGTTTTGTAGTTCTCCGAGAAATTGCCTCGGGAAGAGACTTGAAGAAATTTCTTCCGGTGGTCGCCAGTTTGTGGGTTCTTTCAATTTTGGGGAACTACTGCAACTTCTTGACCTTGTTCAATATATCCTTTGTTTTGCTGCATACAGTGCTTGTGTTTTATGAGAAATACGAGGACCAGGTTGATGCCTTTGCTGAGAAAGCTGAGGCTGAGATGAAGAAGCAATATGCAGTGTTTAACGTTAAGGTTCTGAGCAAGATCCCGGAGTATAGCCAAGTTTGGATTTGAAAATTGAAAATTAAAAATTATATTAAAAATATTAGTAAGGGTATTTTGGGATTTTCAGAATTTTTTTAAAGTTTTCAACAAAAAAATTGGATGGAGTGATAAACTTGATATTTATGTCCAAGTAGAGTGATTAAATTGAAGAAAAAAAAAGTAAAGTGAGCTTAATGAATTTTGGCCGAAAGTAGGATGACCAAATTGATATTTAAACCAAAATATTATTAAAAAAGACTTTCACAGTTGAATTAAAAAAAAGAATAAGAAAACAATTATTATTTCAAAAAAATGTACCAACCAGTAATTATTCGTTAAACATCGTCTTGGGTGCCGGATTCTAAGAGCGTCTCCTTAGCCGAACACAGGCCGAATCGAATAGCCATAATGAATGGTGTGGCCCGTATAGGTTCGGCCTGGGCTTGATTGTAGGGTGGTGTTTATCAAGTACTGCATAGAGACCCCTTACCCAAAAATTGGCCAACTCCCCAAAATAACCCCAATTGTCCTGAACTCACGCCCGAAACCTTTCATCCCCCATTCCTCATGAAATCAGTTCATCCCTCTCGCTCCTCTCTCTCTCTCTCTCTCTCTCTCCTCTGTCCCTACCTCTCGCTCCCTCTCTCTTCATCTCCGACGTCCTGCTATAAACACTAAGGTTGAATCAGTAGCAGTTGAAAAGAGGATTCGATTTATGTTGAGTTGATTTGAGCGTCTTCAACCTAAAATTGACCGCAAAATGGCATTCACGAACTTCCTATTGACAGTGGCCGGAGTGAGCGCAGTGGTTCTACTGATGAGGAGCGATGTGAAACAATCGGCGACCATTTTCAAACGCAACGTTCGTCAGATTCGTCACTGGCTCGAACAAGAGTCTACCTCTGCCGCTAAGTACTTATTCTACCCTCTCTCTCTCACTCACAAACACGAATTGTACTCTTCCTCCGGATCAGAGAGAGTATAATGAGTTGATTATGCAGTATTCATATATCGTTACCTATGAATAGTGAATAACTAGCTAAAAGTAGCTTAAAATATCTGAGCATGTTATGTATTTGTGTTGTTTACATCTCTTATTTTTCACTTCAGTTTTGTTTCAATAGGCGATTTGTTTTGTTGTTGAATTAATGGCTTGCTCGACTGTGAGATTCTCAGTCCTGGTCAACGGCGAACCTGCAGGGATCTTTCCGAGCGCGAGAGGCCTTCGGCAGGGGATCCTCTTTCCCCGTTTCTGTTCATTATGGTGATGGAGGTGTTGAGTTCCTTGATTGATAAGGCCGTGGTAGGGGGGCTATATTAGAGGTTTTTAGGTGGATAGGGGAGGAGAGTCTTTCAGTTAGTCACCTTTTATTCGCAGATGATTCATTGGTTTTTTGCGGGGCAAGTAAATCTCAGTTGGGTTATCTCATGATTATCCTCCTATTTCAAGCTGCATCGGGGCTGAAGATTAATATAGAAAAGAGCGAAATTATTCTAGGTGGGATGGTGGAGAACTTAAGTAACTTGACAGATTTCTTTGGGTGTAAGGCAGGGAGTCTTCCTAGGAAATATCTGTGTCTCCCCTAGGGGCTCCCTACAAAAATGTGGAAGTGTGGAATTCGGTTATCGAAAGATTTGAGTGGAGACTAGTGGGTTGGAAAAGACAATATTTGTCTATGGGTGGTCGTCTGACTCTAATCAAGAGCGTTATGTCCAATTCGCCCACTTATATGCTTTCGCTCTTTGTGATTCCTATGTTGGTGGTGAAAAGGCTTGAGAAATTGGATAGGGACTTCCTGTGGAGGGGAGCAACAAAGGAGAGAAAATACCATTTGGTTAATTGGGAGACGGTTTGCAGCACTATGAGGAATGGAGGGTTGGGGATTAAAAATATTAAGACTTTTAATATCGCTAATTTGGGTAATTGGATGTGGAGGTATTTGGTGGATAGAGGATCTTTATGGAAGAAAGTGGTGGATAGTAAATACGGGTTAGGGGGTCATAACTGGTTTCCAAAGGAAGTGTCTTACCGTCATGGGTCGAGTGTTTGGAAGGGTATCTTGCAAGGTATAGCTTTCTTTGAGAATTTGTTGTCTTTTGACATAGGTGGGGGCGAGAGGGTGCGGTTTTGGAAGGATAAATGGTGTGGAGAGTTTATCATGCAGCAAGAATTCCTCAATCTATTCAATATTGCTGCCAATCAAGATGAGATGGTGAATTCAGTCGTGGAGGTATTGGAAGGGAGAGATGTTTGGAGTCCTATGTATCGTAGAAATATACATGACTGGGAGATTGGAGACATTGCTAGGCTATTCGAGAAGCTTTATAAGGTAAAGAGGAGGGGTTCGGGTGAGGGTAGAGTGGTGTGGAAGGGATCTAGACCGAAGACCTTCTCGGTGAAGTCTCTTTACTCTTAGGGAAGGAGGACAAAAGTCTATTTCCTTGGAAGGCTATTTGGAGGACAAAAGTTCCTCGAAGGGTGACTTTTTTTGCTTGGGAAGCGGCTGGGGAGCAATATTAACGGGGGATAACTTGAAAGCTAGAGGATGGATTTACGTCAACCGGTGCTTCATGTGCAAATAGGAGGAAGAAGCTGTGGAGTTCCTTCTTCCTCCGTAGTGGGTGGGAATCCTTCAACTGAAAAGGGAAAGAGAACAAATGGGCACCTATTCCTTTGGCTATTTGGTGGAATGTTTGGAAAGAGAGGAATAAAAGAGTTTTCGAAGAAACTGATGTAGCCCGGATTAAGAGGGAGACGAATCAGTCCTTACAGTTCTGGAACGTAGACATTGACCCGGTAGAAGGGGATCTTTTGGTTAATATTACGGATGGTGTATAGTTTTTCAGTTTTGTATACTCCCTTTGTATTTGGCTGCGCCTCCTTTTAGCGTTTTTTCTAATACAATTATCAAAAAAAATTTAATTATCTATATTATTGGCAAATGGAGCACTTGTAATCTGCCCTCTAAGTGCGAGGTGGTTTGGCTTTTGTATGGAATGTAATGCTTTATGAAGATAATATTTTCATTTGAAGTGTAATTTACATCAAGGCCACTTGGTTCTAAGCCTGACTGACTAGAGAACATGTGGTTTTAACTATCTTTGGGAAAGATAAAGAAAAAAAGAAAGAAGAGTAGCTACTTGAACAACCTACTCTGATGAAGGAGGCACATGACATCTATCTCTAAGCTAGGATCATCCATTTTGACAAAGACCATGGCCTGTTGATGTCTATCTCTAAGCTATAATCATTTTTTTTTAAGTAAGATATATTAAAAACAAGCGTCAAATCAAGATACGCATCCTATGTGCACCGGGAGTATACAAATATTAACAAAAATAACTGACATATAGATTGTCCAAAAAACATACAAAAGAGTTGTCCAAAGACACAAGCAACCCAAAGCACCAAAATAATAGGGTCTGTATGTCCCTCCTTCAATTTGTCCAAACTGGTTTCCTTGTTTTCGAAAGCTCTATAATTCCTCTCATTCCACACCGTCTAGCAAATAGCCAAAAGGATCGCATCCGAGAAGAAGATCCATGATTGAGCTAGGAATGACCCATGAAATATGAAAAAGATTCAGAACATAGTCCCAAATAACCTTCGCCACTGGGCAATGAATAAGCAAATGATTGATAGACTCCCCATCCCTTTTGCATATATAGGACCAGTTCACACTTATCTTTTTCCGAGATCGCAAATAATCCCTGGAAAGAATCCCACCTTGACAGCTTCCCACATAAAAAAAGCCACTTTGGATGGTGCCTTTGTCTTCCACACCGAGCACCAAGAGAACACTTTAGCATTACCAGTAAGCTTCTCGTAGTAGGACTTAACAGTAAACATACCATCCTTTGCCTCCTCCCAACAGACTTTATCTTCACTATTGCCCTTAATTTTCTGATTGTATAACAATTCCAAAAATTGACCCACCTTCATATAAGTACCTGTGAAACACTTGATTGCGAAACATTGGATTCCAGATTGCTTTACCCCGTTTGCAAAACTTAGAACTGAATTGACAAAGGCCTACTTCTATATTGAAAAGCATACCAACAAGGGGTGGGAAAGATGGCAAGGGGGCACTCAGGCAAAGATCATGAGGTCCTTGATTCCAATCCCCATACCAATAAGGGGTCACATTTACCTATAAAAAATATATATATTGAAAAGCGAAGGGAAAGCTCTCCGTAATTCCATATCCCTACTCCATCTATCACACTAAAAGCGAATGGAATTTCCAATACCTATTTCAAATGAGAGAAATCGTTTGAAATACGCACATCTCTTGCTTATGCCCTTCCACAATTCAACCCCCGTAAGAAAGCTAAGCCTCGTTAGGGAACCACGCATGATCCCCTGACCCATACTTGCCGACCATCACTCTTCTCCACAGAGCCTCCTTATCCACCACACATGAAAAGCCCTCAACCTTTTGATCCCTAACCCTGTGCTTTTCAGATTAGAGCACACAGAATTCCAATTAATCAAAGTGATATTTTCTAACACCCTGTGTCCCCTCCCACAAAAAATCTCTTTCCAACTTTTCAAGCCTCTTTGCCACCGAGGCAAGAAGGGAGAAGACTGGCATCTGTAGGTAAGTTTGCTATAGTGCTTTTTTTATCATAAGCTTACCCCCTTTTGATAACAAAAGCCTCTTCTAACCAGCCAATCTATGTTCGAATTTTCTGATGACCGAATTCCAAATGAATTTGATGTTATGCACTAGGAGGCCAAGCTAATACGTTGGGAGAGAAGCTCTCTTACATGTGAAAAAGTTAGACAACTCTTTGAAATTCTCTTATGTCCCGGACCGGGAAAATTTCACTTTTAGCAATATTAATTTACTAACCCAAAGTAGCTTGGAAAAAAAGTATCACCATACGCTAATACCCTAATCGAGCCTCACAAAAAACCAAAGTATCATCCGCAAATAAAAGATGAGACTCTACAACCTCAGGACCAACCCCCCCACGTTGAAACCTTTCAAGAAACCTCCTGTCACTAAAACCAATAGCAGCCTACTCAAAGCTTCCATGACCAAATTAAAGAGTAAAGGTGGCAGCTGATCTCTGATAGATGTGTTTTATACGCATTTATGGGGTACTTATTCAACTTAAAAATAGCGATTCCATGAGGCTTTTGACTACTAATATGTGTTTTGTCCTTTTGGAGCTTAATTGTAAGTTTCAAGGTTTTGGATGGAATTATGAGATTCTTGAAGGTTTTAAGTGAAAAATTGAAGAAGGGAGCAAAGTGCAAAGTCAGAAGAGTCAAGGGACCAAAAAATGCAGAAGACCTTGCGGTCGCATACCCTGAAGACCTTGCCCCGCAAGGTCCACAGCCTAGGAATGCAAGACCTTGTGGTCACATGCCTCCAGCACCTTGCGATCGCAAGCCGCCGACTTCTCAAATTATGGGATTCTAGTTTTAGCCTAATTCTAAACCCTGTAGCCATTAGTATAAATACAAACCTTGTAGCCGTAAGCCAGAGGTTTGAAATTTAGCAATAGAATAAAGTTTTATTAGTGGTAATTCATAGTTTTAGAGATCGTTCATGCTTTCATTCATCCAATTGATTAGTTCATCGTTGAGGATGAACTAACCGCTCATATCTAGGAATTGGAGGTAACTTGTATTAAATGTTTTACTCTATATTAATTTATTATTCAATCAAGTCTTGTTGATCATAAAGTTTATCATCCTCTTTTCTATTTGGTTTTTTCCTAATTAATTGTATCATAATAGTTAAAGACCTAGAAGTGCGGATAATTATGTCGTACATTGGCCCACCTTTGTGATAAATTAAATTTATCGAAGCACGACATTGATAAGTTAGATTTAGGTTCCTATGTTCTTGCTCTTCAGGTATATCCTTGGTTGAATTATGTGGACGGAGACGGAAGCATAAGTCAACTTAGTGACACTAAGTTTGCAAATCGTGGACCAAAGCATACCACTCTTTTCCTTCGTGAACGAACCCAAGACAAAGTGATTGATACATTAGACAAAAAGAGCATTACAGTAGATACAAGTGAATCCCAACTCCTAGATCCCTCTCCATAATCAGATCTTCACAAATTGTGTTTGCTGTTTGAAAACAGCTGCCAATAGATTCCTTAGATTACTAGTAGAATAGTTTAGTTTAGTTAATTTAGATAAAATTAACCAAAACCCCCCTTAGTTAATAATTGTTACATGTATACTTTAGTAAGTTGCTTCTTGTCTCTGTGGTTCGACTCTTCCTTTCCAATCACTATACTCTATATTGATTTGTACACTTACAAGGTAAAAAAATAAGACATCAATCTCCTTGACGGAGACTCCTCGAGCTAGAGAAAAATGTGCAGGTTCACCATTAACTAGCACTGAGAGCAATGAAAGAGCATTGATAATTTCACCGTAGATGTACAAAAGTAAATCCAATTTATCCACTTTTCCCCGAAACCCATTCTAGACAACAAATAATACAAGAAATCCCAACTCACATGGTCATAGGCCTTTTTGATATCAAGTTTACAATATGGATCTCCACTTCTTAATCTCTAGTCCACCGTTTCATTAGCTATCAGCACCACATCAAGAATCTGTCTCCCACCCACAAAAGCATGTTGCGAATCTGAAATCATTTTCACTAAAACTCTTTTTAATCTGTTTGCTAGCACTTTCGCCATAATTTTATACACCCCTCCTATCAGACTAATAGGCCTAAAGTCCTTGATATCTTCAACTCCTGCCTTCTTCGGAATCAGTGCAATAAAGGAGGCATTGGCACTCTTTTCAAACCTGTTATGCTTGAAGAAAAAATGGACAATCTCCATCAACTCTACCTTAATCACTTCCCAAAACTGTTGATAAAACAACAATGGAAAGCCATCTGGCCTGGCGCTTTGTCTCCACGCATGTTGTGAATCGCTGAGAGGACTTCTTTTTCAGAAAAAAAAGGGAAGTTCTAAGAAATCCTTCTCCGCCGCTCCTAAAGAATTGAAAGGATGCCTTTCTAACTTAAAAAAACCATCTCCCTTGTCCGTGTATAGTTCTCTATTAAACCCAACACTACCTTTTTTTATGGTATCTTTTTCTTCTAGTAAAACACTTACCTTTATGGACCTGATCAAATTAAATCTTTTATGAGCTTTTGCCATCCTGTGGAAAAAATTCGTGTTTTTGTCACCCTCCAAGAGCCATTGCACGCGGGATTTTTGTTTCCAACAAATCTCTTCTCGAAGTAATAATCTTTCAGTCTCTAACCTTAACAAGTCAATCCTTGAAGAATCCTCATCCGACGAAACACCTGCGGCTATCTTCTCATCCAACAATCTCATTTCTTCTAAAGCTATTGCCAGCTTTTTCTCAGTAATCCCAAACGACTCCTTGCTCCACAAAATAAGGTCCTTTTTAAGCAATTTCAACTTTTTCGCAAATCTGAAGCTGGGATACCCATATACCTCGAAAGACTGCCATCTGAACTTCACCCAATCTCTGAACCCTAGCTCTTCCAACCACATCTTCTCAAATCTAAATGGGGACCTCCCTTGCTCAAATTACTGCAATCAAGACAGAGAGGAGTGTGATCTGATGCAACCTTGGGGAGACAAACCCGAAAAGGGTCACCGCAACATTCTTCCCATCTGTAGAGACTAAAAATCTGTCTATCCTGGAGCGTTGAATCCTCTCACTGTTTCCCAACCATGTAAATCTTCTCAAATCTAAATGGGAACCTCCCTTTGCTTAAATTACCGCAATCAAGACAGAGAGGAGTGTGATCTTATGCAACCCTGGGGAGACAAACCTGAAAAGGGTCACCACAGCATTCTTCCCAATCTGTAGAGACTAAAAATTGGAGCATTGAATCCTCTCCACATCTATTTCTAAGCTAGGATCATCATCGTCTTTCTTAACAAAAAGGCCACAGCCCTTACCTATGGATTTAAGCCAAGTAGAAATTAGAAAGAGAATCGAGAGAGCTTACTTTGGGCTAGTCCTATAACCACATCTTGCAGCTATCTTAGTCGATTCTCTCTCAGTTGCCTATACACCACCAGCCAAACTCGCCTAGCCTTCTATCATCTCAATTAAAGACCCAAAACTTAATCTTTCGAACCAAAGATAGGGAAAGTTGATTTGCTAATGAGTCGCCAATTTTTTTTTGATAAGTAAAGTAAGCAATATTAACTTGCGTCAAAAAGGTGACACAACCTATGTACACCAATCGAAAATTGTCCATGAAATTTACAAAAGAATTATCCGCAGCCGACGTAGACTCGGAGCACCAAAGAAAGAGAGTTTTGATAATCCACTCCTTCAACCTTTCCACGCTAAGCTCCACATTCTCGAATGCCCTGCGGTTCCTTTTGCTCCACAGAGTCCAGCAAACAGCCAATGGAGTTACGGTCCATATATTGCTCCTCATAGTTGTCAAAGTCGAGAGGCACTAAAAAGTCGATAGGTCCAAATTTGAGGCGAGAGGGGAAGCGCTAAAAAGGTGCCCAAAAGGCGCTCACGGAAATAATATAAATATAAATATATATATATATATATATATATATATATATATATTTATTTATATATTATTTATATAGTTTAACAAATTTCAACAAAAACATGTCAAATAGATAAATAATGGGAATAAACCGGATATTAGAGATTGTTAAATATGGTAAATATTATAGCATAATTATAGGAGAGTAATAGATAAATAAGGAGAATAAACCGGATATTATAGAGATTATGATTTATAGTTTTATAGAATGAAGGAGATGTAATTTAGGAAACTTATCAAAATTTGAAAGTTTCCTAGAATAGATCTTAGAAAGTGTATAAATCTATGATAACCCATTCTTTTTATTTTCAGTTCCAAATCCACAGAGTACACAAATAAAAAAAAATCCGGCGATCAATTAAATAGAATTAGACCAAAAATAGCTTGAAACTGCCCCAATCCAAAAACCAAGCAAGAGACTAACATTTATAGGCGCCGCCGAACACATGCCCGGCAAAAAAATTCTGGCCTGGCGCGTGGGGCGCGTGACTCCAATTCCAGTGACCTCCGGCGACGGCGAAGGTACAGATAGGTTCGCCTAGTCACGGTGATAGCAGGTCTTAGATTCGGTAAAAATTGAATATCGGAAGCTAGATCTGGAATTGAAACTTTCCGGCTACCCTCGTTCCAGAAGTTAAAAAAAAAAGAAAAAAACTTAAGTGAGCGACTTTCACGATCTTTTAACACCTCACGACTCTCCAAAAGGCGCCAAAGGCGTCACCTTTTCGGCGCCTCTTGCACATTGCCTCGCCTAGGACACATGAGGCGCTACACCCTCGCTCGGGCGCCAAAGGCGCTTGCCTTTGACAACTTTGCTGCTCCCCCTCTTTCTCTTATACAGATTCTAACAAAAAAGAAGCTTTTTTATCGATCTAGGCATAACCCACGCGATATGAATTAAACATGAAGTCCCAAATTTCCTTCGCCAATTGCCACTTGATAGTGAATGAGTAGGTGATTAACACTCTCTCTGTCTCCCTTGCACAGGTAGTGCCAATTAACATAAATCTTCCGCCTAGCCCTCAAGTTATCCCTTGTGAGGATGGCTTCGTGTGCAGCTTCCCACATGAAAAAGGCCACTCTAGACGGAGCCTTGGACTTCCAAACAGCTTTCCATGGGAATGTATTATTTGATTAGTAAAACAGTTTAACCGAGAACGTGCCATTAGCTGACCCTTTCCATATCACTCTTTCCTCCCTGATTTCTGAAAACTTTTTTTTTTGATAAGTAAAGATAGTATTAATATGCGTCAAACATGAGACACGACCTATGTAGACAGGAAGTATACAAACTAATCACTTTACAATAGAGATATTATCCACAAATTATACAAAAGGATTGCCACCCTGCACAATCAACTCATGACACCAAAAGAACATTGTCTGCAAAATCGTCCTCTCTTTGTTCTCGAAACATCTTCCATTTCTTTCCCTCCTGATGGACCACACTGCCAATGGAACCACACCCCAAAAATAATTTTTCTTTTTCCTCTTATACAAAGACCAACTTTCCTTGAAGTGCTTCACTCATCTAGGCATAACCCAATAAACCTTGAACAGATTGAAAACATAATCCCATAACCCAATAAACCTTATCCGCCTTGCATAAAAAACACCAATTAACATAAATTTTATTCCTGATCGGCAGATTGTCACCGGTTATAAGGGCTTCATTGACGGCTTCCCATATAAAAAAACTCACTCTGGTTGGAGCCTTAGTTTTCCAAACATTTCTCGATGGAAAAGATCCATCATTATTCATCATCTTGTGATAAAAGGATCTTACCAAGAAAACCTTGTTTTTCTCCCCCTCCCACACTACTTTATCCTCCCCTCTACAGCTGATCTTCTGCCTGTACAGGAACTCGAAAAACTGCACCAAGGAGTCCATCTCCCAGTCTTGAGGATTTCTTCTAAAGGATGGATTCCAAGTAATAACATCGCCTTCGGATTGCACAACCGATTTAACAGTCTCATCTTTATTCCCTACTATGGGGAAAAGCAAGGGAAAGACTCTTCGCAGCTCCATATCACCACACCACTTGTCCTTCCAAAAATGAATCGTTTCCCCATTACCGATTTCGAAATCTACCGAAATCTACCGCTTTAACATATCCCATTTTTTCCTAATGCCCTTCACACATTCACCCTGTACGTCATTTGTACCACATTGGAAGTCCACCTGTTAAGCCCCTGCCCATATTTGCCCTCTACCACCTTATTCCATAAGGTGCTTTCCTCACTTCAATATTTCCACAACCATTTCCCCATAAGAGCAGTATTAAAGTTCTTAAGATTCTTGATTCCTAAACCTCCAATTCTTATATTTGAACAAACTGACTCCTATTTAACCAAATGATACTTCCTCTCCACTGAATGTCCATCTCATAGAAAATCTCTCTCCAATTTCTTCAATCTTTTGGCTACAGATGCAGGCATACCGAACACTGTCATATAGTACGTGGGCAAGTTAGAGAGAGTACTCTTAATGAGAGTTAGTCTTCCGACTTTCCGTCTTTCGAAAGGTATTGTTTTTTCCACCCAGCCAGTCTACGCTTGAACCTTTCAATAATCGGATTCCATATATTCTTACTACTTGAAATATCCCCAAGAGGGAGACCTAAATAAAAGGTCGCTAACTTTCCCACTTTGCACCCAAAGAAACCTGCTCTATATTCAACATTTTGGTCACTTCCCCTACCGGATACACCTCACTCTTGTGTATATTTATCTATAGACCTGATGCCGCCTGAAAAAAGAGTAACACTAGACGAAGATAGCCCAACTGAGAATGATCTGCCTTACAGAATGCAAGAGTATCATCCGCAAAAAGCAAGTGAGAGTTTTGCAACTCCTGATCTATGTCTCTACCCACATCAAACCCACGAATCAGATTCTTAGCTACCGAAATATCCATCATTCTGCGCAATGCCTCCATGACTATGATGAAGAGGAAGGGAGATAGAGGATCTCCTTGCCGTAACCCTCTCTAGCTAGAGAAGAATCATGCGGGCTCACCATTAACCAACACTGAGAATTTTACCGATGAAAGACAAAAATCCACTCTCTCCATCGACTACCGAAACCCATCCTGGTCAACAAATAATCCAGAAACGCCCAGTTTACGTGATCATAAGCCTTTTCAATATCCAATTTACAAATCACACTTGGCTTCCCACTTCTTAATCTCGAATCTATCACCTCAGTTGCAATCAAAACAGCCTCTGTGATCTGTCGTGCACCCACGAAAGCATGCCGAGTCTCGGATATTATCTTCCCTAGAACTGTTATGATACGCACTGATAGTACCTTTGCAATAATTTTGTACACTCCTACTAGGCTAATTGGCCGAAAGTCTTTGATATCTTCCGCCACGTTATGTTTTGGAATCAGCGCTATAAATGTGGCATTTAGGCTTTTCTCAAACCTCCTTCGAGAATAAAAAAAAGAAAAAAACAGCCATGACATCATTTTTAATCACCTCCCAGCAGTGCTGGGAAAATAAACTTGGGAACTCATCCGGTCTCGAAGCTTTGTCCCCTTTCAAACCTTGGACTGCTGCACTAACCTCTTCCTCTGAAAATGATATCCTTTAGCTAAGCAACTTGAACGGAATCCCTTACAGTTTTATATCACATGCGTTGCTCTATTTGTGCAACCTTTGGTAAAAACCTGCTATGCTATTTCTAATCCTTGAATCGTCCTCAAGCATTTCCTCGTTAATTTTCACCTTCCGAATCTGATTAAATTTTTTATGAGCATTCGCCATCCGATGAATGAACCTCGTATTATTATCTCCCTCCCGCACATTGTATCCGAGATTTTTGACGCCAACTAATCTCTTCGCTACGCAACAACCTTTGGATTTCTATTTTCAGAACTGCCCGGCGAGAGAATTCCGCAGCATTTAGGCCCTCCACTCCTTCCTTCTCATCCAACTCTCTTACCTCTTCTAAAGACTTATTCAAATTCAACTTAAGATTACCAAAGATTACCTTGTTCCACTCTTTAAGATCCTCTTTGAGAAACTTCAGCTCTCTCGCCATACAAAAATAGGGGTCCCCTACCAACCACATATGATTGTCACTTCTCTTTAAACCACTCCATAAAGGCATAAATTCCGGGAATTCCAACCACAGACTCATGACTGCTCCATCCCTTCAAAACACTCTATCCAGCTCGAAGGCACCAAAAATCTGTCGATCCGCGAACATGACTTCCATTCACTGTTTCTCAACCAAGTGTATTTACCTCTTTCTAAAGGAAGATCCACTAGCTCCACATCGTTGATAAACTCATTGAACTCTTCCATTGCCTTTGAGAAAACCTTACCCCCGGATCGCTCATATGGAAATCTGACCGCATTGAAGTCACCCCCTATACCCTTGGGCAATTTCCAGAAATTGGAAATTGCTCTAAGATCATCCCAAAGTCCACTACGCTCGACATCCACGCAGGGCCCATAAACCCCCGAAAAGATCCATTTCAATCTGTTCTCTACTCCTTCAAACACAAGCGAAATAGAATGTACTCCGATTGAACTCCCCAACTTAGTAAGAATTCTACTATCCCACATCACTAATATGCCTCCGGCAGTCCCTACTGCCCCTAGAATGTACTCCGATTGAACTCCCCAACTTAGTAAGAATTCTACTATCCCACATCACTACTGCCCCTAGATGTTCCCACTTGGTCTATCTACCACCTCCTACCTCCATAACTCTACCCTGTGATCAATTTTCTCCATTTTCGTTTCCTGTAAACAAATCAAATGCGGTTGCCATTTTCACCATTATCACTAGTCTCTTCGGCCCTTCGTTAATACCCCTAACGTTCCAAGATATAATCCGTGTATGCATTGTTAACTCTGAAAATTATTATTCGGACTCTGTACCCCCTCCTGTTCAACTCGTCAAAATTTAAACTGCACTAAATTTTTTAGTTCCCTATTGCAGCTTGTCCGAGACTTTGACTTGCTAGAAGTGATATTTCTCACTGCTGATTTACGAATTATATACATATACATTTACATATATATATATATATATATATATACACATGCATATAAATATATATATGATAACATAACTACATGGACAAGAAAAGATTATCATTATTGTTTTGATAATTGAAAAAGGAAAAAGAATCTACTTTTGGTGGAAAGCAAAAGTAAAGCCGCCTCGGGCCGTGATCGACTTCAATTATTTCAAGGACACCTGGCCCTTGGACGTCAAAGTTTTATTTTCATATCCGAAAATTTTCATTACAAAAGAAGGACATGTTGTCCATAGAAGAACACACTTGAATTTTAACACTAAAAATTCATCACTTCTCTCTCTCTCTTTGAGTTAGAAACAAATAGTCAATAGAGAGTTTCAATCTCTCTCCCTACCATTGTAAGAAAGTCATCAATAAAAGTTACGTTGGAGGCATCATATTGTGAGTTTCCAAAAATACTTCTTATGCTATAGTTATTACTATAATTAGAAAGTTTATTATTCTTATGCTATAGGTATATGGCAGTAATTGTTTCTAGCATGACAAAATGGACTAATAAATGTTATTATCGAGTCAATCTGACTCGTGGAAAGCATTTGAAGACATTGAAGATGATAATAAATTAGATCCTGATCGGAAATATCAAGGAGCTTTTGGCACGCAGTTAGAACTGTTGAATTGGTCAACTATTTCGGGAGGCGTTGGCAAAGAATTTGTTGAAGGAGCAATGCTCGTAGGTTTGAGAGAGAGATTAGCCGTGGAGATAGAGTCCTAAAGATTCGTGAAATAGGATGCCATTGGCGGTGGCAGGTGCTGGCACCGGAGAAGAAGAAAAATCTGTTGTCATTGCCTAGGGTTGAACGGTCAAAAATTAACTTTGGGGAAAAAACTCGAATTAATTTTTTGGTTAATTTTGATTGTTTTTAGTTTGGTTAAAATTAACTAATGTTAAGTTAGTAACTTAATGAAACATGTGTTTAGAAATTGTACATCTTCTAAAGACCTGTATAATCTTACACACACACATATATATATATATATATATATATATATATTAGGGGTGGCAATTTAAGGCACGGCACGATTGACTGACACGAACACGGCACAAAATTATAGGGTTTGGGGCTTATCGTTCGGGCGTTATAGAACACGATAAGGCACGATAAAAAATGGGTTGTTATCGGGCTGGCATGATAAGCACGATAAGACACGATAACTAAAATATATATGTTTTAAAAATATATTTTAAAAAATTTACTAGGGGTTATTCATTTCTTTCGAACTATTTTCATGATTATTTCATAGTTTTATCATTTGAAAATTTATTACTTTTAAACTTTCGCCTATTTATATTGATAAATTTTCAAAATATGTATTAAAAATCAAAATTATATATTATATAATGTTTATTGGGCTTAACGGGCCTGACTAAATAAATCGTGTTTTTTTGCTTATCGTGCCTATTGTGCCGTGCTGTGCTTTTCGTGTTTTTATCGTGTCGTGTTTTAATATTAGGCACGATAAGCTTATCGTGCCGTGTTCGTGTTCGTGCTTATCGTGTCGTCTTTACCGATATTTGCCACCCCTAATATATATATATATATCATATATTGCAACATGTTTGAGAGTGAGAGTTGATCAGATAGGACACATCTACCTATTCATATAATAGTAGAATATATGTAACTAGTTAATTATTAATATGATTATGATACTTTTCATCGTTACAATTTATCATCATTGCAAAGTTTTTACAATCCTTTCATTCCGATAAAAAAATTATGTTTTAAAAGTCTTACTAATATTATAGTTAATTATTAATATAGTTAGAGTTGATTATAGTTAAAGATATGTTCGATTGTACGAGATGTTTATATCATATGCAGTCATGCAGAAGTTAAGGTGAAAGTTTATTAAGATCAAAGTCATAACCTTTTTAAATTGAATTTATAAGTAAAATATCTCAAAATAGAATAGTAGACTTTTTTCCATTTAGTTATGTTATCATATATATATATATATATATATATTTATATGTATGTATGTGGATACATACACATACATACACATACATATATATCCGTGTATGCATATATATGTAAATGTGTATGCATAACAAATCTGCGAAGCTTGTCTGCCACCCATTCCCAACCTATATCTTCGGCATTCTCCGGGATGCAGATAATTCCCTATTTCCTGTTCCTCTTACTATGACTTTGATAAAACTCCCTGCAGCATTCCTCTCCTTAGCCACAATGACGTTGTGTCATTTCTCCTGCAGCTTCTTCCACCAAACATCACAGGACAAAGAAAATCTTCCCAACCAATCACAGACCCAATCAGACTAAAAAGAGGAAAGGACAATCTCATGCGGTCTTCCTCTGTGTCTCTCCACCACCCTAAACTCGAACCGATCCTTCGCCCGAACTCTTAAAACTTCAAAATTCTTCCTGCCAGCTTGAAAAAAAATCCTGTCGTGATCTCCAGCCATTTTTGTCCCACTTAAAAACCACTTTCAGAAATTATGCAAAACTTGAAAACTTGAAGAAGGTTGGTGCTTCTGAAAACTTCTCAGAGTCTAGAAGCTCAAAAAACTGCCCTAAACCATCTATCTCTCCCAGTCATTAGAATTCCTGCGAAAATGAGGGTTCCACACCATATTGTCCCTGCTTGCTGAAGAAGGGAACTCACAAACTCATCATTATTAACAGCAATGTTAAAAAGGGAAGGAAAAGCTCTCCACAACTCCCTATCACCAGATTCACCGTTACCAATGTCAAAACTAACAAACCTCTTTTTTTTAATAAGTACAAGTAGTATTAACACAGCGCCAAATCAGGTGACGCGTTCTTGTACACAAGAAGTATACAAGATCAAAAGAATTAAATCTACAGACTATCCTAAGATATTGACGAGAGGATCCCCTGAAACTTATGCCACTTCCGAGTGCCAAAACTCAAGAAGCTGATGCACTTCCTTCTTAATCCGGTCGACGTCTATCTCCACATTATCAAACACCCTATGATTCCTCTCCTTCTAGACGCTCCACCAAATCGCCAAAGGAATAGACTTCCATCTACTCTTTTTACTAATACCGCTTAACGAAGCTCAACCGTGAAGTAGATGAAGTGAAGTCCTTGGCATCACCCAAGAAATACCCACTACACACAAAAAGGAGTCCCATAAGTCCCTAACAACTTGTCAGTGCAAAAGCAAATGATTTACTGTCTCCTCCTTTTTACACATGAAGCACTCATTAACATAAACCCTCCTCTCGGGCTCTCAGGTTGTCCCCGGTCAAAATAGCCTCCCTCGAAGCTTCTCAAGTAAAGAACATCACTCTACTAGGTGCCCTCGATTTCCAAATTACTTTCCTTGGATAGTGTTGCCTATCCTCTTTTTTTAAGAATGAGTAAAAACATTTCACCGAGAAAGTGTTCCATTTTGAACCGTCCCAAACAACTCTATCCTCCCCCGAACTCCTCCGATCATCATAAAGAATTCTGAAGAATCTAGAAATATTGTCGATCTCCCAATCATGCAAATTTCTATGGAACGAAGGGTTCCAAGAATCAATCCCATTAGAACACTCCACCACAGCACTAATCAACTCATCCTTATTAACGGCTATCTCAAATGAATTAGGAAAACCCCTTTTAAGAGGGAATTCTCCGCACCACTTATCCTTCCAAACTCTCACCTTCTCCCCATTTCCAATGTTGAAGGAAATCTGACTTTCAAAGAACTCCCAAACTTTCATAATACCCTTCCAAACATTTACTCCATAAGAACAATAGACTTCCTTTGGAAACCACAAATGATTCCCTTCACCATACTTGCCCACCACTACCTTTCTCCACAACGCTTCCCTTTTCCCCAGGAATCCACAACCATTTACCGAGCAGAGCCTTATTGAGCACCTTAATACTCTTTATTCCCAAACCTCCATTCTGAGTACTACTACAAACCGTACTCCAATTAACTAGATGATACTTCCAATCATCCACACCCCTTCCCACATAAAGTCTCTCCAATTTCTCGATTCTCTCTCTTCACCACTGGAATTTGAAAAAGAGAAAGCATATAGGTTGGCAAATTCGACAACGTACTCTTAATCAGAATTAAACGACCTCCTTTTGACAAATAATGTCTCTTCCAACTTGCCAACCTCCTTTCGAATCTTTCAAGCACCGAATCCCACACCGCTACACTCTTAATAGCTGCCCCAAAGGAAGACCCAGATACTTCGTTGGAAGAAAACCTGCTGTGCACCCAAAAAACTCTGTCAAACTCCCCATATTGAAGACTTCACCCATCGGAATTATTTCACACTTTGACATGTTAATCGTCAACCCCGATGCTTTATGAAAAAATAGAAGAATCAGTCTTAGGTTAACCCAACTGAGATTTATCCGCCTCACAGAAAACAAGAGTGTCATTAGCGAACATCAAATGTGAGGCAGAAAAATCTGCTCTACCCTCTCCGTCTACCTTTAAGCCTTGAATGTAAGCCCCTGACACTGACACTGCCTTATCAAGAAGCCTGCTCAAAGCCTCCATAACAACTATGAAGAGAAACGGAGACAGAGGATCCCCTTAGTGCAGGCCTCTTGAGCTAGAGAAAAACCCTGCCGGCTTTGCATTGACCAAGACTGAAAATCTCACCATAGAGATGCAAAAGTAAATCCATTTTCTCCATTTTTCCCCAAAACCCATCTGCGCCAAGTACAACAAAAAATCCAATTAACGTGATCATATGATTTCTCTATATCCAACTTACAAAGCACTCCCAGAACCCCACTTCTGACCCTTGCATCCACCACCTTGTTCGCCATAAGAGCAGCGTCTAATATGTGATGACTTCCCACAGAAGCATGCTGGAACTCTGAAACCACCTTACCAATAACCTTCTTGAGCTGCGATGCGAGAACCTTAGCTATTAGTTTATACATGCCCCCCACAAGACTAATAGGCCTAAAATCCTTCAATTCTTCCACTCCCTTCCGCTTAGGGATGAGCGCAATGAAAGAGGCATTAAGACTTTTTTCGAAACCCCCCACCTCATAAAACGAGTGAAAAACCTCCATAATATCAACCTTCACTAACTCCCAACATCGCTTAAAGAAAGCAAACGAGAACCCATCTGGACCTGGAGCCTTGTCTTCTTTCAAATTCCGCAAAGCTTCAACTACTTCCTCTTCACTGAAAGGCTGCTCTAACAAAGTCTCATCCTCTTGGGATATCCTCCTTAAAGAAGTTCCATTCAACTTCACTTTCCCCCCACCTTTATTTGAGTAAAGCTCCTTATAAAAATCAACTATCCCTTTCTTGATCAACACCGGATCTTCCATCACCTCACCATCTATCTTCAGCTTTCGAATCTCATTGTTACTAGAGTAGGCGCCAGCCATGCAATGAAAGAACCTAATATTTTATCACCTTCCTTGAGCCACTGAATACGGGATTTCTGTCTCCTACTAATCTCTTCACTAATCAAAAGCCTTTTCGCCTCCATCTTTATCTCCTCACGCCGAACACACTCTGCCACCCCCATACCACCCGTGCCTTCCAAATCATCCAAACGTTTGATCTCTTCCACTGCCTCTAGTCTCCACTTTCCCAAAGGTCTCCCTATTTCAAACTTTGAGATCCTCCTTCAGCAATTTAAGCTTTCTAGCTTGACGGAAACAAGGCTTTCCCGCTATGACATAAGAACCCCATTTGAGCTTCACCCACTCCAAAAATCCTGGCTCCTCTAACCACATATTTTCTAATCTAAAAGGAGTACTTTCTTGCCTTCCAAACTCTAGGACAATAGGAGAGTGATCAGAAATAACCCTGGGAAGACAGTTCTGAATTGCCTCCCCAGCCTTCTCCTCCCAATCTGAGGTCATCAAAAATCTGTTAAAGTCTCGAGCATTGGCGTCTACCACCACCTCTGAACCAAGTATAGGAACTGCCCACTATAAGAAAATCTATTAACTCCGCCTCACTGATGAAATCATTAAAGTCCAGCATAGCTTGAGAAGAGCCTCTTGCCCCTGTATGTTCATGCGGAAAATGAATGGCATTGAAGTCCCCCCCTCCCCACACACACACCATGGATAATTCCATCTCTGTCTCACAACTAACAATTCTACCCAAAAATCCATACGGTTCGAATCTGAAGTAGGCCCATAAACACCCCACTTAAAGCCATCTCCCACTCCTTCAAACAAACATGAAACAGAATGGGAGGCTTTCACGACGTCTAGCCTTGAAAATAACCTGCTATCCCACATGACCAGCACTCCCCCAGCTGCTTAACATACCCGAGGTGATCCCAGTCTAACCATATGCTACCTCCTATACTAGACATCATGGCATCCATTTTAGTTTCCTGAAGACAAATGATAATTGACTTCCATCTACCAATCGCTTCCTTAACTACCTGCCTTTTTTAAAAATCATTTAACCCCCACACATTCCAACTTAAAATTTTTAAATCCATGCGAAACTATCACATAAAACTTAACAAGTATGCTGAACTGTGGCTCCGCCACCCCTCTTGCTTGCTGCCCCGTCAAAATTTATGTTGCAACAAAGGTTTTTAAGCTCCCGACACGTTTACTTCAGATTTACTTCCTTGGGAAACCACAAATGATCATTTTCCCCATACGCACTAACTATCACTGTCCTCCACAAAGCCTCCCTGTCCACCAGGAATTGAAGACCTTAATCTTTTAATCCCTAGGCCCCTTCCAATCATACTATTGCAGACATTATTCCAATTAACCAAATGATATTTCCTCTCGTCTGCTGGACCATCCCACAAAATATCTCGTTGTAATTTTTCAAGCTTTTTAGCCATAGTTACTGGAAGAGCTAACATTGACATGAAATAAGTGGGTAGGTTTGACAAGGTTCTCTTAATAAGCGTTAGCTTACCCCTTTTGGAGCATCTTCAATAAGGATAATTCTTAACCCAATTCTTAGCTGGGTTCCACTGCCACATACACATTTTAAAGAGTTTTCATTCTTCCTCAATTTTTACATGGGTCCCGCTATCTAATCATCCACTTTATTCACGCTACTTTTTTTTAATACTTTTCAAACAAATTAATTAATTTGTAAACTTGCTCTTCTTGATTCATTTGACGACAAACCGTAAGGAGAAAATGCATAAGGAGGGTCGTGCATGAAATATTGGTTTCCGATCGGTTGCCAATATTCATTGGAAGCACGAGGAAGGTTACTCGAAGAATTCCCAATAGTTGGAGAAGCTTGAAAATGTGGGAAATTTTGTGCACCTTGAAAATTTAAAAAATTTGGAAACTGAGAATAATTTGGATAGATAGGTAAATTTGGATAGTTGAGAAAATTTGGTGGATATTGGGGGTAGACGAAACCGAGAATATTGAACATTTTTCGGAATAGGAGGATTTTGGAAATTTTGATAATTACCAGAATTTCCATTCATTTGGGATAAAAAAACGGACCCCAAGGGGGGGGGGAGAGATGGCAAGGGCACTCGAGCAAAAAGCTTGAGGTAACGGTCAAATTGAAAAAAAAAAAAACCAGTCAGAATGGTCATCAAAAGGCAAAAAGGGGAAAAATATTTTCTTTTCTTTTTTTGAAGCAACGGTCTCTTTTTTAAAAAATAAAATAAAAATAAAAACAAAGCAAATCACAAAGTGGCAGACAGGTGTGGTCGGCGTGTCAGCCACCCTTCACTTCACGCGATTTAATTGTGTGTGAGATGCACTCGCCAATTGGAAGGGCGGTGCACCTCACTCTCTCCCCTCTTCGGCTCTTTATCTCTCCTTATAGCTCCAAAGCTGATTCTACACAGAAGATTGATTTTCTTTCATATTCCAACATCCAGTGGTCGAGTCTATAAAAGAAAATAATCACCGCCTTTTCGTCCTAGTCGCAGCCTAATCGGTCAAGTTGGTGCCTGATAGATGTGTTTTATATGCATGTATGAGGTACTTATTCAGCTTAGAAATAGCAATTCTACGAGGCTTTTGACTACTAATATGTGTTTTGGAACTTAATTGTGAGTTTTAAGGTTTTGGATGAAATTAAGGAATTCTTGAAGGTTTTAAGTGAAGAATTGAAGAAGGGTGCAAAGGGCATACTCAAAAGAGAAGAGAGACCAAAAAGGCCCGAAGACCTTGCGGTCGCAAGCCCTAAGGACCTTGCCCTCGCAAGGTTCCCAGATTGACAACCCCGAAGGAATCACAAGACCTTGCAATCGCACCTTGCGACCGCATGCCACCGACTTCACAAAGATGAGAATTTCTGTATAACTTAATTCTAGCCCTGTAACTACTAGTATAAATACAAACCATGTAGCCTAAGTTAGAGGTCTGAAAATTAGCAGTAGTGTATAGTTTTTATTAGTTTATATTTATAGTTTATAGAGATCGTTCATGTTTTCATTCATCCACTCGATTAGTTCATCGCTCATGATGAACTAACTGCTCATATCTAGGAGGTGGAGGTGACTTGTATCGAATCATTTGCTCTATATCCTTGGTTGAATTATTGGATGGACATTGAAATATAATTCAACTTAGTGACACTAAGACTGCAAATCGTGAACCACAACGTACCACTTTTTTCCTTCGTGAACAAACCCAAGACATATTGATTGATACATTAGACAAAATAGCACTAGAATAGATACAAGTGAATCCTAACTCCTAGATTCCTCTCTATAATAAGATCTCCACAAACCGTGTTTGCTTGCTGCCAATAAACTGTATCCCTCAGATTAATAGATTACTAGTAGAATAAATTAGTTTAGTTAAATTGCATATAATTGATAAACAATCCCCCTTAGTTATAATTGTTACCTGTTTACTTACCTTAATTGCTTCTTGTCTCTGTGATTCAACCCTTGTTTTCCAATCACTATACTTTATATTGATTCGTACACTTACGAGGTAAATAAATAACACATTAGCGCCTACGCTTAACCCCGCTGCCCTCAATTTATTTTTTTAGCTTTGATTTTGTGGCATGCGGTGAACTGGAGAAGGAAGGGGGCGAACTAGAGAAGGAAGGGGGAGTGGTAATGGCGAGGAAGAGAGGGAGGTAGAAAGGAAGGGGGTTTGATTTTGTGGGTATTCGGTGGGCTGAGAGGGGATATATTAAAGAGTTAGATCTAGGAGGAAAGATATTAAAAAATGAGAGGATAGTTGGTCGCCAGAGAGAGAAGAAAAAAAAGGAAGAACGGGTTACTGGTCTACAAAGAGAAAAGGAAAAAAGACAGGAAGAGGAATGGTTTGCTCGGGATTCGGGATAAGGAGGGAGGAATGACGATGTACGGCAGTAGGTAGGTAGATAGGTGGAGTAGGAGACTAGGAGTATGATTATAATTTATTGATAATTATGTTTGAGAAACCGAAAAGTCTTTGTAAATTGATTTGTTAATATTTGTTTTTGTTTTTAGTTCTAAACTTGGCCGGTTTATTGTTTGGGGTTGTTGGGAATTGAGATTAGTGCTAGGTTTGTATATTTTTGTTCATTTTACAAATATAGACAAATGTTTGATGAAATGATAAACATAAACAAAATTTAAATTTGTAGTCAAGAGTCAACCCTTGAAATTAGGTTGTTTCTCATTTTTTATTGTTTCCTACTTTCTAATATGGGTACAGAAACTTAGAACAAGAAACCATGAGCACGTTGCTTTGGTCAACACACACACACCGTACAACTTTGATCAACACAACATTGTGTTCTGTGATTCAACATCCTATGTCTCTATATTAAGTCAAGTCTTCGTAGCTCCTGAACTGATCACGTCTGTGTGCATTCGCACGAGCCCTGGAGTGTGGAAAAATAGAGGTTGTAATCAACAAAAAAGAATGGGCTTGGACTTATGTTTCGGCCCAATTGCATGGGCTTGTCTTTGGGCCCAAGGGACTAGACTTATGTTGGGCCCAAGTTATATGGACTATCGAGATCATAGCTGGGGATGTTCTATATGGTGTAGTCCTAAATAGAACAAGGATAAATTGCATGTCTATCCACTTTTCCAAGTATCCAACCGTTTAAGTATCACTTCTTTTTTTCAACCGCATAAGTCAACTTTCATAAATTTGTTCCAATAATGTCTATTCTTTCGTCTTCATCTTCTTGAGATCTCCGACTCCGACCACTTCGTCTCCCACTTTTATGATAAAATAAAAAAATGGGAAAAGGGAAATCATGTAAAATTATGACTTGTGCAAGTTGTCAGTCACCGGCTTCTTCTTTTGATTCTTGATTTGCATATGCATGTGTTATGAGATTCAATTTTAGCGCCATCTACCTAACAGTTGTGATTAAAGATAAAGTTGATCTAGATTTCCAATTATCATATACGGTAGCTTCTTCGCAAGATATCTCAGGTGAATCTTCAGTTTTTTCAAAAATTTCTTTGGTGAATTTATGTTTCCATTCCAATAGCTTGTAGCGAAGCAATTTGATTTTCGTAGATATACGGGGGTGATCAATTGTCGGGAGTCATGGTTGTGTAACTTGGGAGGTAAATGTGAAGAAACAAAGTGAGAAAAAAATCAAAGTTGATTAATCCTTTATGCATATTATAATATTCTACATTATTTATATTAATGGGAAAGACGGTAAATTGATACTTATTTCTTGTAGCGTGAATGTCTGATCCGGTATATACGCTTAGGCTTAGGCCCACTAGGCGCTCGAAGACTTAGTGTGCTCCCCTTGTCCTTCCAAGAGAGAGAGTTTTTTTTTATGAGTATGAGTATGGGTATGGGTATGGGTATGGGTATGTGATCGGGTTGCCGGGGGGCAAAGACGGATCTTCATACTCTTTTTTTATGAAATGTGTGTATTGATCGTATTGTGTGCGAATGTTGTGTCTTGAGAATGAGAGCCCGAAGCCTCTATTTATAGGAGAAGAATTGTTGATTAAACGACAACGTTCTCTCAATTCAGTGCATGGCGTGCCTGGGAACGAAACAACGCATGAAAGCACGAGGCGGCTATGGAAACAATAACGTTTCAGCGTGCCTAGAAGAGAGAAGGGGATGGAGCGGCTCTATCTTGGTGTGTTAAGGCAAAATGTCAAGTTTCAGTTCAAGTCTTGATATGTTTCATATGTATTATTTAACTCTTGTTAAATTCAGTTAACTCTGAAACACTAACAGAAAGTAACATTTGTAAGTCCAATAAATTTATAAAATATATGTTATCATTATTATAGGACATTATATCGTAGGGTTCAAAATTGAGGTGTTTACAGGTATATTTATAGTACTATATATGTTTTGAAAATATTTATGATCACCAAGTATGAACAACCTGTTACGGGGAATTATGTGACAAACAATGAATTAAATGAAATTGCACCACTTGGCCCATGAGTGCGGTAATTCGGATATACCTTAACCATGTACCCTTCGGGGGATTTATGTACCGTATGGGGGATTCATGTACCTTACGGGAGATTCGTGTACCTTCGGGGGATTAGCGTACCCTTCGAGGGATTCAGTTCTTGGTCAATAGGCCACTTACGTGATCTTAATAAATGTATTTGATCTTCGGTTTGTTACTAGATGGTATGGTACAAACTTATTCGATCCACATTTTTTGCTTTGTTTTGAACTCTCCATTTAAAAAGAGTTTTAATCATTCGATACATATCCTTTTGATTTGCCGGTTATCAAATGTTTTATTATGATTTTGTTTTACATACAACATGATTATTCTTGAGTCACCCCTCCTTAGAAACCCGAGGGGCGACGTATGATCTTCACTCTTCTTCCGGGTCGGAATTAAGGGCTGAGCTTGAGATAGAGGATACAAGTGAAGAAATCGAGATTTTAGGGCGTACTCTTATGATTTTAATTTTAATAGACGTAGTCAGATTTGTGGAGTTTTGTTTCGCAATTTATTTTGGATGGTTATGTTTTGAATTTGAGACTTTTGTAATTTGAGTTTGGATGACGTTTCAGTTTAGTCTTATTTAAGTTTAAATTCGTAGTGATGTGGCCAAATGTGGGCCCATGTAGTCGGACCCAGTTTTGGGGCGTTACAGATCATTTGTAACTCCCCGAGCCCGAAAGTCCGATCCGTTACGTGTAGTCGACACACTGGCTCACTGAGTACGCAACACCTTGGGTCATCAGGCCCACCACAAGCCGATCCAAAAGTCTATGGATGATGTTGGTGCCCAGAGGTAGTGTGGGGCCACCTTATAAATTGACAATTCTCACACCTACCCGATGTTGGATGAGGTATTACAATCTCTTCCACTCAACTCCTTGACGTTCTCGTCAAGGCCAAATTGTACCTCGGACGATTCAAGAGGTGGCTTGTACATGGATTACGAGGTGGCCCCCACCTTTTGCGGTGTAGCACTTTGGCCAGCACAACACTTTGTTCTGACATTTCTGATCGGGACCTGCTCTGATACTATTTGTATCATCCCGAGCCCGAAAGCCCGATCTACTACGTGTAGCCAACTGAGCACGCAACACCTTGGGTCATCAGACCCATCACTAGTCAACCCAAAAGTCCATGTTGTTGGTGCCTAGAGGTAGTGTGTGACCACCTTATATATCGAACACAATTCCCACACCTACTCGATGTGAGATGAGTATTACAGAAGCATTGTCTGTAATAACTTGACCCACATTCGCCGGCCCGATTCTCTCCACAAAATTACTAAGCAATTCAAATATCTTCTCCCCCATTTTGCTATACTCAGAAGCATCAATCGACTCCACAAACATGCTTCCTTTAAGGCAATTGACTAGAAAATTAACTAATGTCCTTTCTCTAGTCTTTCCACCCATATGACATAATAGTACAAGTACAACCATACTTCTTCCACTCCTTTTCATGGCCTTCCATCTGATTCTTAACCACTTCCACCCCGTTCTTTAGCAAAGGAACTCTCACCTCATGAAAACTTGGAGCTTTCATGCCCGGACCATATTCTCCAATAGCATTTACCATCACTTGAAAACTATAGCTGAACATGCCTGATTTTCAACACCTCATTTTCATCCTTTTGTTTCTTCATGTTTTTTTGAAGTTTTTTGCCAACCGTGACTTACAAACAAATCCATCGGTACTTTCCTACTTGGGCCACTTTGTTTTGCCCTCTTTGCTAATTGAACCTCTTCATTTTCAATCGCAACTTCATCATCTTCATCATCACCATAATTTCTCAAATTCTCTTCACATACTCTCTCTTGCCTTACTTGTTTCTCGAGAATAGTTTGCTCCTTCACTCTCTTTTTCGAGCTCATATAATTTAGAATCTCTCCCTTAACCTCATCTGGTGCTTTATCACAAGGCCTAATGTTAGTAAATCCTCCTACTATATGTTGTTTTGCCCTGCTTATCCCTCCGGTGTATCTTTGGTTACAAAAAATGCATATCATATTGTTTGTGCTCCTTTCATTTTCTAATTTTACATATTTCCATGCTGGATCATTTCTATTCACACTTCCTTTTACCGCTGTGTTAGACATTTCTACGCAAAGCCTAAAGAAAAATAAATTACAAGATAGTAAAGAACAAAATTAGGACACAAAAAAGAAAAACAAAACAGAGTATGACAGTGAAATTATTGAGGGAAAAAAGACAGAGTAACTAGAAAAACAAAAGAGTAAGTATTGTTGTATTTTATTTTTCATAAATGCACAAGCAAATAGTTTTACTCCCACCGTTCCACTCAAAGAGTCCCCATTTGAAAAGTCTAATTATTAAGAGATATATTAATGTCATTAAAGCATTTGAAAAGTCTAATTATTAAGAGATATATTTGTCATTAAAGCTATGTGGTTACAACACAAGTGGAGGGTAAATATAAAAAATGTTGAGCACAAAAAATTACAACACAATTGTAAGCATAATTTTTGAAATGTTGGACTCTTAAGTGAAACATTTCATAATTTTTGAAAGTGGACTCTTAGTGGATTCTTTGCTGGAAACATTTCAAAATAGTATAGTGAGTATTTCATAAAAACACTAAAAAGACATTGTAGACAAAAGCAGTACTGTTACAAATTTACTAGAAGTGTTACAGAACTACATTGCAGTCAAATAAATAGCAGGGTACTAGAAGTGTTAGTGGTACAACTAATACAGACAAAGTCAAATAAATAGCAGGGTACAGAACATTTTTCTTTTCATGAATACACACAAAACAAAACAAAAACATTTGATTAACAGAACATTTTTCTTTTCACTGATTACACAAAACAAAACAAAAACAGCTGTAGGCCTGTAGCAGTGTAGTCAAATTTTTACATTTTTTTTAATAAAAAACACAAACAAATAGTTTTTAAACAGAAACATAGTAGCAGAGTAGATGTGTTAGTGTTACAGAGTCATCAAATTATAATAGAGAACTAGAGTGTAGGCAATGCGGAGTGAAAGAAGCATATAAACACACAAAAAACAACAACAAAGTAAACAGAAACAGAGTTTAAAAAATGAAAGAAGAGCCAGAGTAGAAGTCAAATAATCATGTCAATTTAACCAAAAAAAGAAAGAGAAAATAAATTGTTTCTTGAAGACTCAGTACAGTAAAGAGAGTAAAAAACGGAGTTTAAAAATTGAAGAAAAGCAGGAAGAAGTCGAATTATCATGCAATTTAGCCACAAAAAAAGAGGAAGAGAAAGTTACTTGGTTGTTGAAGACGGCTGTACTCGGTCGACGAGGGTTCGACGGTGAATGAGCGAAGCCCAGAAAGTCTTGGTTCTTGTAAAGTGAGCCCAAACAGAGTCGACAGTCACAAACTCACGTCTCTCTGTTTAGTGAACTGGAAGCCTTGTCCTGTGTTCGTGTATTTGTATCTCTCTATTCGAAGTTGAAGAGTCCAATTGGAAGACTAAAATTCGAAGTCACATGTGGTCTGATAAGGTAAGTACGTTTCTTTAAGTTAAAACCCTAAAAACCTAAAAAGTACATATTATGTTTTTTCTAGACTGTTCGCCTTTGTCCGCCTCTTACGCCTCTCGCTTCTTCGAAAGGTAAGGAAGGCAATCGCCTAGCGTCGATTCTGTGGATCCGCCTCTCCCAGCCCTTTGAGGGGCACAACCCTCTCGCCTCAGGCGAAGAGGCACTCGCCTTTCAGAACTATGGTCCTCTTATACCTTTGCAATTCACAAGTTGAAGATATCTTGATGGTAACCCTTAAGTGAGTAATTAAGTTTGAAAAATGGCTAACAGATAATGATTTACATTTTATTGTGTGTTGTTAGCTGGATTTTTATAGGTGAGACTTGTTAGAAGTAAACTTGACCCAAGACTTATGAATTTACGTAGGATTTACAGATGGTTATTGTATCTTCATGATCTCCCAGGCGAGATACTTCCAAATCCATGTATATCTGGGAGAAGTATTGTCTATTGGGCAGGTCATATCCAACAAACATTTATATTTGCAATTATCTCAGTCAACATTCTTTTACATGTTCAGAAAGGAGAACTTATGTATTCTTTTGTTCAACGTGGAATGTTGGTAATCTTTCATTCATTTTCATGTCATGGCATTTCATAGTTTCAGTTCTGATGGTTCAAATTTGTTCACGTGCGTAGGCAGATGGTTAAGAGGTTTTCAAATCGTAACAAGGCTGTAATTTATCAGTATTTACTATGCATCGGCAGAAGTTTCAATAGAATTTAGATGATTGAAGATTTTGGGGATTAAGGAAATAATTAGCTGATAGGGTGACAGAAAACTTTGGCACTCAGAGCAACTGGGTTTGCATCTTTCCCCTATGATTTTGAATATTGATATGATATGGAGAAAATCCAACATGTTTAGAAGTTGTTTTTATAGTACCTTTTGTTTATATTTATATTTTTAGGCTCAGTGATGCCGTCTTATGTCAGCATGATGTCTAATTTATGATGTTCTTTTATTTTTTCCCTCAGGGAAGTGGAGAAGGCAAAGCCCAAGGAGCTGCCCAAGAAAGAGCTTCCGAAGGACGATTAGTCGTAGTTTGCAGTGAACAAACTGCTCAGTGGATCTTGTGAATAACTTGACATTCTCCTCGCTAGTTATGACTATTTCTTGTATGGGCTATTACGATCTAAATACTTTTCCGATCCATATACCAAGTAGAAAGGCAGATAGATTCATTAGGCGTGGGTACTCAGGTGGGCATGTCTCCATTCCCCCCCCCCTCCTAGTTTGGTTTATTAGCTAGAATTTGTCCACCCAGAAAAAAGAAAAAAAAGAGGGCAGATATCATCTTAGAAATAAATGTTTGTTTCTTCAATTTGCAATTGATAAACAACTATCTTATAGAAAGACAAAATTACTTGCTTTGATTGATGAAGGTTTTAGCTGCATCATTTTCAGTTTTGTACGGGCTTAAATTGCAATTTGGCCACCATACTTTCACGGATTATTCATTAAGTTCACTCAATTTTTTTTTCTCAAGTCCATCACTATACTTGGCATTTGGTGATAATTAGGTCACCTAGAGTTATTTTCGTTAGTTAAGTTCGATGGAAATACTCAAAAAGACATAAATGCTCTTATATATTTGGTCTTTTAGAGTCAATAAGGTCATTATACATGGTCTCTAAAGTCAATAACGTCTATAAATTATCAAACCAAGATAAACAAATTATTAAACTCACATTTGTAAAATGAATACTAAGTTATTAATAAAGTTAATTTGACTAAATTTCATCTATTTTTGTTCATTTTAATTAATTGCTTATTTGACTTATTATAAGTTTGAGTGGGGCTAATCGTACTCCAATTTCCTATGTCTACACCCTATTACTCTCTACACCTCACATCTTTCCGACATCTCTCTCTACTCCCACCTAACTACCCATTTTGCCCTTCCTAAACTAAGCGATCTATCTCTCTTCCTCCCTCTACAAGCGATTTGCTCTCTCTTCTCTCTTCTTCAATCCAACACTCACCCTCATGCCACAAGCCTTCCCACCTCTGTCCATCTACGACCAGGTCAAGCCGAAGCCAACTCCAGTCCAAGCACTCTCTCTCTCATTGGCTCTGATGTCACTCTAGTAAATGGTTGTAGCTACCCCTGCTTTAGTCCAATCGTTATCTTTATCGCCGACCACCTCCAATTTAGGGCAAATCTCAAATCGGACCAAACAGCCCATCCCCAGATTCGAGTATCAACTTGGAGCCCTGTTTCTTTATCTCTCGATCTCCTACCATCTCCCTTCGGCTCCAGATCCGTCTCCGATGCCATCATCTCACACTGGTCGAACTCCAATGAGAGTGTTCGTCTCATGGTGGTCGAACGCCCCTAAGCCATTTCATCACACCAGAGCCGAACCTACCTTAGCTATTTCATCACACCAGAGCTAAACATTATTAGAGTGTAGTAGAAGGGTTTTTAGTTATTTTCATTCGATGGCATTTGCGTAATATTTTTAAGTGGGGTGTAAAGATAGAAAATTGGGGGTGTGGTTAGCCACACTCTATAAGTTTTCTGTCTTTTTCCAAAATATATACAAAATAAAGAAATAATTTTAAAAACATTATTAATAAAATGAGGCAAATAAAAAACCTACTTTATGTAAAAAAATTGAGTTCTCAAGGTTAAATAAATTAACAAAATGAAAATAAATAGTTATAATATTTGTCTAAAAGTTATAAAAATTAAACTATGAATTATCAAACTATAGAAAACAAACAACTAAGCCGACATTGTAAAAAAATATAAGTTATTAATAAAGTTAATTTGTCTAAAATTTTATAATTTATTTATTTATTTCAATTGCTTATTTGACTTGTTATAAGTTTTGTTTTTTATCAAAAAAAAAAACTAGTAAAAAAAACATTATTAATAAAATGAAGGCAAACAAGAAAATAAAAAAATAGAATGCAAAATCAACCCTCATAAATAATTAGTAAGTGTTTTCCAAAGTAAAAAAGAAGTTAAAGATGAGTCAAAAATAACCCTTGTAGTCCATAAGAAGCCCCTTCCTTGGTTAAAGTTCTTAGACACTAGATCAAGTTATCCCTCTCTTCTCTAGTTCGCAGCAGTGGTGTTTCCCTTCATCTTTATCTACTCCACATCTTGCCATTCCAAAAAAACCTTTTAATCCCTAACACCACTCGCCCTTTATCTCTACTTCCTCAATTTGTCTTCTCTGGTCAATGTCACACTAGATCCAGCTAAAAGAAATTTCGCCTCAAGTCGATTAAGTGCTCCAATTTCTCTTCTCTCCATTGCAACCCGGCCCCCAGACCTCGCCCTACTAGTCTTAACCTCCATCTCTTCCATCTCTGTTTGGAGCAACTCCAAACCTAGGGTTTGAAATTGCAATCTCCCTATCCTATTCGCAATCCAAGTCTGCTTCAACCGTCGTAGATTTGTTCATTGTTGATTGAGAAATTGGTGGATTGGTATTGGATTGATTTGTTAAATTTGTTAGTCTAGTGAGTGTTACCTTTATGTTTTTGAAGGCTAATCTCTTAGATAATTGAAACATTTGGTTAATGTGAGTGGCACATGAAATAGTGAGAGTTCTTAGCCGATCCCTAAAGGTATCACTAAGGGTATTTTTCGGGTTTTAAAAAATTCTTAAGCTTTCCATCCCAAAAAGTAGATGAAGTGATGAATGTGTGAGTTAAGGCCAAGTATAGTGACTAAATTGCGAAAAAAAAATAGTAAAGTGAGCTTAATGAATAATCTGTGAAAGTAGGGTGATCAAATTGAGATTTAAGCCTATACATAATGATCATTGTTTGCATTATAGTTTTGCTTATTTGTGGAAACATTGATGTTTGATTTTTACCTGCAACTGATATCAATAAGAGATACGTCACTCTTCCATAGAAAAATCGAATATGAAATTTGACCTAAAATGACAATATACTTAACCGGTTCAAGTAGCTCGCCTGCTAATTTTGCCTGAGGTGCTAATAGAATGTCCATAGGTCCTAAGTTCAAGGTGCCACTTCCGTCGTTACGAATGTATTCATATACAATAATTGAGGAATGACTTTCATAATGAGCACTGCAAGTATTGGGACCTTAGGGAATATGACGACCCGACCCGGATTCCAACACAGAATCCCGAGGTCGTGCTGCGAAACCAACTAAACAACGGACAAGCACCTGCTAAGCACAATGACGCCCATCAAACAAATGAGCTAAACAAGCTCTAACAAGAAAGTAAAGCCATAACGACAATACAAAACAACGAAACAAATCTGTGGAAGTGAATAATATGATGCAACCCTGAGCCATCGAGGTCGGTACTACTAAAACAATATGAAAGACTAACCATCTCACAAGATTTTTTCGAAACACGAACCACAACAATGTGCACAAACAACAAACCATCGGCACCAACGGCCGGAGAGAAACACAAGTCATCAACGACACTACATGCCGGAACGCAACAACTACAATCACAAGTCTTAACTTGGGAACATGATAACATCCTCAATGGCCACAACATGCCGGAGAAACAACAACTAAACACCATGAGCTAAAGCATGTTCAGAAATGAAACTCGAATAAAACCACCAACATAAATATAACAGCTCAACTATAATAGTTGGCACAACAAATAATACAACTATAAGTCAATACCCAAATGTAATACTATCCGACTGTAAAGTTTGCACAACTTTACATATACATCGTCCTCGTTGGGATAAAGACAATACATAAAATAATAACGCTCCAAGAGTTACTACTCGGGAGAACCAACTGCGACCTTGTTGCCTCATCGCGAACTAACGAACAAACTACACATTAAGGAAAAAAAATTGCATGGGATGAGTCATAATGACCTAAAAATGCTCAGTCATATAAATCAATCATGGCATCAATATAAGAATACCAAAACATAAACATGTACCACATAATCATAAACACATAATCCACATATACACATAATACATATACCACAATGATGTTCACATAAGTGCTCGTAATAAACACACAAGGGAGGATATAGATATTACTCCAATCCGCCGCTGTCGCGTTGCTCTTGCAATATACGTGCAAAACCAAATCGTGTCTCTCGATACCCATCTCATGGTATCGACGTCACCGAGTCCCACTATAGTTTCATGCTTACCAAAGTTGCACATATTGTTACAACAAGCGGGGCTACATTCTCACTGTGGCCAACAGTGGAGAGATGTGTGAAAAATCCTGATATGTCGACCCATAGCGATCACAAATTTGAACATTCGTGAAGGCGATGCATCGTCCCATCATCAACAAAACCAAATCAACCAAATATGCCAGATGAACTTCCAATACAATGAACAAGTAGATATTTACTCGTAACATACCAAAACTGATAAGGCTCCAAAAAAGGGAACCTTGTCCACGTAAGTAGATCCATGATTGTCACGACTCATCCCAGACCCTGATCCGAGATCCAAGGTCGTGACGAAAAAATTTAATAAACAGACAAGCACCTCTAATCACGATGGCGCAAGTCAGTCAAGCCAAACAGGCTATAACAAGCAAGTAAAGTCATAACAGTGATACATGACAACAAAAAACCAAAACCGGCCGAAGTGAAATAATAAAGTGGAACCCAAGCCTTCAGCTCCGAACTATGGAACACAAGGCTGGGAGACAACTATCTTTAGATAATTCTACGACGCACGTGATGCAACATTGCGCACGGACAACAAACCATCGGCACCCAACTACCGGCACAACAACAAAGAACCCAACTTGAACAACAACCACTCGATGACTATATCATGCCGGAGGGAAAACCAACTAAAAGAACATAATGCTACAACTATGAAACTAATTAACAATCTCCACGGAAAAACATGTCGGAGATAACAACAATAACTATACTAGAAACTACGAGCTAAGGCATGCTCGGGAAAACATTGAAAATAAACTTCTAAATAAGTACAATGGCTCGATCATACTAGTCGGCTCCAAAATAAAACAACAATTAGAATACTAATACAATTCTACCCTAGTAAAGTTTACATAACTTTACATCCGTATCTCGCTGGAAGAAATAATACAAAATATAAAAATACGAATACAAAATATAATCTCCCATCTACTACTCGGAAGACCACCTGCCACCAACTGCGAATCCGCTACATCAACACGTACTAACGAGCTCACTGCACACACTAAGGAAAACAAAGGTGTGTGATGAGTCATAAAGACCCGGTAAGCTACTACATGTAGCTACATGGCATGACTTAATGCTCAATCACATAAACATAGCATGGAATCATAATAGTATACCAATAACATAAAATGTACCAAGTCATCATAGGCACATAATCTCATATAAACCACATAGCACATTGTTTTTCACATAAGTGCGAGGTCTCAGGTTCGATCCCTAATTAATCACATATTGGGGTGCTCATGATCCCCAAGTCACAAACCCAACAAAACCATCACATAAGTCTATTCAAAATCACACCATGAGGTCTACAATGATCCTTAATTTATAATCAATCCAGGACTACTAAGTTAGTCTAATAACGCCCAAAAATTGAGGCTTAATACTTAGTTCACACAAAACAACATCAGACTCCAATATATAGCCCAAACTCATCGTATATAATCGACGTATTCGAATCCACACCCCAAGCGCATAAAGACTACCCCGTAGTTACAACCTCACAAGTACCATCACGTGCACTCGACCTAATTCACATGGGATGGAAACCCATCCCTCAATCATTTCTTAATATCACCTGAGACCATTAAATGGTATCTAATGTTTCGTGCTCTACCGAGCATGCTCTAAACCAACTCCCATGATTCGCTAACCAATTATTCAAATCATGAACTTCAAGTAGTTCAATAACACGACTTTCTAAATTAGTAAAACGTCATATAACAATCGCCATTAAGGTCTCTAAAGCGTCGGTGTCACAATTGGACATAATTCAGGATGTTCGGGTCATCATAGACGCAACCAAACAAAACCCCAACATTGTAGGATTCAAACCCCAAGTTTATTAACGCGTTATTGAACCTATAACGACTCTATTGAGTCTTAATTTTACGTTTCATAATTTACATAATTCATTACTCCTAGAATTAACACCCGAATCGAAACTATATCAAAGGCACAATTCACCCGGGCTTGATTTCCAAGCCCTAAACACAATAAAACCCACCAATAACACAAATACAACTCAAATCATCCATGTATCACATATGTATCACAAAATATCCATGTATAACATGTCAATCTAGTCTATTAACATAGATTCGAAGGATGAACATACAGAATATCTTATAGGACATGCAAAGAGGGGAATGATGTATAGTAGCTTACCTCTTAAAGCCACAAACCTTAACGAAAAACAAAAATTAGTCGGTGTAAGATGTTCTACTCGTCGAAGGCTTTAATAAAACAGAGTCGGATAGACGAACAAGTGCCTGGATCATCGTAGATCGAGAAAACATACACTATCTCACCTTGTATCTCCCCCACTTCTCCCTCTCTCTTAGGGCACGAATTTGGGGAAAGAAATGAATATAATGGCTGAGATTTATGTGGTGTTGGTGGATATAAAGCTCACAAAGAAGGGGGTACAATAGACAAAGTGTTTGGCCAATTAGAGGGGGTTTAAGGCTAATCAATCACTTAACCAAGCTCAATAATCATCAATATAATAAATCAAAGTGATTCAGACCTATTAAAGGTTAATTAGGACTAATTATGAAGGTTTGAGGGGGGAGGAGGGTTCATCAAGGGTAAATCGGGTAAAATCGATTAAAACAACCAAAACAATTCGTAGCAGAATACTGGACAAGTCGGTTGCCTTGTCCAAGAAGAAGCGACCGCGACCATACTTAAATTTCTCCACAATACTGTAATTTAGCGGTCGCCCTGCACCTATGCAACATGAGCGCCTTCAGGACATTATGCGAGCGCCTTGTACCTATGCAACCTAGTCGAGTTTCTATCAACGCCGAGTTACAACTTGTAGGCCTAGAAAGTTAAAAACTACATGACATATGCTAATAGGGTTTTAGTCTCCATATGGCTACCCACCAATCTAGACTCTCACAACATGAATATTATGCAAGACAAAGAAACCATGCACGCATCTTGAGCGAGTCACTCACATAAGGATTCAGGGTATTACAATGATTCTACCTTAACACATTACCAAACACATATTGGAAGGTAATAAACAATGTAACGATCCGAATCTCTATACGAAATCCCAAGGTTGTGCCGTCAATACAAGCTAAAAAGGCAGACAAGCACCTGCTAAGCATAAATGTGCGAGTCAACAGTTGAGCCAACAAGCTCAAAACATGAATGTAAAGCCATAACGGCGATACAAAACAATACAAACCAAAACCTGCAAAAGCAAATCATTAGTGGAACCCAAACATTTAATTCCAAATCATGGAACGCAATGCTGAGAGACAACTATCTCTCAACAATTCTACGACGCGCGTGACGCAACATTGCGCACGGCAACAAACCATCGGCAAACCTAAGGCCGGCGAAACAACAAGATACCAACCTGATAAACAACCACTCAACGGCTATAACATGCCGGAGGGAAACAAATCAACTAGAAGAATAAGAGTTCAAATGCTAAACAACTAAACCAAAATCTCACGACTAAAGTTGCCGGAGATAACAACAATACTAAAATATGAGAGCAAAACTTTGCTCGGGAAGATGAATGAACTAACTACTAAATAATTACAACAACTTGACCATACTAGGTCGGCTCCAAAATTATACAATAACAAAATACTAACACATTCTACCCAAGTAAAATTTACATAACTTTACATCCGTTCCGCACAAGATAAGTAAATACAACTAATATTAACTCCAAGTTATTGCCTGGAAGACCACCTGCTATCAAACACGAACCCCCATCTGCAACACGTACTAACGAGCTCACTGCACAAACTAAAGAAAACAAACACACGCAATGAGTCATAAAGATCCAGTAAGCTACTAAATGCAACAATATGACATAACATGGTATGACATGGCATAATGCACAAGCATATATATATATATATATCATTAATCATTAATAAACATGTACCAAGTCATCAAAGTACTTATCCTCGTATAAACCACATAGCACATTATCTTTTGTACAAGTGCTCATAGTAAGCCACATAAGGGATAGAGGAGATACCCAATTAGTGTCGTTATGTTGCTCCTGCAATACACAATGTTAGACGGGTTGTACCATCGATGCTCGTGATTACATCGACATACTGAGCGGCTACACCTCAAGGGCAGCCCTTTCTCAGTCTAGTTTAGCATAATCCATTCGCTCTATTGGTAACGAAAATGGGCTAACTTCCCCACTAGGCCAGCAGTGGAGGGTGTGTGAGGTCCCAGGTACGACGATCCATCGCGAATACGAATCTTACGATTCGTATAGGCGATGTATCGTCCTACCCTGACATAAAAACCAATCCAGATAATGCCAGCTGGACTTATATGAAATGCACAAGTAGATATTCACTCGTCATAAACAAATATGAACCAAGTCCGACAAGAGCGGAACTCATCAAATCAAGTAGGTCATAATATTCTACAAAACCTCATTCTCAATGTACACATATTTGCACATACTTAACATGTTCAACTAACTTACAAGTTTAGTCCAAGAAACCACATATCGGGATACTCAAGATCCCCAAGACACAACTCAATCGGAAATAACATATAAGCTTACCAAAATCATACTACAAAGTCTACCATGGACCTCTACTCGAAGTCAAACCCAAGACTACCATGTTGGTCAAAGAACGAGCACAAATCAAGGCCTAATATTTAGTCTTCACAAAATACACCGGGCTCAACTATGTTCCTATTAGTTGTATATAATCGACATCCTTAAAACCACTCTCAAGAATATCAAGACTACCCCCGTCCTCATAAACCTCGCAAGTGTCTTCATGTGCACACGACAAATTCCCTAAAAAGAGCACTCATACTAAAATCATTTCTTAAGGATACTCGAGACCATAGATTGATCTCTAATGCTCCGTGCTCTCACGAGCACACTCTAAATCAATTCCCAACAAGTCTCTATAATGTAGGTGTCTCAATTGGACACAATTTGAGATGTTCGGTGCTCACAATCATAACCAACCAAAACCCAAACATCGTAGGATTTCAACCCAAGGCTCATTAATATATTATTGGACTTATAACGACTCTGTTGAGTCTTAATTCTACACATTCCCAATTTAGGGATTAGAAGCTATGTGCTTTACAAACCATCCTAAGTCCATTACTAATTCCAACTAAGTTATAAGCTAACCAAGGTATTACATTAATATTTCTTCAACATAGAGTCCAATTATAGGCTAGAGCACATAGCAACTTACCAAAATACCAAGTAAGCCATATATAGAATACTTTCATCTATCACAATTCCAAGTAAACATGTAAACATCATATCTAGCATGTTCACAATCCTAAATACATATGGTGAAGAGTAACAATATACTTCAACAATCATAGAAATCATCCTACATATGGTCTTAGCAAGTTCATATATCCAAAATACAAATTATAGGCATACAAAGCAAGTATGTGTACTCATTGACCTCAAATAGCATAGATTTTGTTTTCCTTAGGATCAATGAGTACAAAAATCAAAGAAAGAAGAAGTAACTTACTTGTAATCTACAAACAAGAAACCAAATAGAGAAAATAATCGGTTAGAAATGCACTACTCTTCATGCTCTTCAATCCTATGGCTTGGCTTCAACAATGGAGAAGAGGAACTAAGGAAGACCAAGAAGAACCTTCAAGAACATAAGGCAACACCATGGGAGGAGCTCTCAACGTTTTTGGAGAGAAAGTGCAGCAAATGAGGGCTCTAAGGGCTGGTTTGTGATATATATGAAGTCAAACAAGTTGTGGGACATGTGTCGAGGTAAGTGTGGTAGATTGTGGCCAGATTTTTGTGGCTAATCTCTCCAAATACACCCACTTAGATCACACTTAAAACTAAGTAATCAAGTTAGGTTAGGCTTAGGACTAATTAAGAAGGCTTAGGGAGGGATTAGAATAGGTTTTAGTGGGGTTAGAATAGGCAAATGGGTTTAAAAATCAAAACAAAACAAAGCTGTGTCGGGGACCATGCGGCCGCATGGTCCCAAGAGCATGCAAGCGCATCCTCCATCCATCCAAGTTTGTGAAATCTCCGACGACCTTACGGGGGCAAGGCCTCTCCCTCATGTGACCACAAGCCCTACAGCTCCAATAAATCAACCCTAAAGGACCTCAAACACTTAACCAAACCAAACAAGGTTCAAACCTCATTCAAAGTAGGTCTAGAACTCTCAAGAAATACACACGAACAACTCCCGAGACAAATCAGAATGAAACCAAAACAAGTCATAACAACTTGCAAACGAAATGATGAATGAACTAGCGATCGAACGAGCAATAATATAAGGCTTAAAGCAAAACAATAGGCTAATGAATATGTTTGAATATTTCTAAGAAGTTAAAGAACAACTATGAGAATAAGAACTCCGAAAGACGAGACGATCACACGACTCAATCTCGAATTATGCGATAAAGACAAATGCTGCCTTCAAAACATCCAAATAATCAATAGGCTTAAGGAACACCTCCAGCTTGAAGTCTAATACATCTAAAAAATTCCATAACAATCATATAAAGACCTAAGGCCTAACCGCGGTCACGAATACAAACAACGCAAGCAAACCCTCAACTAAGTCGCATTCAGACTAACGTCGAGCTACGACTTGTGACTTTAGCAAGTCAACAACTATGGAACATCTCTCAACAAGGTTTTGGTCTCAATGTGGTCACTCCCACACATCTAGACACTCTGACAAACCAATCATAAAGTCAACAAAGGAAGAAATATGAGCATGACACGTAAATCAAGCTAACCAAGGATCGAGGTATTACAAACAACACATATCAAAACTACATATTTAGTCTTGAATTACATAATCATACATGCACATATTTGCAAGTATTCACAAATATAATTCGACCACATATTTAATCCAAGTATCCAAACATTGGGGTATACAATGATTCCCGAATCACAAACATACCTAGACTATTAATTAGTCTAATTCATATACACATAATAAGACTACCCATTTAGTCTATTAACAATAACACATCGAGGTCCTCCAAGATCCTCAACTCACAAACAAGTAAAGGCTACTAGGTTAGTCTATATACGTTCATAACATGAGACTATATACTTGATCTCCAATCATAACCATACCGTGAATTTCAATACAGTCAGCAATCATATATTAGGGTCCTTAAAGATCCTCAACTCCCAAACAAGTGTAGACTATTACGTTAGTCCACACTCACCCATAACAAGAGGCGGCATACTTAGCTTATAGCATAACCACCCATTAATCCATAACCATCGTGTACTAATCCTTACACTCAAAGTCATGCTCAAAGCGTAAACCAGACTATCCCATAGTCACACACGCGCGAGTACTTATAAGGGCACTCAATCTTAACTCGTATGGAATGGAAGTCCATCCATCGTCCCAATCTCATCTCATCATTTCGAGACCATATAATAGTCTCTAATAATCTTGTGCACACTCATAGTAAACTCTTTTGAGTTGCTAAACCAAGTTAACAAACTCCTGAACTCTAAGTATCTCGATCATACAACTTACTAGATTAGTTAAGCGGCAACCTATCATTATAGTAATAGCCTTTAGGGTTTAGGTGTCACATTGGACACTTACAAAGAGATCATTCGGGCACAAACAAGACCATACGCGTCTCAAACATAGGATTCCAACATTACATTCATTAATGTATTATCAATCCTCATTCGACTCCGTTGAGTCTTAACTCTATATTTCATCTTTTAGGTCATTATTGACATAAATCGCAAAGTCCATCAAATCATAATTTAATTGATATTCTTATATCAATCATCATAAAACTCAATCGCCTCAAATATATCATCTTTACTATCGTAATCATAACCCAATGCTATCTCATTAGTCTCTAATCATAGAGTGTCCAAGAGTACACTCATAACAATCACTGATGGATCTATCATCTATTCATAATCATCAATTCATTATAATTAACACAAGAATCGCATGTTAGATTCTTTACTAAGTCGATGCACTAACGTGCCCGGAAGAGGGCCCAAGAGTCTGCACTCTCATTAAAATGCACTCTAACTGTTGTAGAGTTCAATTCATATGTATTAGACTTTACTAACATAATAATCGGGACTTCCATTTTTTTTTTTTGATAAATAATAATCGGGACTTCTATTGAAGTCCCAAAACATCAAATTTACATAAACCCATAATCTCCCAAAATGTCATAATCTCGAGATTTCACAGTTGAGACTCAACGATCTCCAAAAGTCGTAGGATTTCATCGTAAGGCTTACATTAACTCATTAAATCCTTATTTGACTCCGTTGAGTCGAATTACTAAGTTTCAAAATCTAGGTCACAAACCCATTTCAAGATTTATTGACTATTCGGGTTCCTAAACTCATTTAACAAGTTTTTAAAGCTTGAACACCCAACAAACACAATCAAACTCACATACTTTCAAACCCATATATTCTCAACACATATTCATCATAAACTCCTCATTTAATGATAGGATATTCTATCAAAGCATGAAAACATATCTCTAACATCCTAGCATGAAATCAAGCTAGGAAGAGAAAGAAAAGGGAATAGCAACTTACCAAAAATGAGCCAACAAAATGGAGATTACAACATGGGGAAGTGTCTACATGTTGAGGGCTTCGAAACGGTGGTCTCAATCATTGGGGGTGAGATTACACATAGTAATCTCAACAAGAACACACACACAACTCTCTCTCTCTCTGTGTTAGAACTCTCTAGGGTTAAAAGTGAGTGAGAGAGGGCTGAAGATGGGTCTAAAAGAGAGGGGTTTCAGCTGGGTTATGTTTGATTAAAAGAGGATTAGTGCTAAGTGGATGTGTTGTCGATCTGTTGTGGTTCCTCTCTCAATTAGATTAGCGATAAAACACACTTAGAAACCCACTTAAAAACTCATCTAGATTAATACCCAACACATAAGGACTAATATAGGTCTATTAGGGATTAAATGGATGGGGGTTAGGGGGGTTCATTAAGGGTAGATAGGTAAAAACACAAAATACTCATATCAGGAAAAAGCGCCGGCGCGCTCGCGTGGCGGGAGAAGACGCGATTGTGTGGAGGGTCCTGGAATAGGCACAAGCTAGGACGCGAGGGTGACGTGACCGCTCTCTCCAATAAACAAAATTGTCCAAATTGATGTCTTATCAAGCCTCGAACCAACCTCAAACATCTTGGGTGTTTCCTCGCTCAACACAAGTCCGAAACACGCCTGAACGATGCCCGAATCGACTCTAACGAAGATCAAAACAAAGCACAACAAACCAACGATCAAAGCAACGAACGAACGAACATGCACAAATGATTTTTAAAGTATGTTAAAAGCCTAATGAATGGACTCGAACACATGTGTGAAGTTAAACCACAACTAAGTGCATCGAAACTACGAAACACGAAACGTTTACGAAATACGAATCATGAAATCAAACTTATGACGACGACTATACTTTGAACGTCGTGATCACATGTAAACCTTATAAACATGATTCTAATGAATGCAAATGTATCCAAGGAAGCACATGTAAAGCATACGAAGACCTAGGGTCTCACAAAGGTTGCGAGCAAGAACCAAACAAGTAAACCCTCGACTAAGTCAAGTTTCCAACAATGTCGAGTTACGCATTGTAACTCTAGCACGCTCACGAGCACACTCAAACAACATTAGCGTTTTGGTTAGAGTCTAACCTACCCAAACACATGAAGTTTTACACAATAAACCTATCATGCAAGCAAGTCAATCATACAAAGTTTCAGGGGGTCTTACAAGAACGCTTTTGATAACAAGACTACGCTCCTATGGTGTATCAACCTCTAGAACTGGCACATGATTTTGCATTGTACACAACAGAATAGAATTAAAAGGACTTCTGTATTTGGCACATGATTTTGCATTGAACAGAAAGGAATAGTGAAAAATGTACAATTAATCAAAAAGCATCACAACGGTGAGAAACTACAAATGAGCTTTTGCTCAGATGGCACAATATCCAGTAATGTTGCACACTCGAGGCTGATGGTGATGGGATTAGCAAAATAACTAGTTCTAGTTGCAAGAAAAAGAAATAAGTTTTGAGGCTTTGTTTTCCAACAACTCATCAGTTCCAAAGTGAAATACCCCATTTAAATCTTGGGCACGCTGTGAATGAGGGTACTGAGCCAGGCCATCAAATTGCAGGCAAGTGCCTGTGGATTGATTCGGATGAACGACATCCTGCTGCATCATCAAATGGCTCGGACAAGCCCTTGAGGTTTGTGGTTTGTTGTGTGTTGACAGAAGAGAGAGAGCATCCTTGGATTCAAACAATTGTTTTGATTTTCCAGATATCCTTTTAGAGACATGCGCATTGAGACCCTGCTGCTGGGCTATCGGAACTTCAGGCACTGGTTGACTGCATTTATCAAGCAGGAAGGGAAAGTTTATGTCTGTTCCACTGTAGACATGACCAGTTGAATATGAAGAAGTGTTCTGTTGAACAATTACATGCAGCTGTTGGTTGTAATTATTGTAATTAGCCCAGGTTAGGCTGCTGCTATGTGTACTTGTGTGTGCCTCTGGACTACCAAACTGCAACAATTTTGCACCTGCATTTTAGGAATATATGTTAGCTCCACAACTATAAATACTTTCTTCACATGGTTCAGATGGTAAAGAGGACGAACTAGCCCAAAAACCTTAGCCCGTGTATCGGACTTAGTCATGCAGGTTGGATAGGACACTACTCTACACAAACAAACATGCACAACCGTAGTTACTGCCCAATGCAATCCACCAACAATCATCATCTCTTCCTTGGTTCTCTATAGTAATGTTTCTTCTGCATATTACATATATCTACGTCTAAAAATCTATATAACTCAAAATATGATGATGAAATTGTGGATATTTAAAATATATGTCAAGGGAAGAGGTGAGATGAACATTTGGAGTCAATTAGGGTATAGAGGTTGGTTGATGCTATTAAGGATGAAGAAGAAATGAAAAGGCGTAAGCATGAAACAACTGATCACTGTCTGTACTGTGAGACAAAGCCTTTTGAAGAAAGACAAACTGTTTGCAACAGAAAGTAGAGCAACACACTTTATGATTAATTTCTCAAAAATAATTTGAAAGAAATTCAAACCTTGGTGATTGGCCAAAAAGTTGCCACAACTCAAGTAGAAGGATTCCGGTTGAGGTTTCCTTCGACGCCTGTTGTGGCCATCAAGACGCTTTCTGCAACTCCTCTTTACTTCATCAAACTCCCCAAGTGAATGGAATCTACAAAATAAGATGGATTGGATTGACTATTGAGGAGAGAGAAAAGGAAAGTTTGTAAATAGTCTGCCTACCACATAAAACGCGTCACACAGGCCATTATAACTTTTAAGACCATCTATGCTACAAAGTAGGGTGTGGATAGAGCTAATTCTTTTTTGAGGCAGGGTGGTGATCCATCGTTGAAATTCAGATGTGAAGTATTTGGTTGGCTCTGCTAATTTTTTTCTATGTTCTGCAGATATATGCTTGTTCTCTGTTGCAATATGTAGTGTGTTATACTTGAATTTGGGAGTCTTAAGGGGCTTTCCTGTTTGTGGTCCAGGGTTTTTTTTGTTGTGGAGGCAGGCAGTCTACTACTGTGGTACAATTAATTTTAATAAATAAAATTTATTTTTCCCTTCAAAAAAAATTGACCCCAAGGAGTGGGAGAGATGACAAGGGCACTCAGGCAAAAGACCTTGAAGTCCTAGGTTCCAATCCCCATACCATCGAAGAGTCACACTTACCTATCAAAAATAAATAAATAAATTAGGGTGGTCCTGATGCGGTACCCAATATGGTTTTGCCAGAGCAGTGTACAAGACGAACAGCACATAGGACAGCCTTTTGCTGCTAATAGTTGCACAGTTGGACGGGGTCTGGGAAAAGCCATTTCCAGCAAACGAAATTTCTGCCGTTTACTGATTACTGATTGTAAATTCTTGTTGACCACTGCCTTGTGAGTAGCAAATTATACATTCTATCCTTCAATTCAATGCTCAATTTAGCATAGCAATCTCATAATACTAGCCAAAAAGATACAATAGAATTAAGGGACCTTTCAATGGAACAAAATGCTACGTTCTAGGAAAAAAATCATAACCAAATCAAGAAACACAATTCATATAACTTGAATCTAAGCATAAAAAATTCCAAAACAATGGCAGGAAAATCCAGTTTGTACCTGCTGCATTGCTGGCAAAACCTTTGCTCTTTCCCCCCTATAACCACAACAGGGGTCTTCGAGTGACGCTCGCATACCCTATGGCGCCGATGATAGTCCCTGCAATTGGTGAGGTCCGAAGTGCATCCATCCACTAAGCACGACATATTCGAATTATTACCATTATTCCCTCGTGCCCTCCTCGACCCTCCTCGAGGTGACAATGCCTCCCTTGCTAAACCCTTCTGCTCATTCATTTTGTACACTATCTCATCTCCTAATCTATCAAATCCTTGATCAATAGGTAAAAAATGGACATTGTTATTCACCTCAGCGGTGCTATTCAATTCAGTCAGTGCGGGGAAGTCATCTCGACCCAATTCAGTCAATTCCCAAGCAGATGTTCTCAGCATCCAGTCCATAAGAACAACCTAGTTTCTCTCTCCTCCTCTTTTAACCTAAACTCTTGAAAGGGGCTTCACTATTCAACCAACCAGAGCTTTTAATCCAATTTTTCGATTGAACAGAAGCAAATGAAACAAATTATCAAATTCCAGAAGATAATTAGCAATTAGAAATAAGTTTCTTCAACACCAAACATCAGAAACCCAGCTCAAGGAGATAGATTAGTAAGACATTAAATTTCTTTGTCCAACAATAGGTTTACGGAATTTCTTGGAACTTATTAAACATAAAAACTAAAATCAACCGAAAAACATGACTTACATCATTAAGATAGGTCGATCATTACCTACTATGACATGTAAAACTAATTCAATCTACAAAAATCCAAAGAACTAATTAAAATTCAAATAAAGAAACAGTTTTAAGAAAAAATTAGTACAGTGAAAGAACTTACTGATCAGGGAGACGATTGAAACGGAGAGAACAAGATTCTTTTCTTACAGTTTCATTCTCTGACATGGATTTCCATGGACATTCATGTATATATATATATCATACCCTCTTTCCTTAGATGATCATTATTTCACCTACACCTTTTTCCTCATATGGTACAGACGAGTCAATGAGATTAACAAATATTATATTTCCCGTAGTTAATTTTTTATTATAACAGATAATGTTATGATAATTGTCGAGACAAAATATTTACTGTAATTGTGCTCTTAACTTTTTCTTTGTACTAATTAGTAGCAAAGCATGTTCATTTTGGTTAAAAAGTTGTCTGTTTCATGTAGTTTTTTATTTGTTTGTACTCATCAACCAGTGCATAAATTTTATTACTAATTCCGTTTTCAAATTATTGTCCACTTTGATACGATACACCGTTTTAAAAAAAGTAACTGAATGTATTTTTTTAAAATAGAAAATTTTGAAAAAGAACAATTATTTTAGAACAGACGAAAAATGAAAAGAAGACGAAAATTTAAAAACAAAGGGAGTACTATTTAATCCCTTTGACAAAAATTAAGAAAATATTGTTTTATGTGTATTTTTTATGTAGAGTCATGTTACGAATTATGATTCATCTTACATGGAGTTCAGATCTCCTGTACCACTTGTGTGTATCACTTTTCATCTTCACCATTGGTTGAGATGCAATGATTGGGATGCAATAATGAAGAAGAAAAATGATACACCAGTGATACGATATAAATGATACAGAAGATCTGAACTCTCTTACATGACACCTCGATGGTCTAAGACTATTGAATATTTTCTCAGATTTCACAAACACTTGTAAGCTTTTGTCAGCAACAAGTCAACAACAGAAAATGGAAAGCTGAAAAGAAAGCGTAAACACGAGGGGGAAATTTTAAGGATTTGAGAGGGAGATTTGTTTTGTATTTTTGCAACTGGTCCCCTCCATCTTAGAAGGGGGTTATATCTGTAAATTTGGAGCTGATTGAGTGTGGTGATGTACTGATGCTAATAATAATTAGCAAGGATTTTGATTCAAAAGGAGATAAAGCAAAAGGTTAAGCTTGTGGCTGCTTTAAAGTTTACTTATCTGGAAAAAATTACTGGTAAGCGAAGAGCTTTTCTTACAAGTGGCGCCCACTAGCCACGTACCCCATTCATTTTGTTTTGGAGTAACACATTTTTCTATTTATTTTCTTTATTCACTTTGTTTCTATTAGACATTATTGTATATTTCAAACACAATTCATTTATTTTTATGATTTTCAAACATATTTATTCATTTATAGATTTCAAATACTTCCTCCGTCTCAAAAGTCAAAAATTATTGTCTTGATTGATCCGACATATGCATTAAGAAAAATATATTCCATCCATTCTTAAATTATCGTCCTAGTTGATTCAGCGCACGGATTAAGAAAAAAAACAATTGACTTGATTATTTATATTAGTTTAATGTATAATTTTCTTTATAATTCATGTGTATGTGGTTCATAATTAAAGTAGGGTGAAAAAGTAAGGGTAAAATAGTAAAAGTGATATTCTAAAAAGGCAAGTTTCAAACTGGACAATTATGTTGGGACGGACGAAAAAGGAAAGGAGGACGATAATTTTGGGACGGAGGGAGTAATTGACTTGAATATTAGTATTGATATAACGTGGGATTTCTTTTAAAACTCATGTATATGTGATTCATAATTAAAAAGTATATATATATATATATATATATATATATATATTTAAAATTGGTGAGGAGCACTATGGTTGTGTAATTTGTGTTACCTTACTATTTTTTAGATAAATCTTCATTCTCAAGCATTCATGTATGATTCTTTGTTTCTTAACCATTTTATTACAAGTATGCTACTAAAAATGTCATTTTCTTTAAAAAAAATTTGGCTTTCAAACGGGGACTCTTTACTCGAAACCAAAGGAATATCTATTAATTATTGGGTTAATCGCACCATTGGTTCCTTGACTTTGGATCGTTCTCAATATTAGTCCCTTAACATTTCTTTTGTCAAAATTGGGTCCTGAGAATATGAAATCTTTACAGCTACAGTTCTTTTGATGGATGTCGTTAAACAAATACCGTTAAGTTGTTCATGTGTATTAAGTAAATGTTAAACTGAAATTTTCTCAAACCTAACTTATATTTCAATTTACAATCGAAACCTTAGAGTTTGGTAAGAAGACATAAAGACCTTCTTCTCAATACCATGCCCAAAAATATTTTCTCATTAATCAGTCCGGTACTGAACTCACTGGGTGAGACCTCCTCTTCTTCCCCCAATAACTTATATTTCTCAAAGGAATACAAATCTAACAAGCCAAGACTGAACTCACTGGGTGAGACTTGTTCTTCACCATTATTCATTTGTCGTGAATTCATCAGTGGCATCAACACACAAAGAAACTTGCTAGATCCGGTGAAGTAAAGTAATAGGAGGACGATCTTGGGAGCGTGGGTGGGAAGATGAGGGGCCAGGGTGGGGTTAACCGGGGGGTATGATGAGCGGTTGAAAGGAAGAGAGATATTATGTATATATTGCACTCAAAGAGAAAGGGGGAGATAAAGTGAGGCATTTCCATATGGATTTGAGATGTTTTATGCGTGGGGTAATCTTAGGATTATGAACAAGCATAAATTTGGTGGCATAAGCAATCACAAGTTGTGACCTTGCCAAAGAGTTCTTCTTAGTGAAGGGTGAACCCCAGAAATGGAAAATTTATGTTCGTTCATAATTAAAGTAAGGGAAAAAGTAAGGATAAAATGGTAAAAACATTATCGTGAAAAAGAAAGTTTTAACATGACAATTATTTTATGACAGACAAAAAAGAAAAATATGACAATAATTTTGGGATAGATGCAGTACATAAAGATGGTCATATGAATCTTAGGTGTGAAAATTCTGTAAATTCATATGGCGGAGCATAAACATAAAATGCAATTTAAAAAATATTATAATTAAGGGGGACACATTGCTTCGATTGATAGTTAAAGGAGGAATTCAAACTCAACCCATAGTTAAGGGGGTTATTTGTAATATACAATTTATTTGGGGGGGTATTTGGACCCTCAAATTCTCTCTGTGTACCCTCTATTAAGTAAACCCCCCCTAGAATTTGAAATCTTCAAAAACACTTAGTATACCCCCCTTGTATTCTTATTTTACCCTTACCTATTAGAAACATAAAACTATTACACACACACCCCTCCCCTACCCACCCACCCCACTCCCTCTGTTGAAAACATAATCCGACCCTCCTCTTTAAGTTAATGCAACCAAAGAAAACCTCATTTTCTTCCTTCACGTCGAGCAACAACGACAAGAACAGGAAAAAAAAAAAAGGCAAAAATGACAACAAACACGCAAAAAATGTGCAAGGCCAAATCTAAATCACTACCCAAACCCAAATTTCATCTCAAATCTTTATCTTTGATTTTTTTTTGTTAGAATGTAATTTGTATGCAAATTAGTTTGTTTTGGTTTGAATTCAGAAATGTATAACTCGTTTGCAATTTGTTTGTTATAATGTATGTCGGTTTTAAGGGAAAAAATTGGTTAAATTTGATTGAAGTTGTTCAGCCCTGGTTGGTAGAACAACCATTGATACTTCGCTATGGACAACGAAACAAATAACACAATATTCAGTTAGAAATGTTCCACCAGTATTGATAGAACTTTATATAAGTTAGTAGGGGTGTACAACCGAACCATCAAACCATCGAACCATCGAACCAAGTCGAACCAAACCGAACCATGCAGTTTGGTTCGGTTTCGATACAAGGCGATTCGGTTTTGGTTTCCAAAATCTAAAAACCGAGTGGTTCGGTTCGGTTTGTGGTTCCTATCTCCAAACAGAGTCGAGTCGAACCGAACCGAACCAAACCGATGTGAATATTATTTGATTATTAATTATATATATAATAATTTATTTTATATCAGGTTGTTTAATGGTTTATAAGTTTATTATATATATATTGCTACTATTGTTCTATTCTTAATGTTTTCACTTTTCAATTAACTTGGATTCAAATTTTCAATTACCATGTTTAATGATATTTGTAAGAAAAGTTTGATTTTTTGTCTATTAATGTTTGATGCTAATTAGAAATTAGCTTAATTTACCGATTAAAATCTATTTGTATAATTTTTAATATTTTTGAAAATGATTAATTTAATTTTTTTGTCGAACCACGAAACCGAACCGAACTGAACAAAACCGAGTGGTTTGGTTTGGTTCAGTTCCAAGCATTGGATGGTTCGGTTCGGTTCGGTTTGATATTTTCGAAACCGATGGGGTATGGTTCGGTTCACAGTTTTGACCTAAACCGAACCATGTACACCCCTATAAGTTAGCCATTTATATATGTTTCATCGACATTAGTGGAACATTGTTAGAAATATTCCTCCAGTATTGGCTAAACATGTGTTATTTGTTCCATTGTGCAAAGTCAAACATTTAGCTAAATGTTTCTTCGATGGTGGTAGAACATTTTACAATCGATAACTCCTTTTTTTTTCGGAACAAAAAACTATGATTTATACTATTTTAAATTTAAGGGAGTTAGAAAACATATCCAATTGTACTAAGATGTCCCTCCACTTAGTTCGTACCTTTTTAAAACTCTTCCCACATGACATATCGAAATTGATTCATCAAGGATGACTTCAGATAGGATTTTGCCAATATCTTGTATGATAAGGAAGGATAAAAGTCTTTCCCCCACTTGAGTGGGACTGGGAGTACTGAGTAGTGGAATAACCTAAACTACAAGGAGTCTTTTGGAATTATAATGTTGTAATAACTTTCTGTTTTAAGGAGAATTATTATACTCCTAGAAGGCTAGAATTGGCCAGCTGTCTAACTGTCTTGTCTGTTGGCTCGTCGCCGGTCGGCACGAGTTGGAAGTTGCGACGGCTCCTTCAACAATTTAGTCCCACCCCCTATTTTAATCAACAGTCAACACATAAAATTCACTCCTTTTTAAAGTAAGTATCTAAGAAGATTCATGTAGATATTTTATTAAAATAGTACTCCATAAACCCATAATGTAGATATTTTATTAAAATATTATAACCCATAATGTAGATATTTTATTAAAATCGTACAACCATAATGTAGATATTTTACTAAAATAGTATAATAACCCATAAAATATCTCGCCTTTTGATTTATTTTTCCTTGCTAAATAAAATGTTGATCATTGTATTATTAATAAAGTTACACATAACACCTCTCAATTATGAATTAGGTTCAAATTTTTACCCTCAACTACTAATTGAAATAATATATCCCTTCAACTATAATATTTTTTTTGGTCGCATCTTCTATTTAGACCTTATTTGTATCTAAAAATGGTCAACATAATGGTTTATCTTTACTTTGCATATTATGGTCAAATTAAGTGAGTCTTAGGGTGGGATCCGTCAATTCAAACGGTGATGTCTAAACAGAAGATGTAATTTAAGATAACATTATATTGATGGGAGCACATTACTTCAATTAATAGTTGAATGAGGCAATTCAAATTCGACTCATAGTTTAGGGAGGTTATATATAATTTACCCATAAATTAATTTGGCTACAACGTGAACTAGGGGTGAGCAAATGCCCCTCAATTCCCGTTAAGCTCGTCAATGTTCGGCCCTCAAAGCTCATGCCCATGGGCTATACATAGTGTTAGACTTTAGATGTGTTCAATGCACGTGATCTCGAACACTACTGGGCCCTCAAATTCTTCATGCCTGTTATGACCAGCCAGGCTCATCCTTGTTTTTCACTATTTAAAATATTCGGCTCATCTTTGTTTTTCACCATTTAAAATATTCTTGTCTTAAATTTAAAGGTGATGTTACCAACATTGAAACTAAATGATTCCTTTGTCTTGAATTAACATTATAATTTGAAATTTTATGGAAATGATAAAGCTAATATATGAATCTTAATTAATCTCTTTATTTGAAATTCACATTTACTAGTTTCATGGAATTCTTGATGTCAGGTTAAGCAATAGAGCCTGAGGTTTGCACATAATACCAAAGTCAATAATCTCCATGCCTAAATGGTTCATTTTTCCTCATTGAATCAACACATTTTCAGTCTATTTAAAAGCATTTGGCCTACCTTGAGCTTCACATAATTAAATGAAACAAGACAAATCATCAAAGCATGTGCCCATCCATCCATTGCCCGCTGAAGCCCGTCTACATAATCCCATGGGTTGGTCTGGTCTTCTAAATTGATGCCCGCCACTTGATAGACTCATATCGGGTATTGCCGCCAAAGCCCACTGGCATAAGGCCCGTGCTCACCCCTATCGATGGTAACATATTTCATAAATTATGCCTCATAATCTATAAATTTTGAGATGGAATTACTTTATAAAATCCCTCTTACCGCGCTCTTCAAGTTGCAATATTTTGTTAAATTTTATTTCATATTACTAGTTATAGATTCCGTGCTTCGTACATATTTTTTTGGTAATAATACTATTATAATTTTTAAATATGACATGCATTTCTTTTTTTAGTAATAGTAGTAGTATAGTTTTAAATTTTTAGGCATTATGATTAAAACATTGGAATATAAACCAACATTATTTTCTAACCAATGTGAAATATATATGCTCTATTGATAGACTCTAAGAGGTGGCCAGTGGTAGAGTTGGGGCTTCACAAAATGTGAGGTTTCAGGTTCGATCTCTTCTCATACCCCCTTAAGGGAAAAGTCTACAAAAAAATGTTCTATTGGTAATAATAATAGAAAACTTTTAACCAATGTAAGATACATATATTCTATTAATAATAATAGTAAAAGTATTTTATTTAAACATTTTTGAAAGATACATCTATTATATTAATATTAATAGTTGAAGTCTTTTATTTTAAAACTTTTGAAATCAACATCATTTTCTAACGAATGTGAGATACATATATTCTATTAATAATAATAGTAGAAGACTTTTGAAACCAATATTATTTTCTATCTAATGTGGGATACATCTCTTTTATTGTTAAGTAAAAGAATTTTATCTAAAAAAATTTAAACTAAAATAATTCTTTGTGACCAATGATGAATAAATCATTTTTATTGGTAAAATTTTGCTTAAAAACTTTTAAAGCCAACATCAACTTCTAACAATTATGAATATATATCTTTTTTTGTTAGTTTAGTAAAAGTCATTTATCTAAATAATTTTTAAACCAACATCAATTTTCAATCAATGTTTGTTACATCACTTTTATTGGTAATTATAGTAAAAATACCACTTACATTGGTTATAAATTAATGTTGATTTTAGAAATTATTAAAGTACTCATCTAATACTTGTTGAAAAATTATATTGCAAAGGTAATTATGCGAATGTTTTCTACTCGGTGATAACATCATAATGATATATTTATTTGTCCAAATCGAGTTTTAGATGAATAAGATATCAAGACTTAAAGTATTCATGCAATGTCAATATAATAATATTATCCCACATTGGTTAAGAAATGATATTGGTAGTAAAGTATTTATATATAAGATTTCCACTATTATTAACAATAGAATAGATAGATTAATAGTAAATGATTAATATCACAATATCATATTAACTATTATTTTTAGCTAATAGCTAGAAAATGAAAAGTTTCAAATTGTGGAGGCTTGAAGATTTAACGATATAAAAAATTGGGTGATGTGTCACAATTAGAGTTGTCCATTTTTTGGGTACCTCAATCAATCCACTCCCCAGACCAATCAAAGATAGTTCATCCGTGCCGAGCCTAGAGGATTTTAATTTAGAAATTATTTTTTCATAACCTCCACTCTCGCCTTTGGCTCGCACCTTCAAAGTGAGTTTGTGTTTGGTTTGAGGGATACGTTGTTGGAATGAAATGGAAAATACCCATTGTTAAATAAATAAGAATCAAATTAACCCTAGTAACTTTCTTCAATAAAAATTCTGAAAACAGCAATAATAAAAGCAATTGCAATACTAATAATAATGTAATGTTAATAGTACAGCTATTACATATTATGATGGTAATAAGAAAAATGATAATAATTAATATTACTATCAGAGTGATAAAGATAATACGGAGTAATAAATAACTGTAATTAATAATATTAGTAATAACAATAATACCAATTGAATAATGCATGATAGTAATAACAATAATTATTATTACTATAATAATAATAATAATAATAATAATAATAATTATTATTATTATATTTTTTTAATTAAGGCTATATGAATCAGTTTTCATCTTCAATTTTTTTATTATTATTATTGTTGTCGTTGGTCCATATTAATATGCTCGTATATAGGCTACTGGCTACATGGGGTGAATAGTCTTTATTACCTTCATAAAATTATTTCATCAATCTTTTAAAGAACATTAAGAACAAAGATGAAATCTTGTCAATTTCCTTGTGTTGCAATTCTGCTGAAGTTAATACAGCGATATGCTATGCCAGACTGTTGGGAAATTTATGTTATAATAATTGCTGATAGATAAGTTGTGCAACAGAAAGATAGACAACAAATTTATATAAGATTGAAGACCGGAGTGGCTGTAAATAGATTAGTATAACTACATAACAACAACATACTTTTATCTTTATCAGAACTAAATATCATTTCTATGAACAATGTGATTATGAAATAAAGCATGTAAGGTTGAATGTAGAAGACTATTTTATATAAGAATTTAGCAGAGATTCGTCTAAAGGATAAACATGCATAGTACATCAACATAGACTCTCTAACCTAGCAATCCTGCGAGATTTCATGGAAAGGAGGGCGGCGTAAATGGAAGACATATACAAACTCTCTCACTTTGGCAATTCCAAATACCCTAGGGAGTGGGGAGATGGCACTGCCAATATGAAAGTGATGTGAGAAGACAATATTATAGGTTGTTCAATTAGCTAGTAATTGAACAACTGAGTGACAATCACTCGACCAACTGTGACAACTCATTCTTGCACAACCGACACCCTTGCAATGGAATACAAGTATGCTAGTATAAATGTGATATGGATTATTAGCTCATGATCTTCTACGGTCATCTTCAAGCAAGTTCTTGTCTTCAACGTCAAGCGTGAGTGCTTAATCTCTAGCAACAGATTTGGAGTCTAGAAGTACTAGAGATCGAGTCTTTTAAAGGAAGAAAAAACTCAAATCAAGAAGTGATGAGTTCTTGACTGAGCAAAGCTTCTTGCCTTATGAAATTCTACTCTTTCTCTCACACAAAGTGTTAGTTCTAACACTTGTGTTTTTCCCACTCTTTGGAGTTCTTCGAGTTACACTTGAAAGCATGTATACTCATGCACACATGCACACCTTGGAAAAATGATGGTATGTTTCTTTTATAGGTAAAGAGACAATAGATCCGTTGAGACTTTGAGTAGATTTCTAACCGTTAGAATGTATGGACTTCAGTGAATCAAGATGCATCTTATGAACTGTTGGTTAAAAGTCTTCTTGAAGATCTTGTCTTGAAATCTATTTGAGAATCAAGCTGATGGATGTGACTTGACGTTCATGCCTGAGTTGTACAAAGTGCGTAGCTGGTCTTTGTTGATATATGTCTTGAGAATTTGGACCAAACATATAAAAGAAAATATCTAATGGATGGGAGTGAGGGCTTAGATATCGATGCATATCTTCATCTGTCAAGGAGATTTGCAAAATATCTTTTACGAATCTTTGTAAACTTGACTGCGTGGAAAACAGTTGATTTCCTTCTTTGAACTTAGCAGAACTGTTGTAATAGATATGTAGAAAACTAAGCTGATATTGATATATTTTCTGTTATGATAAGACATTTTCAAGCCTCGTAGGGTTTGGGCTAGGTTTAGATTTAATACTCAACCTATTTGAAAATCCGACCCAACCTGTTTATATACATAATTACTTCGCTATATTACCAATACTTGTATTATTTTCAAGTTTGGCTACTTGATTTTTGTTTTTTGCTTATTTTGAGAATAAAGGCTGGCTTTTTATCACTCTTTATAAGCATTTTTGTAAAAAACTAAACCTAAGTGAATTGTGATAAAAATTTATTGTAATGCTTTCTTTTAGATGTTTTTATCATTATTGTTTATATTACATGCCTACTCGGCCAATCTCCCTAAGTGAATCGTTTACGCCATTTGACCTCAAGTGAGGCCCAACCAAGTTATACATGTCAACCAGGCACCAGTCAATCCCCTTGTGGCATGTGTTATACTCGCTCTACTCGTTTGGCCCTTGGTCATAGAATCGAGACATCTAATCTAACATGTACACACTTAAAAAGAGTATTTTCAAAAAATAATTATGCTTTCAATCTTCATTGAACATTATCATCACATATATTATACTCGTCTTGACTTTGTTCATCTATTTTTTTAATTATAACCAATTCCAATGATATTTTTAGTGGTTGAACTTTATAAAAATGATTTTTTTGAATGAAACAAAGGATAAAGTTTGGAACTTAAGAGAAGTTTATTTAGAGATTAGTATGAGACTTGGGTAACATGTCGCCACAAAATTTAGTAATCGACATCGAGTCCATAAGGACTCAAAAACATAAACAAGGTTGGCTAAATTGCAAAGTGCATGACACAAGTATCCACTACAAAACAAGCAATGGGCTTAATTTCAAAACTCATCGCTCTCCAAAAACACACTACGCTAGTTTTATTGGGAGGGGCCTTGATCCGTTGACTATTGTGCAGTCCTATCCTATCTATTGGAAAAGAGTAGGACTCAAGTAGGACGGTCTTATGGATCTTAATTCGTAAGGCGGAGCCACGCTCTTTAAAAATTCAACCACCAACACACGAAGGATCGGGTAAGGATGATCCGTTTTACTAAATATATATGTAAGACCATTTTATTGTCATGCCCCAAACCTGCCCTAACTGGGCCTCGGTCTGGGACGCGAACTCAGACTAACTAACAAACACAATAACAAAACTAAAATGCATAGATGAAAGCATTTTCTAAAAATACATCACTAAATAAAACGGAATCATACAAGACTTAAATTGTTTACACTATCAACCTAATTAGTAATCACATGTTTTCAAAAGAGTTACAAATCCAACAGAAGACATATTTCAAATTTGTTTTACTATGTTCCAAATGAAGACTACTTGTTTCCTTACACCACACACAAAAGAGATACTCGAAAATGCGGAAGCTACCCAAAAGAGACTTCACCCAACTAGCTCTCTGTAGACTCGGTCACGCTCATTGTCTTGCTTGGCCTTGATTTAAGGAAAACAAATAGGACGTGGTGAGTTAAAACTTAGTAGGGTTCAGGTGTACTTATATATGTTATACGTGTATGCAACATAATATCATGCCATTAGAATTAGCAATGCATATAGCTTAATATAGATGTCACAATTCATGGCGAGTATTCATATATCACATAAGAGTTCACATGTTGATAATTATTCACACAAATAGTATATTGGATTGAGATACATCTCCAATCAACCTCTACCCCATACACAGCTTGTTACCTCGATCTCGATCAGATAAGATTATTCACAATTTGTCCTTGGAAGTTGAATCACAAGGCCAAGTCCCTATAACCTCAGCAGTCGTGACTCAACAGGGCAATTACCCCAAATTAAAACGCAAGGTAGCTTTATCCAAAACCTTAGTCATGGCCGTGACTAAGGGGGTTGAGCCCCATAAAACTCTGCTACTAACCGGTACTGCATTTCACTGCGGTCCGTGCTCTGTTAGAGGACCGTTTGATGCTCAACAAAATATAAGATATTGTTTGCATGTTCAAAGTTGTTCTCGTATTCAAAGTTATTCTCAAACACAATCCCAATTATTGATATTCACAAGGCCCAATAATTTTCAACTTATGATTATTTCTCAAATTCCCAAATTCATAATTCTCAAGTAAGATACAATGACCTATGATGTAAATTCATTGTTACCTATTTACATATTATTCACAAGGCCTCATATTATCCATATAATTCACAAGTAATTATACATATCTTCAATAATCCCATGATATTATTCTAACACAATTTCCACAAATAATACCATATTTCATTCACTCAAATACCCATTTGGTTCACAACATCACCAAGAAATTCCACACATAAATCATCTCAAAATATCAATTGCATGTTCATAATTTCCATCAACAAATATTATAGACACGTCATAAAGTATTTCCATTGGCATATATAATCATGAATGAAACATTTATAAGTAAGACATTCCATACCTCAAGAGTGGAGATTCCACAAACGTCAATGCATGCAAGAGTTAATCGGACCAAAATGAAGCTCTAGTCAAAGGGAACAACTTTGATGAAGGTTGAATACACAAACAATGGATGAAAGTCTCTCAAAATCAAGCTACAATATGAAGAAACCCACCTTTTTCAATTTCACCTTCAATAGGTGTAAATGTGTGTGTAGAAGTCTGAAAATAATGAACTCTCCTAGTCTAACCAGGGTCAAGATTCTTTAAATACTTGTTGACTATTTTGTGAAAAGACCAAAAGAGGTTTAATGAAACCTAAAGCAACGCGATCGCTTCCTACTTTTCATGCGACCGCGTCTGATTGCGAAACGGTCGCCTTCCAATGCTCAACGCGGCCGCGCATTTCACAGGTGCACTCTTAATTTTATAGGCTTGAGACGCGGTCGTTTCCGAATGTAATGTGTCTGCCCTCTCTTGCGACGCTCTCGCTTTGTTCCTTAGAATGCGACCGCCCGAAGTACTGGGACGTCCTGAATTTCCAAGGCTCAAACACGTCGCTTTGTCCAATGGGACACGACCGCCTTACTCCTTATTTTGCAAAACTTTCAAATGCAACTAAATCTGAACCCAAGCAACCAAAACTCAATCTAACCACAATCCAACACTAATAAACCAAACTAATATTCCACAAACACAACATGTAAGCCTCAAAACAACCAAGTCTCCATTACTATAGCTCCAATTAATCAAACATTGGAAATTTATCATAGACTACATTTCATGAAATTAAATCTCAACTTACACAACTAACACATTTCAATTAATTTAAACACATTATCACCACAATTATATCATAATTGGTTTTGAAAATTTCCGAGTGATACACTTACCTAAGTTTTTGACTTTAGAAAATGATCTACACTTAATTTCTTTGCAAGACTCCTTTTAGCAACTAAATACTCCTTTCCAAACAAGTTGGGGCTCAAAAATCACAGCGAATACTCTTTTATCAATTGAGATCTCTTGTACCATATAATATATCATCGTGTCACCAAATAATATGACCCATGGATGTACCATCATGACCCATGTTCAAATTTGTTTGGTGACAGAGGGAATGGTACACTATGTTGTATAGGAGATCTCAACTCTTCTTTCTTGGCACGGGGGATTAGAGAATAAATATGGAGATGCTTGGTCGTTGTCAGATGAAGATAACTTGCAACGCTCAAATAGGAATGGCAGACTTCGGTCCTCCCGTCTTAATCTACAAAAAGATTTATAAATTGCAACTTACACCACCATCAAAACACTGTTTATTAGCTAGCCTATAACTTCATTACCAGTTAATAGATGAACATTGTAAGTCCAGATAGAAATAAATAAGGCTAGAGGAGGTGAATAACCTTTTAAAGTTTAAGGGGTTGTTTTGAAAAATACTTCAAAGTAGCAGCGGATGAAGAGAGTATGTAAGTCTAGATGACAATAAATAAGGCTAGAGGGGGTGAATAGCCTTTAAAGTTTAAGGGTTGTTTTGAAAAATACTTCAAAGTAGCAGCGGATAAAGAGAGTATGTCAGCAGACGGATGTTATTAACTGATATCAACTGGTTAAAGAAGAACTTGTTTGATCACTATAACACAGGAATGAATTGATAAACAATTTATATAAACAATCATATATGTGATTGGAGCAATGATTGACTAACACTTAAGTAGATTGAAGTTGCTTAAGTGTTAGAGCAATCTCAAAGGTTGATAAGTAAATAACACAATATTTAAAGTGGTTCACGGTATGAACTGCTACGTCTATTATCAAGTTGAGTAAACTTGGATTTTTGAAGTATATTAATATTATTAATAATCTAGAGTGATCACTAATGGATCAGTGTGCAACAAAGACCAGTGTTTGTGAAGTATGATTGAGAATCAATCACACTCGTGGGAACAATCAATGATTCCTTAATGATTAGAAAGAAGTGAGGAATAACTACACAATGATTATCTAAATAAGAACTAGAAATAAATACGAATTGAAGACTATCTAGTAAATGTTTTAGATGAGGCTTTTCAAGTGAGTAAATGCTTAAGAGTATTGAATGCAACGACGCTAACAACGATGCCAAAAACTTGATGTGATAAAATTTAACCTCGCAAATGCATGAATAAACCGGATTATAGTTGTGCAAAAACAAGGGTTGAACCACATAGATTTGAGATTTGATTTAAGTAAATTCAATTATTCTAACAAAACAAAGCAAATAATAAAAAGTGGGGTTTTTTATTTTACTAAATTAATTTACCTAGAAAGAAATAAAATAAACTAATTAACAAAGCAAGTAAATCTATCTATATATATATATATATATATATATATATATATATATATATATGATAAAAGATTTTTACCATTATTACCAATAGAAGATGTATATCTTACATTGGCTAGAAAATGATGTTAAGTTTAAATTATTTTATATTATTATCAATAAAAGAGATGTATAACACATTATTTAAAAAGAAAATGTTAGATTTTAAAGTCTTTAGACTAAAGACTTTCACTTTTACAAGAAATGTATCTCACATAGTTACAAAATATTATACTATTATTACTAATGGAAGATTTGTATCACACATTGGTTAGAAATTGATGTTCATATTAAAAATATTATTATTAATTACTAATTGAAAAGATGTATCATACATTTGCTATAAAGTGATGTTAGTTTTCAAAGTTTTTTGATAAAGAACTTCTACCATTATTACCAATAGAAGATGTATATCTCACATTGGTTAAAAAATGATGTTGATTTTTAATTATTTTAGATTATATAAAAGACTTACTATTATTAGCAATAGAAGATATATATCACACATTTGTTATAAATTGATGTTGGTTTTAAATTACTATTATTACCAATAAAAGAGATAAATCTTACATTGGTTAAAAAGTGATGTTGATTTTAAAAGTCTTTAAATAAAAAGACTTCTACTTTTATCATTAATAAAAGAGAAGAGAAGAGATATATTCCATTATATAGAAAGAGATGTTGCTTTTAGATATTTTTTTTAGATAAAAAACTTTTGCTACTATTACCAAATGATGAGATGTATTACACATTGGTTAGAGAGTGATGTAGGTATTAAAAGTCTTTTTATAAAAGACTTAATACCAATAGAAAAATATATATTTCACATTAGTTAGAAAGTGATATTGGTTTAAAATATTTTTAGATAATGTATATCACATTGGTTACAAAGACATCCACATTATTTAGAAACATATATTGGTTATAAAATTCATAGATAAACAAATTTTTATGTTATTATCAATACAAGAGATGTATCACACATTGTTTACAAAGAGATGTTGGTTTCAAAACTATTTAAGATAAAATACTACTACTATTATTATTTTTATGTTATAACCAATAGAAGAGATGTATCCCACATCGTTTAGAAAAAAGATGTTGATTTCGAAAGTTTTTATATAAAAGACTATTATTATTACTATAGAAGAATGCATCTTACATTTGTTAGAAATTAATGTTGGTTTTAAAAAAAATACTATTATTACTAATAAAAAAGATGTATACCACATGGTTAGAAAGAGATGTTTATTTAGAAAAAGATGTTTATTTTAAAAGTTTTTAGATAAAAGTCTTAAATTTTTATTACCAATAGAAATAGAAAAGAAGTATATCACATTATTAAAATATGAAAAAAGGTGTATCTTATATTATTTAGAAAAAGATATTAGTTTTATAGTAAATAATTTTACTCTTATTACCAATAAAAAATATGTATCTCACATTGTTTAAAAATAAATGTTGGTTTAAAAAGTCTTTAGATTAAAGACTTTTTTTGTTACAAATAGAATAGATGCAAGTATTTCATATTGGTTACAAAGTATTATACTATTATTATCAATAGAAAAGATGTATCACATATTGGCTATAAATTAATGTTTGTTTTAAAAATACTATTATTACCAATAGAATAGATGTATCATACGTTTGATAGAAGATAATATTTGTTTTTAAGGTCTTTAAATATAAGATTTCTACCATTATTATCAGTAGAATATGTATATCTCACATTGGTTAGAAAGTGATGTTAATTTTAATTTTAGATAAATTTTTTTTTACTATTATTACTAATAAAAGAGATATCCTACATTTGTTAAAAAATGATGTTGGTTTTAAAAGTCTTTAGATAAAAGACTTTTACTTTTACCGTCAATGTAATAGAAGAGATGTATCACACATTATTTAGGAAGAGATGTTGGTTATAAAATTTTTAAAATAAAAGACTTTTACTATTATTACCAAATGAGGATATGTATTACACATTGGTTAGAGAGTGATGTTGATTTTAAAAGCCTACAATTATTAGCAATAGAAGAGAAATATTTCACATTGGTTATAAAGTGATATTGGTTTAAAAAGTTTTTAGATGATGTATCTCACATTGGTTACAAAGAAATGTATCTCATATTATTTAGAAATGAGTATTGGTTATAAAAGTCATTAGATGAAGACATCTTTTGTTATTATCAATAGAAAATATGTATCCACATTGTTTAGAAATGAATGTTGGTTAAATCTACTACTATTATTACTAATAGAAAATATGTATACTACATGGTTAGAATGTGTTATTGATTTTAAAGTCTTTAGATAAAAAACTTTAACTTTCATTACCAATAAAAATATAAAATAAGTATCTCCTATTGTTTAAAAATGAATTATGATTTTAAAAGTTTTTAACAAAATGACTTCTAATATTATTATCAAGTTAAATGTTAATTTTAAAAGTCTTTAGATAAAAATATTACTATTATTATTAATACAAAATATGTATCTCACGTTAGCTAGAAACTTATATTAAATTTAAAAGTATTTAGGTAAAAAAATCGTTTAATATTATTAACAATATAAAAAAAATTATAAACATGGAAGAGATTAACAATCTAATTATAATGTCTAAAAATTATATTATTATTATAAAAATAAATATATCTCATATTGTACATGTGCATAGCACGGGCTAAATAACTAGTATGAGATAAATCAAAATTTGAAAAAAGGCCTAGGAATTACACTTGTATATCCACCTTATGTTCATGCAAATAATGTAACAATCAATGCCAAAGATTCGTTCACATATGTAAAGATTGGTATGTTTGGGTCACGGTTTGCAATCTTAATATCCCGAATTGTTATACTTTCTTCATTCGTCCATATATCAATTATGGATCCCTTAAGAACACGAAAAACGCATGAACCTAAATTCTATCTTAGTAAGGTCATAAATCGACATGAGTTAATTATCACAAAAAGGGCAAAGATATGACTTATGCATTTTGGTCATGCAGTTCATCATACCCCGATTATCAAAACAGTTGCATTTATATTTTTCACATAAAAGTTTCAAGAGAATACTCAATTAAAATACTTTTGTGATAAACAAAACAATTTATTGCATAAAAATATAAATTAAAACAAAAGGTTTCGATACAAGTTACCTCAAATTCTTAGATTTTGGAGTTAAATCCACATAATTGAAAGCACAAAACTTTTAACAGATCATGAAGAATCTTTCCTCGTAGACCAAAAAAAATAATAGAAGACGTCTCTTTATTTTATAATCTAAAAGAGATATATTTATACCTAATTAACGTACAAAAACTAAGGAAAAATGGATACAAAACAATAAACCCCACCAAAGGAATCAACATCAGCCGCCGCACGCATCACTAATAGAAAACATGTGCTACCCCTACTTTGGGTAAAAACTGACTTTCAGCTTTCAGCTTTTCAAGATTTGCAATTTGACCCCTCAAGTCTTCAATTTCAGAATAAAGTGACTCTATTTTGCACAATTGTTTCACAAGTCCCTGAAACTATGAAACAAAACTAAAATATATATTAGACAACAAAAATCCCAAGAAATAGCAAAGTTTAAGCCCGATAAATACCCAATAAATGAGTAGAAAACTCATTCATCAAATACTCCAAAACTTAGACTATTGCTCGTCTTCGAGTAAAACAAAATAAAACGAATAAATACATAAACTTAATTAAACTAAATTAAATTAAAATAAAAACAAAATAATTTTAATTTATTTTTTCTTTCACAAGTCAATTTTTGGCATGGTACGACATAATACCTCAAAGTAAGATAAATAACAACACATGCATAGCTACAAGTTTAGACTTTCACTCAATCATCATCAATCTCAATTGTAGAGATGTGTATATGCAAACCATTAATTGACTATCTCCAAACTTAGAAAGTTTTATCAAACTAAGTACGACATTCATTCCATCATATATTAAAATAGCAAGTGCATCACAAAAAATATATATATATATATATATATATATATATAATAATATGAAGCAATATCGTGTCAAGTGTTTATACATCAATCTCATGCACTTTCTATGTATGAAATACAACTCTTTCAAGTCTCAATTACTTACAATAGTTGAGATTATGCAAATACAGTGAGCTATCAAGATATGTATATATTGCAAAACAAGTGTCAAATCAACCATGCCTCCAAACTATGTCAATATGATTTTATTAAGCTTATAATGTAAGGCCAAAGTGAGGGTCAACAATACAAGGGATAAGAAATCGCAAAGTGAGAGAGCAAGACTAAACCCCCATTTCCCATAAAAATCACTCACACTTCTTTAACAACCCTCAAACTTGAACTTTTGAGTTGAGGAATATATTACACCATCATAAAGATTGTCACCCCCGATGATCTCCTTTTCTTTTGCTTTCTTTTTTATTTTCTTTTGAAGGGCATATGCATTATTGAATTTTTTGCACTCTTTAAAAAAAATCATTTTTTTTCTTTTTTCAAACAAGAAATCATTGGAGCTATTTTGAACTGCATCCACCATCATATAGACAACATTCCCACCTAATCTTACTCTCTCAAAGGATAGGCCAAAGTGTATAAGCTTTAAAGGTTAAGTAAATATTGGTAATAGAAACGAAGTCGGATGGGGTTCGATGTGTGATTTGCACACGCCATTCTTTTTCAATTAAGCTCAAAAGGGGACACTGGGGATTAATATAGAAAAGGGATCGTGAGAAAAAGGCATGACGATCCAAAGTTGACCTAAATCATATCCTAACTGCGACAATGCTTATACTTCATTTCACATAAATTATACAAGGTTTCAAATCATTCTTAACCTCAAAGTTTTAAAAACACCCTCCAAATGTATTTCACATAAGCATTCACTAGAAAAGAGATAGGAAAATCAAGACTATATACTCACGGCTTGAAAGTGTGCTTGAGATATATTAGCAAATGAAGTCTAACAGATCTAACTAGCATGCAACCAACCCAACGTCGCAAATATAATGAAACAATAATGTAATGACAGCTGTTTAAAATATTCATGATCACTAAAATAACAAAGCTCATAAGAATGAAATGTGCACTATAAACTCAATAAAAATACTCAAATTTTTCAATAAATCAAGCCATGGTATTTTGTGCTAAAAAATTAGAGGTATAAAGTTTCATCAGCTAGATCAAACTAAGGCACATAGATAAGTTTACATGCATCACTACTAAGTACTAACAAACATGTCATCATTGACAGAAGTAACCACACCTATACAAAAGACTCGCAATTTTTTTCTAAAAAACAAAAACTAAAATACTAACTACTAAAGAAAACAAAAAATAATCGAACTAGATAGTAAGCAACTACTCCCAAGAATATCATGTAAACACCAAACAATTCTCACCCCCAAACTTATTTTCCGCATCGTCCCTAATGTGATTATGATATAAAACTAGAGGGAAAAATTAAGGCACAAGCACACGCCACTTCAAGCCCTACGAGCATAGCAACCCAACTCAAAACACATATCAAACTTAAGAATTCCACCCCACAGTCACAAATAGTAATAATTCCGCACAAGTTCACACTCAATGCACTGCTAGTATGAGCACAAGTTAACGACCTGCAAATTTGCACCCAACCCAGTTATCAATCGGTATCAAATCTCAAAATTTCCACAACCAAACTGGGTTAGAGCATCAAATTCTGGCTTAAAGCCAATTGTACAGTAAGAACGTAAAAGAAATGCATTTTGAATACTACTTCACCATCGTAAATTAAACACACAGTTCCCACCCCCTCACTAGTCTATACAACAAATTAACCCAGCGCAACACCCTCAATTTGATTGAGAATCAAAAGTGAACACTTGGTTACCTATTAGCACACACCATTATCAAATTATCAATAGGAACCCAGTTCTCCAACCAACAATTAACCAAAAATTGCAACATTGAAATCAAAAGCTAGTTGAACAATCTTACTTGAATTTGAGAAGAAAGGGGAATTACTCCCAAGCCCAGTCTTGAATTTGTTGTGGTGGCGTGAGCGATGGTGGAGATTGCTGGAGCGAGCTTGGTGTGCTGTGTTGGAGACTGAGAAAAGAGAGGAGATGGACTGGTGCGTAGAAATCAATTTAGGAATTCCCCCCACCCCTCATTTTTTGGTTATGAACTGAATGCCCTGCTCCCAGCATCTCACGCGAGCTTTTGACGCGGGCGCGTCCAAAACTTCGGTAGTCTATGTAAATAACGCGAGTCACAAAGCGACCGCCTTATAGATTTTCACTTTGGTCCCTATAGTTGATTAATTCCCGATATCAGCTCCATTTTTTGTTCATTGCCTGACCTTTTTCAAAAGTGATGACAATCTTAATTTGGCTTGTTAACTGCAGTTGAACCCTCAAACTTCATATTTCAAGAAGCCTACTACCTCTTTAAGCTAAAACAAAACGATACAAAAACTAAAACTAAAACTAAATTTATTATGCATTAGTACATAAAAATATACACAAAAAACTAAAAAATTTGTGAGGGTGACACTATTAACACTCTCCTATAAACTCTCAAACTCAGGGAGACTCTAACGAGTGACTCAAAAACAACAAAATAAATACAAAGAGATAATGGTTAGAAATTGATCTAAGTTATAGTCGTTAGCTTGACTTAGATCCTCCTTTTTCAACTAAGGAGGCACCGGGTCACCAAGGAAAAACACACATCTTTGGTCCATAAAATCCACCACATATGTAGTGTCTCAAAATTTTCTCATTGAACTCAAACACTTCCTTGGCGGAATTCTCTTTACACGATGGTCATCTAATTGATTTGGGAAACGAAAAAATCACACCTAATTCTTGCAAAGTAATCCCATCCAGAATTTCCACCATTTTTTCATCTACCGTCCATTGTTCATGTATCCCTAACGTAGGTTTATGATTCTTTTCAAGAAAATATGAAGAAGGTCCCCTTTGCTCCACATAAGAAGTGTCTAGCGGAGAATTAATTGGAGAGCAATTTTCAATGTCAATCTCCAAAATTTCTTTGGATTCTTGTGAACAATGAGGCGGTAAGTTAATTTGTGGAAAATCTTGAGATTTTATAATCAGCTCATTCTTTATTTCCATGCTCAACTTCTCCCTTTCTTTCAGTTCTTCTTTCTCAATGACGTTTGCCTCTTCTTTATCCTTTGGATTAGAACTAGCTACTTAATAACCAATACGCATATCATCTAAACATTCTTGAATATTCTTCATGTTTCCAAATATTCGCTCGACGAACATCGCATGACGCTCTTTGCTCTCCTTTTGATTTTTTCTAATAAAGCAATGAAACTGTAAAGTTTTTGACTTAAGCTATCCACTGGCTCTTCTACGAAAGGCTCATTATGATGGGATGAATAAGAAGGTGGCTCATTATAGTAGGACGAATAAGAAGAAGGTTCACTCCAATTATTATACGAAGAAAAAGAGGGTTGCTTGTAATATTCTCATTCATAGCGATTAGGATAATAATTACCAAAGTAAGCATCCACTTTTCGCATATGTTTAGTCCTCAAAAGACATTTGTCATAAGTATGGTCTCCATCACAGAATTGGCATACAAGTCTAAGTCGAGACATATGGAACATTCTGGTAGGCAAGCTCATCTGTGGTGCTCATTGGTGTGATATGCTCCATACCCCATTGAAAAATTATTGTAAGCTATCTTATTTTTTTAGAAGTTTTTTAAATAATTAAAAATTGAATAGCTAAATTAACTCAATCAAAATAACAAATTTCTAGCAACGACGTCAAAAACTTGATGTAATAAAATTTAATCTCGCAAATGCACGAGTCGACCGGAGTATAGTTGTGCAAAGACAATGGTCGAACCACATAGATTTGAGTTTTGATTTAAGTAAATTCAACTATTCTAACAAAACAAAGCAAATAATAAAAAGTGGAGTTTTTGGTTTTACTAAATTAACTTACCTAAAAAACAATAAAATAAACTAATTAACAAAGCATGTAAATATAAGATAAATCAAGGTTTGAAAAGGCCTAGGAATTATAATTCACTTGTATATCCACCTTATGTAAATAATGTAACAATCAATGTCAAAGATTTGTTCACATATGTAAAGATTGGTATACGCTTGGGTCACGATTTGCAATCTTAGTATCCCGAATTGTTATACTTTCTTGGTCCGTCCATATAACAATTGAGGATCACTTAAAAACACGAAAAACACATAAACCTAAATCCTACCTTAACATGGTCATGAATCAATATGCTTTAATTATCACAAAATATGACAAACATATAGCTTATGCATTTTGATCAAGCAACTCATCATACCACAATTGTCAAACAGTTGCATTTATCTTTTTCACATAAAAGCTTCAAGAGAAGACTCAATTAAAATACTTGTGTGATAAACAAGATAATTGATTGTATAAAAATATAAATTAGAACAAAAGATTCAAATACAAATTACCTCTAATATCTAGATTTTGGGATTAATTCCTAATAATTGAAATTAAAAAACCTTGAACAGTTCTTAAAGAATCTTTTTTTCTCATAGACCAAAAAAAATAATACAAGACATCTCTCTCTTTTCTAACCTAAAAAATATATATATATACCTAATTAATATACAATAACTAAGGAAAAGGGTACAAAACAATAAACCCCACCAAAGGAATCAAACATCAGCCGCCGCACGCATTACTAATATAAAATAGCATTGCCCTACTTAGGGTAAAATCTGATTTTTAGCTTTTAACTTTTAAAGATTTGCAATTTGACCCTTCAAGTCTTCAATTTAGCCTAAAGTACCTATTTTACACAGTTGTTCCCCAAGTCCCTGAAACTATGAAACAAAACTAAAACATATACTCCCTCCATCCCAAAATTATCCTCTGGATTGACTTGTTTCACGGTTTAAGAAAACATATTTGACTTGATTATTAATATTAGTTTGATATGTAGTTTACTTTAAAACGCATGTGTATGTGACTCATAATTAAAATATGATGAAAAAGTAAGGGTAAAGTGGTAAAAGTGTTGTCCTAAAAAGGAAAATTCCAAACAAGACAATTATTTTAAGGACGGATGAAAAAGGAAAGAAAAACAATAATTTTGGAAAGAGGAGAGTATTAGATAACAAAAATCCTGAGAAATGAGAAAGTTTAAGATAGATAAATACTCAATAAATGAATAGAAAACTCATTCATCAATTGTCTAAACAAGAAATAGAAAGGAATATGAATTGAAGGCTATCTAGTAAATGTTTTTGTGGAGGCTTTTCAAGTGAGTGAGTAAATGTAGTCTTGAATGCATTAGTATCTTCTTTAACTTGTTTCAATGCCTTTAAATAAAATCCTTGAGCTCCAGTCCATTAGAAACAAGTTTGAATTTTGAATGTGCCAATAATAGGGAATGAGATCTCTTATAAGATATCTCAGAGATATTATTTGTGAGAGATGATAAATATGATATATGTCAAAGTACAAACAAGGAAAGTGTTAGAAAGAGAAGTGTTTATACTTTAAGGGTTTGTTTGGTAGTCGGACAAGGATAAATAGTATTATTAATCTCAGTACTATTAGTGCCCTCGCTATTAATATTCACTTGTATATCGGGGGTAGTTTTGAGATTACAAATATTAATCATAATTTTTTTTAGTGAAGGCGCTACTAATACCACCCTCCCCCTTGGTATTAATAGTGAGAAGATAATGACTTTATCCGGATAACTCGTGCTATTAGTCCCGACCACTTATTGCGTACCAAACATCAGACAACTCGACTTATTAATCATATCTGGCCTAATCCTGGTTACCAAACGGCACCTAAGAGAAATAAGTTGGCACTTTCCAAATCAACAATTATACATTATTAGCTGATAAAAAGATTTTATTTTTTAAGAATTTTTACGGTTAGCTCATGGCATTATGAGAGACATAGTTATTTATTTTTAAGGGACAATTGATCTTAACTTAATTCTAATAAATTTAAGTAAATCACGCATTTTTCAACAAACATTCTTTTGGATTATCTATTATCTACATATAATTACTCTCTCTCTCTCCCATCTAAAAAGTTAAAATTTGAAAAATCAAATTATTAAGGGATATATATATATATATATACACACACACACACACACAATAATATTTAATCATAATCAATATGCTAATAGCAAATTGAAAAGTAAGGTTGAAATGTTATGAAAATTGTAAATAATTTTTTTTTTTGAAAACAAACTCTTTAAGTAAAACATTCTAAAATAAAGTAATAAACATAATATATTATACATTCGAGTTAATTAGTGAGACAAGGATAAATTGGAAACTCAAAAAATTCCAAAGTTTAATTTTGAAAACAATACTCTTTTACATAAACAGTAGCAAACCCTCTCCTCGATCATAATCAAACACTTATCTGGAATCCTTACGTGCAAAACGTCTAACAATTCATTGAGAAAATTTGATGAGCCAAGTCTGTTAGTTTTACTTAACAAGACTACAAATATCTTATATCTTATTCTCAGATGGAATAGTTTTGTTTTTTCAGATATATAGATATAGAGAAACCACACACACATATATTATATATATACCCAAGTTCAAATTGAGTAGTGGCTTGAATTTCCTTTGGGCAGTCTGCTTTAAATCAATAAGCCCAAAAACTCAAACAGGCCCACTTTTGAGCCCCCATCAGCTAGCCCATTTCTAAAACACTATGGGTTTATTCCCTTATTCAATCTTCTCTGTGTGAGTTTTCAGTTTTGTGTAAACGACCGAGTTCTTTTCTTTATTTTAGAATTGCAGCTTGGTTCTTTGGAGACTGAATTGGATGGATGTTTACCCTTGTTTGTTAGGTATTGATTCTTAACAGTGGTATCTTCCCCCTCACACATAGGGCAGGTCGAGGCAGCAACAACCTGTCTCTCCCGGAAGGCTCTGGTATTGAGCTTTCTCACCTCAAAAGCTAACTCAAAGGGTGAAGTTTTCCCTCACACTAATTAACCAAGCATCCGCCCCTTCCAAAACCGATATGTGGGATAACCCAACAATCACAAACGCTAGTTCTTATGTATCAATTTACTTAATTTTAGTAACATACAAAATTACCTAACACTGTATAGTTTATTTGATTTCTATATATATATATATGTCGGAAAATGATCCAAGCTAACCAAATACTACGTAACATGTTATTAATTTGAGGTATTAACGGAGGAACTGTAAATCAACATCTGGTCTAAGATCTGTTCGAAGTGGTCGTTGACCTTGGCCGTGGTATGAGTGTGCATCCCTTCATAAGTAGTCACCACAACTTGTTCGTCTTTCGAGAGGCGTTGAACTTGCTTCTTCACACTGCACCCTTGGTGAGTACACTTGTAGTAGCTTCTGCATACATTCAATTATTCAATTAAGGATAACATTAATATATAGAGGTAATTAAACATAGCTAGAGAAGAGATTGATTTGGACTTTGAACTGTGAAACGACCTCTTAATTTGTTTGCGTACATTCGACATATATCTTACAGATCCCTAGCTACATGTGTAATACACATATAGATCTAGTTCTATATATATATAAAAAAATCATGATTGTTTTGAACTTTTTTTGTTGTTGATAATTTTGAGTTTTAAATTTATTTAGTTAATTTTTTATCTTTAATTGGATCTCGTGATCCGATCCGGTTTATGTGTTATTCAACCTATTTAATTTGGTAATGGATCAAAATCCGCTCTGATTCGCCACATTGTAAATGCTAGCAACAAACTTAAATTTTGCATTGGCCATTTTTCAAATCCATCTATATTTTTTTGTATCATCTTTAATACACAATCTTGATGACAGTGACATATTCGTTGTAACGGATAAATATATTAAGAGTAGGTCTCATGTATTTTAATTCTTAAGTCGAACCTCATTCTTTTACAACTCACCCATCAACACACGGCAGATTGAGTAAAGAAAAGAGGATCGTCTTATAAAAAATATCTGTACTATTATATCACTAGCTATATATATATATTTCAATCTCATATAAGATGGTGGAGAGATTTGAAAATTATCAGCGAAGGACATGTACCCATTTCTAGCCTATATAGATGCATGTAAATATGTAATAGAACTGACCTTGGGAATTTGTTGTGCTTGACAATTTTTTGGCCATATTTTCTCCAGCGATAACCATCATCAAGAATATCAACCTGGCTTCTTGTTTGGAATGCATATCGTTTCGGTTTCCCAATCTTCTTCATCGTCCGATCCATAGTCTCCTTCTTGTTTCCTTCTTCGGGTTTGATCATGATCTTATGTTCCAACTTAAAACTGTCTTCAACCATGCCAGTACTATTGTCTTGATCATCTACTTGTTTTTGGGTGATTGAGAAATCATCGGTGATCTTGCTGCTTATATTGACAGTACTGCTACAAGAAGTAGCTGACATGATGTTCGAAGCTGATGATGTCATGGCAGATGAACATAAACAGAGCATTGGTTGAACAATCTCCATTAATATTCAAGAAGAAGAGATGTGTTTTGGTCTTATGGTAGAATTCAAAGTCTAAAAGCAGTTTGTGAGAAACGTGTTGCTATTTTTAGGGGCATATATATAGGATTCCATTTCATGAATGGATATTATATAAAGAAGAGCTGAAATAGAAATGTGTGGATAACTAGTGGCGGCCGGATTGATAATTAAGGATTAGTTAGGTCATGAAGTGCTAATTTTTAAGAGGCGATCGGATCTATTCGGTGTCACTTTTTTTTTTTATAGTGTTAGAGGTGGTAAGGAGGAGGTATAGATCCTCTTTAAAAATAAAAAAAAGTGTCATTTTTAAGATTCATGTAGCGTGGGTTCGATACTTGGTGGAAGTAATTTGCTTTCTTCTGAGGTTGGACCTTGTATGTGTTATTAGTCGACATGTTCTCAAAACTCTGTATCATTCGGGCACATCCCGCGATTTCCCTAATAGTAGCAATGAGGGACCGAACTACTACCCCAGGATTAAAACCTGGTTTAAAAAAAGTCACTTTTTACTATTAATAGTGTCACTTTGTACTATAAAATATATCACTTTTGGCCTTAGAATTGCCACTTTGCATTTTTAATTAAAATTATAATTTTTTCCTTAAAAAAATGTTAGGTTTTGGGTTTAAATATGTCACTTTTAGTTTTAAATGTATTACTTTTATTTTGAAAAGTGTCTCATTTTTTATAAATAAAAATCATTATGTTTGACATTAAAGTGTCACTTTATATCAAGAATGTCATGTTTTAGTATTAAATGTGTTGCTTTTGACCTTAGAAGTGCCATTTTGCCTTATAAATAAAAATCGATCGTTAGTTGACCTTAAAAATGACACTTTTTAGCATTGAAAGTGTCACGTTTTAGGATTAAATGTGTCACTTTTGACAATCACCGTTAGTTTTAAAGTGATATTTTTTAGTATTAAATTTTAGTATTAAATGTGTCACTTTTTAATATTAAAATTTAATCTTGTGGCTTGAGGGACTCAAAGCCCTGACTTCCACCCAAATCTTAATCATCAACTATTCGTCATCTTAACTGATTTGTTTTATGATTTTTACTAACATCTTGTTTATTTATTATGACCCACGAATTTTAAATGAGATTCCGTCTTACGGATTTAGGATCCGTAAGACCATCCTATACAAGTTTTTACCAATTTTTAAATATCTAGGCAGAGTAGGGGTACATTCTTAGACTTGTATTGGTTCATTTTAACCACCTTACAAATAAAATTCAAACACAAGTATTGTAAATTATTAAATATTCGATTAGGCTCATCTTTTGGGATGTAGGTAAAAAATCAAGTAAGACGGCCTTACAGATATATTTTATAAAACGGATCTTTTTTATCCGATTCATTATATGTTAGTGAGTTGAGCTATGAGAGAATCGAGTTTCGTCTTACGAATTAAAATCCATAAGATCATCTAAATATGACTTACTCCTAGATGTTATAGTTTAAATGGTATTTTAAAAACACGGGTTAAATAAATAACAAGAGTAATGAGCCACGAAAAAAAAAAGTAATGAGCCATTCCTTTGAAGAGTGTCTGGCCTTGTAAATTTCTGACTATTTTTTCTTTTTTATAAGGGTGAAATTCAGGCCGGTCCCTTTTTTTTTAAATTGTAACCGAAAAAGTTTATGGTTTTTTTTTCAATCGCTAAAGTACATTTTTAGGGATAAAATGATGATGATATCCATAATGAACAACAAGCGCACGCATAAATCATCTAAACCGCGTGTACATATAAAATACTGAGGCCGAATTAGAAGATACGATGTCTAATTAAATAACACCGAGACAGAATAATTTTATGAACGATTCATAATTTTATAAACGATGTTTAATTAATATAAAACACCGAGATCGAATTGGGAGATACGATGTCTAATTAAATAACACCGAAACAGAATAATTTTATAAACATTTCCTAATTTTATGAACAATGTTTAATTAATTTTATGAACAATGTTTAATATAAAAACCCGAAACTGGGGATACATTAAAAAAAGATTCTCAAATTTCTAATCTATTTGATATCGAGACAACTAAAAAGAGTATCATGTATGTGAAATGAAAGATTTCTTCGAGTTCGAGCTATGATTCATAGCTGGTGACAGAAGATAAAGACATATATTTTGAAAGAAGATGGAGGAGGTTATTATTGAAAAAAAAATTATAAAAGTTTCTTTCTTCGATTTGCAAAAAAAAAAAAAATGGCTGAGTGGTTATAATTTCTAAAAATGAGACCGATCCACATTTTTTTTTTTTTTAATAATTAGCATTTCCTCCCGTTATATTCCACTTCTACGGCCCACAAGATGCTTTCACTATCCATATTTGTTTCATAATCTAAAGGAAAACTTTCATCATTTATGTTTTTAAGTTTTGCTTTTAAATGATTATAAGGAATCCGATTCTGAATTCGGTGGTAAAGTGTTTTTATATCAAAGTGATATTGTAAAAACTAAACCATAAAAGCTAGGCGCTCAAGAAAAAAGGAAGTATGATGAAAAAAATTATTAAGGAAAAATGCCAGAAAGTCTCATAAAAAAAAATTTATATCTAAAAGGTCTCATTAAAAAATTCTTATATCCAAAAAATCTCAAAAATAATTCTTCTATTCAAAAAGTCTCAAAGTTAAACTTTTAGTACAAAAAAATCTAAAACTTAGCGTTTCTACTAACATCGGTATGGTATGAGGTTTTATTTGAAAGTAAACTTATATTTAACTTCAATAATGTTAATTATTTAGTATTTCGATAAAATAATAATAATATTTATTAGAAATTAAAATAATACTAATAATATTATAATGATAATAAGAACAACAACAACAACAACAAATAACTATACTATTAATAATAACAATAGACAATCTTTTTGCTATTATTATTTTTATAAATTATTATTATTATTATTATTAATTATTAATATTATTATTATCACTACTACTACTATTAATAAAAATAAAAATAATATTGCTACCAAATTTCATAATGTAAAGGTTAGATTTTTGAATTTATATTATGAAAAACTTTAGATTTTATGAATTAAGTAGTTGCTTTGGGATCATTCAGGAATGAATTTAAAAAATATATTTTTATACTATTTAATAGTAAATGTTGATGAAGAAAATGATAATAATATTATAGTTATATTATTATTATTATTATTTATAATAATAATAATAATAATCAATTCAATTCATGTCATCATTGTCATAAATTGTAATAATAATAATATAACCATAATATTATCATCATTTTCTTCATCAACATTTACTATTAACAGACAAATTAAGTATTGGACTTTCTAGTATTAAAATTTTAATTTTGAATCTCTTTGGGTAGAAGAATTATTTTGGGGTTTTTTCGGATATTTTTTGTGGGACTTTTAGGTATTTTTCCCAAAAAATTACAAACTAAAAAAAGCTGAATCAGAAATATAGAATAAAAATGTCCTTAATTATTAGCGATTAGCGAAAGATCAATGTTGTGTAACAACCATAATAATCCTATATACAATCAAGTATAATGTTTGTAGAACGTTGCTAAACCTATAATTAATTGTTTAAATTAAAATCATTTCCCATTCTACTTGAATTATCACTTTAAATGGTTTTTTTCGTTTGTAGTTTTGATTTATGTGTAGATATATTCCAATATTCTTTGTTACCTTCTCATTATCACTTTATATGAAATTCCACAACCTTGGATTTATTCTCAATTGGGCAGTTATTATTAGTCCATCCATGCTATCTAATTCTTACAATTAATTATAAAAAACAATACCCCTTGTTTGAAAAGTTAAACCCACATCATTTTTTCCTAGAAATTTCCTTTACATTTTCTCACGTGCTGAAAAACACTTGAATAAATAGTCTCATATCTATGCATTTTTTAAAATGTACAAATAAGTAAAACAACATTTTTTTTTTTTTTAACTTGTTAAATGAGACTATTGTTTTGTTTCGGAGGAAATTGGTTTTGTTGTTTGACATGTTAAATAAACATCATATTTTTTAAATGAAAAAAAAATGGAAAAAGGAGAAGACTTTTGGCATATAATTCAAGATGAAGTTGCAAGATTACACCACATTTCTCTTTAAAGAGAAAATAAAATAAAGTGCATTTTGAGCTAATCAAAAGTAGAGTTTGGAAACATAAATAATGAAATATAAAAAATTCAATTATTGGGATTCAATTAGGTTATTGTTAAGCTAGAATTTAAATATTTTTAAAAGTGCATTTAAATTAGACAAGGTACTAAACTACATGACAAGCATAAACAAACCAAACAATATGCAGAGCAGGTATTGAGATCAATCAAACCCACGGGGAGTGCATCTGGACTTTATCCAAAGACTCCCGTTAGATTCTTAATAAAAATCGTCTCTTTTATCTTATTTTTGGTACATCATTTCAAATAAAGTAATTGATATCATTATAAATATTGATGTAATATGTGACTTTTTTAAATATCCTTGTTCATCTTACTATAATTAAACAAGATATAAAAAGTAAGGATAAAGTGGTAAAAATATTTTATTAAAAATAAAAGTTTTTAAAAGAGAACAATTATTTTAGAATTGACGAAAAAAAAAAAGAATACCATTTTTAGAACGTTGAACACAAGTAACATATAGGTCTGTTTGATTTAACTTATCTGAATGTATTTATAACTTATAATGTACCATAAATTATTTTTGAAGCGTTTGATTTCATTTATGGTAAGATAAATCATAAGTCATCTACAAGCTACTTAAAACACATGTAAGGTCATAAGTTGTAAGCACTAAGCTTATTGCTTATCTTTACTTTTCAAAAACATGTAAGTCCTCTTCTTCATTGAAATTTTATATATTTCAATATTACCCTTCTTAATAATAGTTATAATAAAAGGAATAATAATAATATTAATATAATAATAATAATAATAAATGTAATATTAATATTTTTAAAATCAATAATAATAAGTAATAATAATATAAATAAAAGTAATATTAATATTAATAAAATAATGATAATAATAATAAGGCCAATAATAATGATATTAATAAAAGTAATAATAATGATAATAATAATAATAATAATAATTTAAATTAGTAACAATAATAAAAGTAATTATATTAAAATAATAATAATAATTAATAAAATAATAATAATAATAATGTAAATCATATTTTGTGATGATGCTATTTATGTCTTTATATTTGAATTCAACACTATTTCAACTTGTTAATCAAGCACACACACTAACTTATGAAAGTTGATCGGTATTTTCAAAATGTTAAATCAGACAACACTAGTTATTAGCCATCAATCATAAGTTATAAGCAATAAACCATTAGTCATAAGTAATAAGTCATCAGCACATATCAATTAGCTAAATCAAACATGTACATGATACTAATGCATGTGATGATGTGATTAATAAAATTTATACTCCCTCTAATTCTAAATAATTATCCACCTTTCCTTTTTTAATCTTTAAAAACTTTTTTTAAAAAACATCATGTTCATCATTTTATCCTTACTTTTTCAACTCATTTTAATCATGGTCACATCTGCAGACTACAAGGGCATTAAAAAAACTACACATTATATCAATATTTATAATACACTTGATTTTTTTTTCTTAAATGGTATATTAGATTAAGAATGACAATAATTTAGAAACTGCATGATATTTATTTTCGACTGATGTAGCTTTTTTCTTTATCTAATGATAGATGCATGCACTAATCATAAAAGTGTGGAAAAGCGTACGAAAAATGAAAGCAGTTTTAGTTGGTTCGTTGCATTTGTAAACAAGTTGATATATCATATTAGTCCTTTTTAGTGTTTATCCGTTAATCTAATAATCTTACTTCCAATCCCTTTAAGCAGTCAATACTCGAAAAGAAAGAAAGAAAGAGAATGAATTGGTTCTAGAAGCACAGAAGTGCCTCATAAAAGAAACAATGGAAAATCTAAAGGTAGTTTGGTATAGCGTTTTAAAACATAAGTTTTTTAAAACGTAAGTTTTTTAAAATACAATTTTTTAAAAAGTTTAATTTGTAGCCGTGAAAATAGATTGTTCATTTTAATAACGCAATTTATTCAAATATTGCATTGAAACAAATTGTAACGGAAAATATAAGTATAACAAATTTTGAGTAAAACACAGGACCAAACAGCCTATTAAATCTTATGTGCCAAAACTGTTTTCTACTTTTGTTTCTAATTTTCCGCTAAGTTGAAAGTTAAAGTCATATTTTCTCAGCTCTAAATAAATAATCATTTGACGAGTTAATTTATCGGGTGAAATTTGGGTCGGTTCTTGTGGTGAAATTATAAGAAAAAATTGTAGGTCGATCTATTTTTTGAAACTTTTAATCGTTAAAGTAAACATTTTTTATATTCAATCGGAAAAAGTTACTTTTTGTGGCAAAATGACTACGATACCCTTAATGAACCGTAGACGCGCTACGGATGTCATTATTTTTATACCGCGATTCATCAATTTTATCACATTATTTTTTGCACTGTGATTCAATAGTGTAACTGTTAGTCTATTTTTGAACCACGATTCATCAATTTTTATTGAATTAATTTTTCACCGTGGGTCAATAGTATAATTGTTAATCTATTTTTGTACCGAGATTCATCAATTTTAGTACATTAATTTTTATACCGCGGTTCAATAGTATAATTGCTAGTCTATTTTTGAACCACGATTCATCAATTTTAGTGCATTAATTTTTTCAACGCGGTTCAATAATATAATTGCTAATCTATTTTTGAACCGCGATTCATCAATTTTAGTGCATTAATTTTTGCACCGCGGTTCAAAAGGTTGTTTAAGTGCAAAAAAATAATTAATTTTCAATAAATTATAGTATGAAGTGAAAATATATCGCGGTGCAATAATTTTATATGAATCAAACTTTCGAACCCCGGTGCAAAAATAATACAATGAAATTTTTGCACCACGATACAATAGCATAAAAATTTAAAAAACCAGTTTACGTATATCATGTTCTTCTTCAATCTTCTATGTCGTAAGTCTTCTTCTTCCTCATCCTTCTCTACATTCGTCCCAACTGAAAAATCTTTTGATTCCCGTTTCGTTGCGCACAATCACGATTTCTGAATACAAAGTGTGTTGCCGAAGTAGTTAAAGAAGACAATGACATTTTTGGAACAATATTTCAAAAAGAGATCTTTTGCGATTTAAAAAAGAACAGTGGACTTTTGGGGTTAGAAACTTTAAAAAATTGACCGGCCAAAATTTTCCTCAAATTATAAGGGTGATAAATGGGCTGGTCCCTTATCATGATATTATAACCGAAAAAGTCTCATATATTTATTTTCAATAGCTAAATTACACTTTTGGGGGAAAATGACGAAGATACCCTTATTGAAAGAAAGATGTGCACACAAACTTATTGTCTCAATTTGAGCGTCATTAAAAAAATTTGGGCGTCGCTCAAAAGCCACTGTCCAAATTTGAGTGTCGCAATTTAAAAATTAGGCATCGTTCAAAATTGTAAGCGTCGTTCAAAATTTTGGCCATCGCAATGCAAAAACTATTGCCCACTTTCGAAATGTACGATGCTAGAAAGAGAGAAAAGAAAATGAAGGCGGATGCAATCTCATACGAGAATAAACGAAATTCCTTCTATTGTTCTCAACTATACGATACTATTCGCCATGGTTACATCCTACCTTTACTTTCCTTTTGATTCCACGCAATGAGCAAGCAGCAGGAAGAAGGAAGCATCAATTCGTCGGATAAGGGAGGAAGCTACCGATCGATAAGAGTAGAACCGTGCCTATTTAGCATATGGAACCGTCATTGAATGCTCATCATTCTGATAGATGTTATTTAAGTCTTCTTCGGATCCAATACGAAGGTTAACTAGAGTACCAATTTCTCCAAAGGATTAAGATAAAGTGGGGACAACATTTTTGGGAAGTTGAATGACTTTTGGTTTTGAGTAGGAAGTTGAACAACAATGCACTGGGAATCGAATGGGCAGAAGAAAATTAATGATGGTGCTGAAATCAAAGGGGCAAAAACAAACTTCAAAGAAAGCGATGAGGCTCAGTTGGATGTGAAGAAGATGGAAAAAAAAAATATAAAAGTGGACTTAAGCGGTTTTAAAAAAAGGTAGCAGTGCGGTTACAATTTCAGGAAAGTGTATCGGTCCACAATTAATCCAAATAATAACCGAAAAAGTCTATGATATTTTTTTAAAACCGATAAGGTACACTTTTTTGTGGGAAAATAACGAAGATACCCTTAATGAACAAAAGACGTGTGGACAAATCCACCCGCCCAAATTTGGGCATCGCAATGCAAAATTGAAGTGTCCAATTTTGGGCATCGAAATGCAAAAAATCTCAGCCACAATTTTGGCATCGCAATGCACAATTAAAGTATGTCCAAATTTGACAATCTCAAATCCAAAATTGGGCATCACAATGCATAATTAAAGTATACCCTAATTTGAGCATCACAATGCAAAAATTGGCATTTGAATGAATAAATTGAATTAACAACAATTTATTCACAAAAATTTATTGAAATATACTGTTTTTATTCATAAGTATCATTTATGTATCGCGGTTCACCAATATATACAGTGTGGTTCACCAAAAAATTCGGCCCAAATTTGGTCATTGCAATGCATAATTTATACAAAAATCCCCCCGCCCCAATTTCGTCTTCATGTCACAGTTTACCAATATATACAACACGATGTATATATATTGTTTTAATAGCAACAAATTATGTATCACGATTCACATAAATTTACTATTCTTTTGGGCATTGCAATACAATGCACAATTGAAGTAAGTCTAATACGACATCGCAATGCAAAAATCATCGCCCCAATTTCGGCATCGTAAGGAATTTGGGCATCACATAGCAAACATTGGGCATCAAAATGCACAACTGAAATCTGTCCAAATTTGGGTAACGCAATGCAAAAATCTCAGCCCAAATTGGGCATTGCAATGCACAATTGAAGTCTGACCAGTTTTGGGCATCGCAATGCACAATTGAATTTTGCCCCAATTTGGGCATCGTAAAGAAAAAACTGGCATTGAAATGAAACAGACTTAAGTGGAATCTTCCTAGACTTTGCTCTTGATAGCAGATGCTTCGTACCTGAGTATTTCGCCATGGAAGGTGGTAGGAAGGTTTTTCACTAGCAAAGTAAAAACATTTAAATATAATAAAAATATAGGGTAGTGTTTTGTATTTCACTCAAAGTTTGTTTATAACCTCAGGGGTATCGAGTGTTGTAGTTTTATAGTTGAGTGTCTTTAGTGTCTCTTTGTATTGTGAGATAGTTAGAGAAAGGAGACAGGAGTTGGTCTTCATATATGTAAACATATCTGCAGAAGTAGGAATTCTTATCAAAGAAGTTTCTCTTTCTCTTCATTCTCTTTTGCTTCTCTTCTCTTCCATGTCTAAATTCAACATGGTATTAGAGCAATGTTATTGATAAAATTGCTTCCGCTAAATTCAATCATTGGATTAATCGTGGTCACTTTCACAAATTAATTTGGGACTTGGAGGAATTCATTTTTTTTTCTTCGATTGAATTAGGGTGTGAAAGGTATCCTTCTGAAGAAATCCAATGGACGACAATAACAATGGCAATCAAGAAAGGCCTAATGGCAATCAAGAAAGGACTCGCGTGGAGAAGGAAGAACCAATAGATGAATACGACATTGATATATTAACTTTGCAGATTTATCCTCTGTATCCCATATTTCTTCACCCTAATGATCATCCTGGTATGATGTTCATCTCTCAAACTCTGATAGACACTATTAATTTCAGTCAATGGAGAAGATCAGTTGTAATAGCACTCTCGGCTAAGAACAAATTAGGTTTGATCAATGGTAGTAATAAGAAACCCTCTACTAGATCTAAATACCTAACTCAGTGGGAGATGTGCAACAATATGGTAATCTCATGGCTGGTTAATGTTGATTTTCTCCATAAATCAAATCAAGCATAGTATATCTTGATTCAGCCAGGGATATCTGGGAAGATTTAAATATCAGATTCACACACAGCAACCCACCAAAAATCTTTCAAATTAGGAAACAATTGATTGATTGTACACAGGGAAATGTAAGTATTTCTGCCTATTTCACTAAGTTTAGGGCTCTGTGGGATGAATTGTTGAGCCATGGTGGTTTGCCCAAGTGTTCTTGTAATAAGTGTACCGGTGGAGTTGCTAAAAAACAGAATGAGTATGAGCATGAATACAAATTAATTCAGTTCCTGATGGGGTCAAGTGATGGGTATTCTGCTATTAGAGGACAAATAATGATGATGTCTCCTCTTCCCAGTCTTAGCAAGGCTGAAAACATTTTGGCTCAAGAAGAATGCCAATGAAAACATAGTCCATGAGTGAATATGGAGGACATATCTGCAGCCCTAATAAGCAAGATTAATCATAAACCTAAAACCAAGACTGGACACACTAATTGGGGTAATGTGCAGAAAAGGTTTAGTACAGGGGGAAATATACAAAAGAATAAGGTGTGGTATGATTATTGTCATGGAGACACTCATGTCAAGGACAAGTGTTTTTTCCTACATGGCTATCCTGAATGGCATGTTCAATTTGGCTCCAAACCTGAGCCATCCAGAACGCCCAAGAATAGAACCAAAGTTGCTGCCAATGTCTCTCATAGAACTGAAGATGGACAATGGACACCTGAGCTAGTTCAAGGCTTTACCTCATCTAAATGTCAACAATTATTATCTTTGATCTCTAATCCTGCTACTGGATTGGACAGCCCAGAATGTCACCTGGCAGGTAAGGTTGCAGGTAATTTTAGTGTTGTTAACTCTAGGTGTTTTCTGAGTCAAGGTCACAATATAAATGAATGGATGGTCGATACTGGTGCAACTGATCATATAACAACCTTTCTTGACATCCTTATTGATCATATTTCTGTAGATCTACCAATATATCTTCCTAATGGCCACATTTCTAGAATTACACATAAAGGCACTGCCTATCTTACTAAAGACATTGTCTTACATGATGTTCTATATGTTCCCTCTTTTAAATACAAATTGATGTCAGGTAGTAAGTTGACTCTTGACAATGGAATCAAACTTGTGTTTTCTTCTTCAATGTGCATTTTACAGGGCCAGTGTCACAAGCAGATCAAGGAGACTGGTAGGTTAATTGATGGCTTATATGTGTTCTGTACTTCTCCTATTAGTTCTCATTGTAATAATCCTAGCAGTAGCTTTCAGTCTTCTTATTATGCTTCAAGTAATAGTGTCAAAAACAACATGTTGTGGCATCTAAGACTTGGGCATGTCCCTTATTCTTTTATGAAACACTTAGGATTGTAATATTGACAATAATTGTACTTCTTGTGATATATGTCAATTTGCTAGACAGGTTAAACAACCTTTTTCCCCTTAATCAATCTCATTATACTACTTTATTTGCTCTTTTCATAGTGATTTATGGGGTCGACCCTACAAACACAAAACTTATAATGGTTGTCATTCTTTTTTGACCATAGTTGAGGATAAAACCCGAACTACTTGGACTTTCATTCTTCAGTCTAAGACTCAAGTTAACACTTACCTCAAAAATTTCCTTGCCTTTATTAAAACCCAATATGATGTTGTTGTCGAGGAGATCAGATCTGATAATGGCACATAATTTTTTAATGAAATTGTGTCTCCTTTTCTAAAGTCTCTTAGTATAGCTCTCCAAAGCTCTTGTGTGGATACTCCCCAACAAAATGGGAGAGCTGAGAGGAAACACGGACACTTGCTTGAGTTAGCTAGAGCTCTTAGGTTTCAGTCTCAACTTCCTATCTCTTTTTGGGGTGATTGCTTGTTGACTGCTACTTATCTAATTAACAGACTGTCCAGTTCCATTCTACATTTCAAAACACCATATGAAGCTCTCCTTGGCCATTCTCCATCCTATTTTCATCTCAAGGTTTTTTGCTGTCTTGGTTATGCCTCTACTCTTAGCCATGGCAGAGACAAATTCAGTCCTAGGGCAAGAAAATGTGTGTTTCTAGGCTATCCTTTTGGTAAAAAGGCTTACAAAATGTTTGATCTCCAATCAAAACAAGTCTTCTACAGCAGAGATGTTGTATTTCATGAATCTATCTTTCATTTTTCTGCTAATAGTTTCACTCATTGTCATTCTCCTCATATCTTTCCTTCTGCTAAACTTGTGCTAGATGAAGATATTTACCCATCTACACCTGATCAGGCTCCACCTCCTCATGCTGCTGAACCTGAGCTTACATCTGCTTCTGAGTATTCACTTGCTTCTGAGTCTTTTTCTCATCATGTTTCTCCTCCTACTAGACCAGTTAGGCACAAAACTATCCCTGCCAAGTTCAAAGACTGTATAGGTTTGCCATTGCAGCTTGTGACTCTAAGTATCCTGTTCATTCAGTTCACAATGTCTTAAGGTATTCTAATCTCTCTTCCTCATATCAAGCTTTCATAGTCAATATTGACACCGTTTTTTAGCCCAAAACTTATCATCAAGCTGTGCAACATCCTCATTTGTGTCAAGCTATGACTTTTGAGTTATAAGCTTTAGAAAGAAACAATGCTTGGATATTATAGGAATTACCTTAAGGAAAGAAACTGATAGGCTGCAAATGGATTTATAAAGTCAAATACATGTCAGATGGGATAATGGACAATTATAAAGCTATGACTAGTAGCAAAAGGGTTCAGACTGAGGGGTTGGATTATTTTGATACCTTTGCTCATGTGGCAAAGATGACCACAATTAGGGTTCTTCTAGCTATAGCTACTTTGAGAAATTGGTCTCTGCACCAGATGGATGTATCCAATGCATTCTTTCATGGAGATCTTCATGAGGAAGTTTACATGGCTCTTCCACCAGGATATAGTCCACCTACTACTACTGATGGTTCCTCTCCAGTTTACAAGCTCATCAAGTCTTTTTATGGGTTGAAGCAAGCCCCCATGCAATGGTTTCACTAGCTTTCTACCTCTTTGAAATCATTTGGATATGTGTAGAGTTCTTGTGATCAAGCTCTATTCACCAAGTCCTCTACTGGTACTTTCACTGCTTTTCTTGTATATGTTGATGATATAGTCATCTCTAGTTCTTCTGCCACTGCTATTGCTATTGCAGATCTTCAATCCTTCATTCACTCCCAATTTTCCATCAGGGATCTAGGCCAATTGAAATTCTTTCTTGGTCTTGAACTAGCTAGGAATTCCAGTGGCATCTGTCTACACCAGTGAAAATATGCTCTAAATATCATCAAGGAAACAGGCCTCACCAATGCCAAATCCTCTTCTCTTCCTATGGTTACAAATCATGGGCTATCTACATATTCAGGTAATCCTTTCCCTAATCCAGATCAATACAGAAGACTAGGTGGAAGACTGATTTATCTAACTATAACCAAACCTGAGATTTCCTATGTGGTTCACATTCTAAGTCAGTTTTTGGCTCACCCAACACAGCCTCATCCTTAGGCTACTGGTATTAACAAACTGTAGTGTGGATTGAGCATCTGAAATATAAAGTGACACATAAGTGTTTGTTTCTATTCCTTGATAAACCTGGTAGATGTTAGTTACTGCTGATATAGTAAAAGTTTTAGACTTTGAATGGGGTCATGCCTTTTAGACGAGATGTTAGCAGTGCATCTTTGTGACGCCCAACTAGGTGAATGTTGTTGTTTGGCCGCAACTAGAGGAATGTGGGTTGTTTCTTGAATACATTCATGAGAGTGGATCAGGACGCAGGGTCATAACACGTCACCCCTATAAATTGTTATAATAGCCTATGTTGTGTCGCTACCAACAAAAACCATCACACCAAGGCTTCAAGTTTAAGACACCCGTTCACTTGTTCCTGTGGGGGTATGCGTTGAATAGCTTAGGTCGTGGTTCAAACCGGAAGGTACCGTTACTGAAAAACACAACATGTATGGAGTTGTTTGTCTTTTCACAATGGATTTACGGGGGATTGTTAGAAATTCTTAGTTTATGAATATGGTTTTAGCCAACTTGGTTGGTTTCCTTTGGGAGGTCATGTGTGGGTTGACTAATGTTTAATGAGTCATAAACTATGAAATTCAAAGTTGTAATTTAGTGGTTAAAATCAATTGTTCAAAGACGTATTAATTGGGAAGTATATTACTTTAAGTATTTGATACTTGTAGTAATTATGGTTTTTCCAATAGGAGTAAGAGAGATGAAGTTATGTATTATTTAACTACACGGTTTGTGAACTTAGTGTTCAAAATAAATAAGGTAGTAAACAATTAAGCTTATTTGAACTCTTATCTTTTATACTAAAGTCTTTGAAAGTTTCTAATGAGCTACTTTGTGATCTAACAAATCCTAACGAGGTTAATCTTAGTATTAGTGAATTGAGACTGAGTGTCAATTCCTAAACTTAGAAGTCTTGTTCAGCAACCATAAGTTTAACAGAGGCCATAATGAAAAGTAAACGTAAAGAACTAATGATTACACTTTATGAATAATCATTAGTTTTTTGAGGTTTTCCTTTTCTCTTGCTTGGCTTTTAATAAGGGTTTTTTAGAAAAGGTAAAAAGGGTAGCGGCAGCATGTTATATAACCATACCGCTGTGCTATCATTTTTTATCTCTCCGCCCGTTGCTCTGTTCTTATTTGCTAATCCATGTGACGAAACGAGCAAAATCTAGCTTAATGAGATACCAGTTGAAGTGAATATAATCTTGTGTGCGGATTAGATATGTGTTCTGTGATCGTTTTATCCACGGAGGAAATTGTTGGTACCCGAAATCGCACGAGTAAGGTGCAAGATTTTATCTACGACAAGTCTGTTTACAGACGACTCGATCTGATAAATCTACTAACTATTCTTTAATTTTTTATGTTATTGACATGCAATTCATGTTTGAGATGTATATTGTTATTGACTGAAATTGCTATTTCCAACAAGAATCACACGAGACGTATGTAAGATATATTTCTTGCAGGTTAAGAAAATCTATATATGGTCAATAAGTGAGAATCACGGTTGATTTAGAATTACTAAATTACAATAAATTTTGTTTTGTAAAAAAGGTAAGTTTCCTAAATAAACTCTACCTTGATGGACGGTTGAGATTAAAACCCTAATAGGAATTTGGTCATTCCTTTGCCTATAAAAGAGATGTAATACCCATCATATTCATCTATTACGCTAAATCAACTCATTATGGTTTTTTAGGCCAAAAGGGAGAAACAATATTCTGCCTCTGCCTCTCTTTACTGCAGATTTCGAATCAAGGGCAAATTACTAGAACTAATATGTCTTCATCAGGTATTTTAATTAAGAGTATTTTGTATGTCATTGTGATTATCATTGAGTTCAAGATCTAGGGCTTAAGATTACTAAATTACAGTTGGTATCAGAGCATGTTTAAGAACTCGTGATTATCCGTTAACCACACATGCAATATTATTATTGATCAACGAACCCATGCCCACATTTATATCAGTTTTGACTCTTAACATTATTCATGTCGGCCGCCACTATTCCACCATCAGAATTGCTTAGTTTTAAGTCATAAGTTGGTTTAACAAAGGACTTGATATAAAATGCTTTAAACAATTAGGAATGAATTAATTTTACTACTAAATAATTCATGCATAAAGTAATGTCAAGGCAGTACATGTTTATTATTTTATTGCCTTATTTGATCAAGGAATGAATTTGTGTTTCTGTTTTTAAAGTTGAAATAATATTGGTAAAGTAGCAGTAGTCTAATGGATTGACGGTTTTAACCAAACCGAGATGTGAAAATATATTATATGAATAATAGATTAAACAATTTTTTTCTCTCTTTGATTCATCAGCAGCACCTGCATAGATTGTTTTTGCTTACTATTTAAATAATACTAATAATGAGTTTAGTAATAGTAAATAATGATGGCTTCTATGTTGGATTGAGAATTTGAAATATGGAATTGGCAATAAAGTTGTTTACAATTCGATCATATTTTGGCCTTCAAAATTTTTCTTCGAAATTTTATGAATTTATATTATTTTAAGAAAAATTAATTATGTTTTTTTTGCACTAACCGTTTTGATATGTATAATGTCTAATTATCATCACAGTGATAATTGATAATTAAATTGATGTTATTTAATGTTAATGTTTATTGATGAGTTTTCTATGTTGTACATACATATTAGAACGGTAATCACACACGTGTGATTCTGATCCACATGTTTGAACAACATTAAAATTAATGTGCTAGAGAAAAGAAAAATATCAACATATATTTATCTTGTTCTTGTACACTTGATTAATTTGGAATTATGACTCATAATTAATTTAGTGGAAGTTCTACCCACAGGAGAATCTTCTTTATGTACATTTAGACAATTTCTAATTCGTGTATATCTCTATTATATTTCAGCTCTTGTTCCCGTTAATTTGCACTCGCATGCTTCATCTGTACCCTCTCTCAATGGTACCAACTTCTCAAAATGGCGTGAGAACATTGAATTTACTTTGGGTGTTCTTGATCTCGATCTTGCACTCCAAACTGAAAAACCTTATGTATTAACCGCATAAAGTTCCAAAGAGGATAAGGATCTCCATAAACTGTGGGAGAAGAGTAACAGATTGAGCCTTATATTCATGCGAATGACGATTGCTGCAAACATCAAGACCTCTCTTCCTGAAACGAAAGTGGCTAGGGAATTCATGGAATCCATTGCAGAACGCTTTAAGACTGCAGATAAATCCCTTGCAGGGAAATTAATGTTAGAACTCACTACTATGAAGTTTGATGGTGCACAGTCAATGCACAATCATATTATTGAGATGCAAAATCTTGCAGCTAAGCTTCAGAATTTAGGAATGAAAGTGGATGAGAATTTTCTTGTCCAGTTTATCCTAAATTCTCTTCCTCCACAGTATGCCCCTTTTCAAGTGAACTATAATTCCATTAAGGAAAAGTGGACAGTGAATGAACTATCTAACATGCTAGTTCAAGAGGAAGCAAGGCTAACTCAACAAGGTGTTAATGTTGCACATCTCACAATTCAAGGAGCGAATCATAAGTTTGGGAAAAAGGCTGGAAAAGGCCAGAAAAGAGCACCACCCAAAATGAATAATAACGTCCAACCCTCTCAAGTCAAGGCAAAGAAAGAAGAAGTTTGTTGTTTCTGCAAAAAATCTGGACATTTCCAGAAAGATTGTGAGAAACGTTGTAATTGGTAAAAGTAAAGGTAATCCTTTGGGATTCGTAAGTTTTTTAGAATGTAACTTCTCTAATGTGCCTTTAAATTCATGGTGGTTGGATACAGGTGCTAATGTTCATGTTTCAAATTCGATGCAGGGATACCTTACAACCCAAATCATAAACCCAACTGAAAACTTTTTATTTGTGGGAAACGGCAATAAAGCTCCTGTCGAAGCTATTGGAACGTATCGCCTTGTTCTTGCAAAAGAACATTATTTAGATTTATTTCAAACTCTTTATGTTCCATCTATTTCTCACAACTTAGTTTCAGTTTCAAAACTTGATTTACAAGGATATATGTTTGATTTGGGTACTGGAAGTTTCAATTTATATAAAGATTCTATTAAATTTGGTTTTGGAATTCTTGTGGATGGTTTTTACAAATTTACTTTGTTTTCTTCATCCTTACCTTAAACCCAATTGACTCTGCATCATAATGAAGGAACTGTACATCATATAATAAAAAAAGACTCTTCACTCTTGTGGCATCAGAAATTGGGACATATATCACGTGAACAACTTCAAAGATTAATAAAAGATGGGGTTTTACCGAACCTAGATTTTACTAATTATCAAAGTTGTGTGGATTGTATTAAAGACAAAACAACAAAACACACAAAGAAATGAGCCACAAGAAGTTCTCAACTTCTTGAAATAATACATACAGACATTTGTGGACTTTTTGATGTTCCAACGTTTGGGGGAGAAACATACTTCATCATCTTTATAGATGATTATTCACGTTATTGTTATCTCTATCTATTGCATAACAAATCTCAATTTGTGAATTTTGTACAAATATTCATAACTGAGATTGAGAGGCAATTGGAGAGAAAAGTGAAAATCATGAGGTCTGATAGAGGTGGAGAATTTTATGGCAGGTATGATGAAATAGGACAACATCCTGGACCTTTTGCCAGATTCCTCGAACAACTTGGAATTGTAGCTCAATACACAATGTCAGATTCTCCATGACAGAATGGTGTAGCTGAAAGGCGAAATCGCACGTTTTGGAAATGGTTAGAAGCATGATGAGTCATGTTAAATTGCCCATTACGTTGTGGACATATGCTCTTCGTATGGCCGTATATATTTTAAATAGGGTTCCCAATAAAGCAGTTCCAAAGACCCTTTTTGAGCTGTGGAAAGGCTGGAAACCTAGTTTAAAACACCTGCAAGTTTGGGGTCCTCCAGTTGAAGCGAAGATATATAATCCTCAAGCAAACAAATTGGATTTGAAAACCATATGTGGTTATTTCATAGGTTTTCCTGAAAAATCCAAAGGGTATATAATTTATTGTCCTAACAGTAAGCTGCGAATTGTGGAAACTGGTAATGTCAAATTCATTGATGATGGCATGATCATTGGAGAGCTGGAAAGAAAGTTTTGAGATACTTACATGGTACGAAAGATTATTGTCTTACATTCAAGAAGTCAGATCAAATAGAGTTGGTTGGCTATTCAGATTCCGATTATGCTGGATATAAAGACACTTTAAAAAGCACTTTTGGTTATGTTTTTCTACTAGCTGGAGGAGCAATCTCATGGAAAAGTGCAAAGGAGTCTATTATTTCTAATTCCACGATGGAAGATGAATTTGTAGCTTGCTTTGAAGCTACAAATCATTGCTTATGGCTGCGAAATTTCATCTCAAGATTTAGAGACTTGAATTTTGTCTCTGAACCGTTGAAACTCTATTGTGATAATGCTGCAGCAGTATTTTTCTCTAAGCATGATAGATACTCTAAAGAGACAAAACACATGGACCTTAAGTATCTATCGGTGAAGGCGTGAAGCAAGCAATTCAGAAGAAACAGTTGTTCATTGAGCATATAAGCACAACACTTATGGTTGCAGATGCACTTACGAAGGGCTTACCTCCTAAGATTTTTCATGAACATACTTTAAGTATGGGTCTAGAGAGAGTGACTGATTATTAATTTATCGTTTGCTATGCTTATACATTGAACTTCTATTGAGCTCTTATTTATGACATTCTGAATTTCATATCTGTTTCCATATTTTGTATACTTTATGTGAATGGATAATTGATAACATAAATAGTTCTTGAAGAAAGAGCATTATTGAACCCTTATACTCTTGTTTAAAAGACCTAGTAAACTAAGTTATTTATGTTGTAGTACATGGAAGGAACCATGTTGAAAACCTGATAATGTGGAACCGCTATGACTCTCATGGATAGCTTGTTTTGCGAATGTATTATGCTAACCATCAAGTTATTAATTTAGTAATTATGCACGCCTTATGTTTTCAAGATTAACCATTAAAAGATTAATTCTTTGACCAAGTGGGAGACTGTAAGATATATTTCTTGCAGGTTAAGAAAATATATATATGGTCAATAAGTGAGAATCACGGTTGATTTGGAATTATTAAATTACAATAAACTTTGGTTTGTAAAAAGAGTAAGTTTCCTAAATAAACTATACCTTGATGGACGATTGAGATTAAAACCCTAATAGGAAGTTGGTCCTCATTTTGCCTATAAAAGAGATGTAATATCCATCATATTCGTTAAATCAACTCATTAGGGTTTTTTTAGGCCAAAAGGGAGAAACCATATTCCGCATCTGCCTCTCTATACTGCAGGATTTCGGATCAATGTCAAATTACTAGAAGCAATATGTCTTCATCAAGTATTTTAACTGAGAGTATTTTGTATGTCATTGTGATTATCGTCATTGAATTCAAGATCTAGGAGTTAAGATTAATAAATTACAACCTACTCATCATAACATGCCATGTATACAGAGCATCCCTCGGATCATTACTCTACTAAAACAAAATGTACCGTTCCCATGTAACATTGTTTTATTGAAACCAAAATGTAAATGCATCAGTCCTATATATCGCTTCACAGTCATCAGTACAATGTTTAATTTCAAGTATTATTCACCACATGGGCGGAGGTGATAATTATTTTTAATCCCATTTGTTTTTTTTCTCTCCTCATTACAAGTTCATATTCCGATCAACCATCCCTAACAAAACATGGAACATACATTAATCCAATCTTCATACACCTGTATCATAGGAATGCACAAAAATTGGGAGACTGCAAGATAGTGGTAATGTCGTATTGTTTTATGCAAACATTAATAATACAGTAGTGAGAGCAGGCATGTTCGGTGTCTCTCTTTGTTCTATACAAAAATTCCAACACTCTACATAATGTTATGCAGTGGCACAAAATGCTAGCAATGTTGCAGCAACTAGAGTCACTGTCAGTACAACCCCACTTCAGTTATTTTAACAAACAAGGACAATCTTATGAAAAATTATGACAATGAGGTAGTCATCCTCTTTCCCATGATTCTAATCGAACTCCAGAATACTTCCAACTCGAGATCACATATAAGATTTCATGCGAGGCCTCACCACGGACTGGGCCCCATCGACGTATACGGTGGTCCCAGTCATGTAGCGTGCACCATCGCTGATTAAATAGATCACAGAGGAGTACAGATCATCTTTGACATCAAGCCACCTGCCCATTGGCGCTGCTTCCTTAACCAACTTCTGTGCCCTATCCTTCCCCACCCATGTTGGATACTCATCATCAATGTGCACACCACGAGCAATCGCATTAACCCTGATCTGGTGTTTCCCAACCTCCATTGCAGCTGTCTGGCAAAGGCAAACAGACATTATATTTATTCTGAAAACTTGCTGAAAGAAATAACTAGAAAGTACAATGCCAAACATACCAAGTAGCACAAACGTGGTGCCAGTACTTAAAACAGCTCTAACAATGCCAATGTACAAAGATGGACAACAATGTTTGCTTTAACTCATAACCACTACTCTCATATGTTACAGTTGTTATTTTGTTAATAAGTTCTATCTTATGAAATTCACGACTAGTCCACATAGAAACATAAGTTGCTTGGAATAATGGTCAAATAATGTGGTGAACATTACAACTAACAACCCAAGCCATTACCCACATATTGTATCATAAGCAAAACAGGATTAACGTGCTCTGGTTAATATGATCCTTGAGTTTCATTATTGTAATTTTTATAAAAGACAAGCATGTGTGTATTACTACGAGTATGGAATCTTCTATCTATAAGACTATGTCCGAAAGATAGTCTTATAGATAGATGGCAAGGGCACTCATGGGTGGGAGAGATGGCAAGGGAGGTCAGGCAAAGACCTTCAGGTCCTGATCATTTAGCATTTTTCAAAATAGTTGTCGGTTTTCATATTAGAAATTCAAGCTTATAAATTTCACCTTTCAAAATTAAACAAAATATTAAAGCATGCTTGAGCATCACGTTATGACATCTTATGTCAACATTATAACAATCAAAATAACCATAGAAAGATATGTTCTGTCAAAACATTAAGCCAAAAAGCATTTCCGAAAAGGCTAAACAAGCAGACCTACAGGATGCAAAATACAGAATACCTTTTATGGGGATGCATCTATTGCAACCAAACTTTTGCAAAGACTGGAAATGCAGAAATTTAAAAGAAAGAAGCTTCAAGTTCACTTACCCTAGCTAACTGATGTACTCCAGCCGAAATCGCACCATATGCAGCAGCTCCTGGATATATACCTCTTTCACCACCATTAATTGTCGTCATAAAGACAATGGATCCTCCTGTTTTCTGATCCCGCATTCTAATGCTAACAGCTTTCAACAAGAACCATGCAGCCATAAAATTTATCCTTACTATCTTTTTCAATTCGGCTTCAGACAACTGGAGAGGGTCTTGCATCTTTCCTGTTTCATTGAAAACAAATGATGGGCTAGCTTAATTATCATAGAATCTAGTTGAAAATTATAACAAAGGAACATTATTAATCCACGATAGCACTCAGCGTGAGGCACAAGGCATAAAATTATGAAGTCCAGTTAGTCCAGTTGAAAATTCTAGTACAAGTATCATCGCCTGCTGCAGCACTTGTGCGAGCTAAGAATCAACAACATATTAACCAAGTTATATACCAAAATGATCCTGTGTCTTTCTGGATTACTTGTCAAATTACTGAAAGGCATTAATGTAGTGCCACTAGTGCCATCTCTTCTTGAATGTACGAAGTAAGGGCGTACCCAGAGCCGAAAGCTCCCACACAATGGGGATCTGGGGATGGGATAATCTAGGCCACCTTGACATTAATGTTACACTTGAATCAATAATATTAGCACAAAATTGTTAAGATTTCCCGTAATGAAAATTAGAATTAACACCAATACGTCGTGGGTGTTTCAAATGCACCTACTGTAGAAACTGATAAAAGTTTAGGAATAATGGCATAACTCTACAAGGATCCTAGAGTTCTTTCCTTATTATGCTTCCTTTTTTGTATAGGTTTCTTGTTCCCTACTCCAAGTGTAACCCTTTGTATAGGTTTCTTGTTCCCTACTCCAAGTGTAACCCTAATTATATATCTCCCTGTTATAAATATGTGATTAAATCAATGGAAAGGCTATGCCATTATTTCTAAACTTTTATCAGTTTCTACACCTACTTCCATTAAAGGAAACCTAAGCAATCCCAAAATTAAATTGATCCAAAAAACCACACTGTAATTGCAATGATTTGAAAGGTAACTTTGTTCAAAGTTTGATTTTTCAAATGGGGGTGTAGCCTGTAGGGAGGGGTACCTTCGTAAGAATAACAATGAACTAAAGCGTCCAACTTCCCCAAAACATTCCACGCCTTGCCCACAGCTTCGTCGAAAACCGCCTCACTCTCCTCTTCCATATTCAACCCGACCACCTCAATATTGACGCCCTTGAGGTTTTCCATAATTGAATCAGCAATACTCCTCAATTGACTCTCATTTCCAACCAAAACCAACCTAGTTACAAAGATAAACATAAACCCAAAAGTTAGACAAATTTAACCTCAATCCACATATAAATATACGTAGAGAGAGAAAGAGAGAAAGGTGGAGAGGTTACCGGCAGCCACGCTTGGCTAGATGGAAAGCGATGTTCTTGGAAATCTCGTCGCCGTTGCAGGTGAATAAAACCTTCTTTGCAGAGCTTTCCATCGTGGAAAGTGGAAACCAAATCAATGAATGAAAATCCTTGAAACTGAGCGATTTAAGCTTCGGGAATTGAAATAGTAAGAATTCTGACAAAGATGAGGATCACCGCAAAGTCCTTGAAATGTTGATGACAAGCTTTGATTTACATAGAAGTCTTAATAAAAATGGTGGAGACGGAACAGGAAGGAGATTGGGAAAGTGGGAGACCAGACAAGTAAATTACCTAACAGTATTAAAGTCTCGTGAGTGCCCTCTTGATTCTTACACTAGTGTGATGAGACCCCCTATGTTTACAACTTTACAAAGAGTTACAATAGAATGTAATGTCCCTTACTGCTTACACCATTCAATACAATCATCATCACTCAATGCGCACTTTTCTATTTTCTTTATTTTATGTACAAACTGTATATATTTATTCTTTTTTTATTCGTTATAATAACTGCAGTTTTATAGGACGTCTCTACCTTCCCCATAAATCGTCCGAAGATATCGTGTTTTGTAAAGGTAAAATAGGTATGACCTATTTTGGTCTTGTTTCACCTTTCTTGATCAAAATAGGATTTTTTGATAAGTTTGTGTTAATTTAGGACTTAGTATATTTTATTAGATAATACTAATCATTTTCCTTGTAGAAGATGGATTGTTCCTTGTGCATAGGTTTTCACATCGCTATTTAAGGAGGTGCTAGGACACGGCGTTTGGACAGAATTATGAGGGAGCAGATCACAAAGAGTGCAGCAAATTCAGATTTCCAGAATTCAGAATTTCAGATTCTGTGCAGATTTCGAATGTGATTCCGAATGTTGCAACATTGGAAGCAACATTGAGCGTTTATGCTGTTTTGACTTCCTAGCTGATTTTAGGAAGCTATTTGTTTCTTCCCATGTTTTCTATACATGTTTTTATGTGGGTGTTTTGCTCTCCAAGACTTGTTGTCTTGTGAGAGTGTTTTGTTTTGTGATTTCACATAGTTTTTGTAAAACAATTCATCCTTTTTAGTGAAATCTTTTTGGCCATGAGGCTAGATCTACAAGTATAGACTTGTAGATTGTTTGGTAAATTTTTGTGATTAATTTCGTGCTTTAGTATTAAGTCTTCCGCTGTTTTTTTGTTATTTTTCTGTCTATTGTGACTTCCATTGTAGCTTTTTAACAAGCTACATTAAGTCTTGAGAATCCTAGCTACTTTTGTTCTTTCATGTTTAATTTTCTCAAAAATATTGAATTGAGCTTTGACCCAAAAATATTAATTAAAATTGTTAGCATTTCCTTTCCTTCTTTAGAAGTCAGACGAAAGATGTGGAGTTTTTTTTTTTTATGTTGAATCGTGTTTTCATGGGAATATCGAATCGAGATTCAAGCGAAAAATGTGAACTTTAGAAATCAGTAAATTTACGCTCTATAACTCCTTTTTCATTCATTTTAATGTGTTGGACATGGTGATTTTAAAGTTGGTTTTTGGATTTTTTCGTTTTGTAATAATTGAAGAAAAAATAAAATATTTACTAATAAGATCTTGAAAGAGATGAAGTCTAAGACCTATTTTGAGAGGCCTCCGTTCTACCGCTAGGTCTCCACCATAGGTTAATAGTGATTTTGGTCAACAAATACTCTATTTGTTCTAATCAAATCACTGTTTTAAAAGTTTTATAATTAAATGATAAATTAGTATTTTTGGAGTTAGTTATAACTATACAAATATTAGTATTTTTGGAGTTGGTTATAACTATACAAATATATGCATGTGCACAATATGTTTATATCATATGGCAATGGTAAGCACGTGAATTTTAAAAATTGTTAGATTTTTTTTTGCAATGGTAGTTTTCGTCTTTTAATACTTGGTTTTAGTATTTTTGTGCAATAGTTTTCGTACTTGACATGTGATTTGTATAGAAAGTGGTCATGTGTATGCACATGAATTTTAAAGAACATGTCAAGTAAAAAAAAAAAAAAACCCCACAAAAGTACATGTTGAAGACACACGACGGATTTCCGCCAAAAAGTTAACGAAAACCCTCTTTTGACCATATATTACAACAAAAATGCATCTTTAAACCTTAATGTGCAAAAAAATGAAACAACAAAGTCTTAAGTGTAACGATGAACAACTACAAGGCTATAAAGTGCATTTGACCCTATTTGAGCATAATTTATCCAACATAGAAAAAGAAAAGGCAATAATACCAAAAAAATAAAAAACCTACTAAAAATTTCACATATATTCAAAAAGTTTTAAAAATAATTTTTCTATCTGAAAATCCTAAAGTTAGACTTTTTATATTAAAAAGTCAAAAATTAACATTTTTATTAACGTTGTTAGAATATTAACTTAGAATCTTAGTATTTTTTTCCAAGGAAGATAATGATGATAAAATTATATTAATAACAAAAATAACAACTTCAATAACAATAACAACAATAGCAGTAGAATCAATACTTTTGATACTATTATTATTATTATTATTATTATTATTATTATTGTTATTATTATTATTATTATTTTGACAATTACTACTACTGGTCTACTATGACTATTACAATTTCATAAAGGTCTGAAAAAATAAGATTTTTTTAAAATAGTAATAGTATTGACATAAATTACTCAATTCGTTCATAAATTATTGTTCTACAAATGACATGTTTTATGAATTTAAAAACATAGGTTAAATTTCAATTTGACTAAAAAACAACTAGGATAGTAATTTAAGAATAGAGGGAGTTGAAAATAATAATAATAATAATAACATTGTATTATTATCATTAAAATCATTACTATTATTATTATGATATACAATACAATCTTATCATCATTAAGAAAATAAGATTTCCTCCAAAATGAAAGTTTTTATCCTAACGACGTTGATAAAAATCTTTAACTTTTGAACTGTTTTGTATTAAAAGTCTAACATTGTAACTTTTTAAATAAAAGAATTTTTTTATAGATTTTTTAAACATGATAATTTTTTAATAGGACTTATGGTATTTTTCCAAAATCAAAAAACTATCGCCGTCATCTTTGAACGAGATGCGGCCACCGTTTTTTATGACCGTTTTGGCGTATTCAACGAATAAGAAAAATGGCTAAGAAAGACGGTCAACATTGGCGCTTCAAGTTGGCCATTGTGTTGTTATAAGTGATGACTTGTTTTTTGATTTTTTAGTTTTTCGATTGTTTTAATTTTTTAATTCTTAAACAAATTAAAATTATAAAAATCAAGCCAATAAGTTATGATGACAAAAATAAAATAAAATAAAATAACTTAAATCAAGCCAAAAACATCTTTCTTGAAGCTTATGTGAATATGTATTTAGAGCTGTCAAAATAGGTTGGTGGGGCGAGCTGACCCACAACTCATTTCAACCCGTTATTTAGCGGGGCGGGCGGGCCCAAAAATATGACGGATCTAAAAAATATCAACTCAACTCACCTTTTTAAAGTGGTGGGTGGGCGGACCCAACGGCCAATAGAGGCCCGTCAGAGTTCACGCCAAAAAAAAGTCCTTTATAAAAATGAAATCATTTAAAGTATTGAGAAAAAGAAAAGTAAAAAATTTATAGCAATAATTGAACCCAAAAACTCTCAGAATCTACCAAGTATGTTAACCATTAGATCATCTATTCTACACTAAATTAATCAACACGTTATAACCTATATACAGTTCACAGATTAAAACTAAAATAAGTAACAACCTAGGATTTGAACTTGTGACCTCTACCTTCAATCATGCACATTTTAACCAATGGGTGAAACCAATCAATTGTAATTTTTTGACAACATAATATAAAAAACACACAAATGGGCCACCCAACTTTGGACCATATTTGGTTCATCTATTTTGGCCACCTCTTTAGATTTTGCAAGCCCCATTTTTTGGATGTCGGTTATTTTTGGATTTCGCCGTTAAATCATGTTAAATGTCTATTTTACCCACGTAAATATCAATAAAAGAACAATTATATTTAAAAGGGGTGAAAATGTAAATAAAAATGTAAATATCGTTCATCTTATCTCTTACACACAAACACAGATCTGTTTTGGATTTGTGTGTTTTGGATACATTCATCTTCACGAGATCTCTACACACACACACACATCTCTCACCTCCAGCAGAGATCTCACAAATCTCACATCTCACACGCATCTCTCGCACGCACTGCGGCATCTACCGCCAAACATCTTCATCTTCTCGCTCTCTCTCTCTCCTCCCTTCCAACAAAACCTAACCCCAAATTCCACCACCACACACTAATCTCACACCTTCCTTACCTCGCCTCGCCCGGCCAACTCTCGATCACCAACCTCGTCGCGGTAGCACCACCACGCTAATCTCGATCGATTGAAGGGCCAGACCAACTCGATTGATCGATTCAATTAATCGATCTAGGGTTTTAAACACCAACAAAAGGAGAGAAATGAAGGGAGAGGCGGGAGGAAGAAAGGGGGAATCGAAGTTCGTGGGCGATGTGGATGAAATCGGTGAGAGATAGATAGAGAGAGAGAGAGAGAGAGAGAGGAACCCAGATGTCGATCTTGACGATTAAATAAGTGATGAAGGAGGAGATAGAAAGAGACGAAATCGGTGAGGGCCGTCAATGTCGCAGCGTCGGCGATGAATGAGGAGGGAGAGAGACGGATGGTCGCCGATCGAATTGAGTTCATGGGGCGATGGGGATGAAATCGATGAAAGATAGATGAGAGATGAGGAGAGAGACGAACCCTAGATGTCGATGTCGGCGATGAAGATGAAAAGAGAGAGAGAGACAAAATCGGTGAGAGTCTTTGGGTTTGGGAGGGAGTCGCTTGGGTTTCGATCTTTGTTCCTTGTAAGATCAAGGCGGTAAAAAGCGGTAAAAAGAGGGGTCGAATTATCATCACGGTAAAGAGAGGTCCCCGCCATGGATGTGGATTGTTGGGATTTGGAGACATGGTGAGAGAGAGGTCCCCGCCATGGGGGCGGGGTGAAGTTCGCCGGAGAAAGAAGGGGGTGGGATTTGAGAGAGGGAGATCTCTGTGTGAGTGAGAAGAGAGAGATGAATATGAGCAGTCTGTAACATCCCAAGGTTCAATCATTTACAGTTTGACCCCTTTTTAAAAATAATTGTTCCTCCATTAATATTCTGAGGGTAAAATAGACATTTGACATGACTTAACGGCCAAATCTAACGGCCATCAAAAAATGGGGCGGCTTGCATCATAGCGAAAGTAGGGTGACCAAAATAGATGAACCAAAGTTTCGGTGGCCGAATTGCAATATGGTCCAAAGTTGGGTGGCCCGTTTGTGTGTTTTGCCCTATAATATATATATATATACTAAATATAAGGTAGTACCCAAACATTTGGGACCGCAAAATTGGGGCTCATGGCGGTAGCCCCTCTTGCCACCCAGGGGCCACAGGGCCAAGCTCATTTGATAACTTTAGACGAGCCGATCCACAACCCACTTCAACTCACCATTAAGTAGGGCAGGACAGCCCAAAAAAGTGACGGACCTAAGAAATATCAATATAACCCACCTCTTTTAAGTAGCGGGACGGGCTAACACAACCCATTTTAACACCACTATGTGTATCCATAAAAGAAAATGACCAATATAAGACCATTAACAACGGTGGATTTTCTAGGATGCTTAATCGGATTCTTTGAGATTCCATGAAACAACAAGGCTCCTCAAAAATGCTTAGATAAGCATAAAGTGTGTTTGGGAGCAAAAGAAGCTCCTGAGCTTAAAAAAAACTCAAACAAACTATGTCGTTTAATACAAATGAAGCCCAAAACACTGAGTTTTGAGGAAAATGAAGCCGACAGCTTCTGTGTACTATCCCCAACAAGCAGCGCTGTCCACTCATCCCATAAAGTCCAAATTTTTTTTCTTCTATTCGCTGTTTTTGACACATTTTAAGCCATAAAATATATTTTTTTTAAAAAAAAATTTCCTGTATTAAAGTAAACATTTTTACCTACAAATAGAGATTTGGTTTGTTTCATTTGGATATCAGAAAAAATTTCAATGAATTTTTCAAATTTTTAGCCATTTTTCTATAAAAATATTAAATTAATTGAGATAAAAATGATGGGGTGTATAAAAGTGTTGGAGTTTGTGCATTGTTGAAAGAATATTTTTATTGGGGAGCTTAATGGCATTTTTGTAATAAAATAGAAAAAAATGGAGCTTAAGCTCTCCAAATAGGAAGCTTTGTTGTACATGCTCTAAGACTATCTCATGTCCTTTCACACCAAATTTAAATCAAAACTCATTTAATGCTTGAATTTTGTTAGTGTTATAGATTCATATATACTAGTTATAGTGCCCATGACACGGATACAATGTGAGATACATCTTTTTTTAGTAATAATAATATAACTTTTAAACATTATAATTTGATTGTTAAACTCTTCAATTTATAATAATTTAATTTGGAATAATGCCAAAAATTCTCACTAAAAAATTCTCATATAAAAAAAAGTCACAAAAATATATTTTGCTATCTAAAAAGTCTCAAAGTTAAACTCTTAATACCAAAAAGTTCAAAACTTAATGTTTCTACTAATATTGTTAGAGTATGAGGTTTTATTTGAAATGAAACATTTTTTAACTTCAACGATTTTAATGATTCAATATTTTGGATAAAATAATAATAATAATAATAATAATAATAATAATAATAATAATAATAATAATAATAATAATAATAATAATAATAATAATAATAATAATAATAATAATAATAATAATAATAATAATAAACAAATAACTTACTATTAATAATAACAATAACATTAAAAAATTATGATTGTTATTAATAATAATATAATTATCATTATTTATAATCAATTAATAATGATAACAATATTATTATTGTTATTAGTATCATTATTATCACTACTACCACAATTTCACTACTACTACTAATATTACTACCACAATTTTATAAAGGTGTAAATCGTAAAAGATTAAATTTTAAAAATTTTAGTATAAGTATGAAAAGATTAATTTGAGATTTTATAGATTGAATAGTTGTTTTGAGATCATTGGAAAAGGAATTTCTTAAATAGACTTTTGGTATTTAATAGTAATAATGTTAATGAAGATAATAATATTAATATTATAATAATAGTATTATTGTAATAATAATAATAATAGAAATAGTAATAGTAATAATAAAAATAATATTGTACAATTTTTATCATCATTGTCATAAATGAAAAAAAAATCGTCTAAATGAAAGCTTTTAACATAATTGTGTTAGTAGACACCTTAAATTTTGGACTTTATGGTATTAAAAATTTTATTTTGAGACTTTTAAAATCATTATTCATTTTCTAACAATGTGAGATTTTTTTTTCTATTTCTATTGGTAATAAAAGTTTAAAAATGTATCTAAAGACTTTTAAATCAAACATTTCTTTCTAACCATGTGGTATACATATTTTATATTTGTAATAATAGTATTTTTAAAACTAACACTAATTTCTAACAAATGTGAGATACATCTTTCTATAATAATAATAATAGTCTTTCATATAAAAACTTTTGAAACAAACATCTCTTTCTAAACAATGTGGGACACATCTCTTCTATTGGTTATAACATAATAATAATAATAATAATAATAATAATAATAATAATAATAATAATAGTCTTTTATCTAAAGAGTTTTCAAACAAATATTTCTTTCTAAACAATGTGTGATGCATCTCTTTTATTAATAATAACATAAAAATTCTTTTATCTAAAGACTTTTATAATAAATATCACTTTCTAAATAATGTGAGATACATCTTTTTGTAACCAATGTAAGATACATTATCTAAAAATATTTTAAACCAATATCATTTTCTTAACCAATGTGAAATATATTTTTTCTATTGGTAAAGTCTTTCATAAAAAGACTAGACTTTTACTACTTGCATCGTTCTCTAATCAATGTAGAATACATCTCATCATTTGGTAATAATAGTATAAGTTTTTTATTTAACAAAATATAAAACCAACATCTTTTTCTATATAATGAGTTACATATTTTCTTTTCTCTTCTATTGATGATAAAAGTATAAGTCTTTTTATCTAATGACTTTTAAAATCAACATAACTTTTTAACCAATGTAGGATGTATCTTATTTATTAGTAATAATAGTATTTTAAAACCAACATCAATTTATAACAAATGTGTGATTTATCTCTTCTATTGCTAATAATAGTAAAAGTTTAAAATCAACATCATTTTATAATCAATGTGAGATATACATTTTCTATTTGTAATAATGGTAGAAGTCTAACCAACATCACTTTCTAACAAATGTATGATACATCTCTTCTATCGGTAATTAATAATAATATTTTTAAAACCAATATCAATTTCTAATCAATCTGGGATAAATCTCTTTTATTGGTAATAATAGTAGAATATTTTGTAACCAATGCAATATACATCTCTTGTAATAAGAGTGGAAGTCTTTAGTTTAAAGACTTTAAAATCTAACTTTTCTTTTTAAACAATGTGAGATACATCTCTTTTATTTGTAATAAGAGTATAAATCTTTTATATAAGACTTTTTAAACTAACATATTATTCTAAACAATGTAAAATACATTTCTTCTATGGCGATAATTAAGTAGAAGTCTTTTATAGATTTCTAAAAAAACTTTACATTTACTGGAATCAAGATAATTGAATATAAAAACTATATTTGTTACATTGTAAATAACAATAAGTGAATCTAGAAACTAAAGGCAGCCGAAACATTACATGTGCAACTAAATAGCTAATAGCTTTTTGACTTTAAAAATCAGTATAAATAATAGGATTAATATGTTCACAATCACTTCAGTCCGCCCATATTCATTCAAGTGAATGAGATCAATCCAAACAACCTGCAATGGACAATTAAAATCTAATTAGTATGTGTTTATGTTGTGCTTCATGTGGGGACACCTCAAAAATTTATAGTTTGGAATGCAATTACCAAGAAGAGTCAGGTACCATTATCAGCTATTCTTTTGCTTTGGTGTATTCATATATGTAATCCATCAATTTTCCTATATATGTGTGTGTGTGTGTGTGTGATTATTGAGTGTATCATTACCTGATTCACTTTGTTCTTCATTTTTCCCATGATGACCAATCTTCCAACATGCAGAGCGGGATCAAGAAACATGTGTCTAGAAGATTTCATTCACATGATGCAAATTGAAGTATGTTGTGTGAAACACTGTTTCAACATAATTTAAAGGAAAAAATGAATACACCAAAACCATATATGTTGAAGATTTCAAGCAACACACTTGACTTAATTGTTGAAGTTTTTGGGCTCTTTGAACGGCTCAAAATGAGGCTTAGAATATCAAACATGTTCCATTGAGGAGTAGTTGCTCAACTGAAAGGTATATCTATATATACCTACTTTACACAAAAGAATCTTAAATTTATTATCGTTACTAATCAAATTAATGGAAATTGTGAACATTAGTTATTTTGTTGGGTGAAAATATAGTGCTACTATAGCCCTAAGCTATAAGGCAGAATGGGGCATCAAGATACATGAAATTTATGTTTGTTTATTCTCCATATGATCTATGTCCTTTATTATAATCCTATTTTTTTATAAGCAACTTCTTATAGATTCATTCAATTAGGTTAAAGCAAAATATGTTTATATAAGATAGTTTGAAAGTATTTACATGAGCTTCTTAGAAGTAGGTAGAAGGTGCAGTCTGTAAAGTCTGTAAAAAATGTACAGAGTAAATTTACCTGTATCATCTCGGGTATTCCATATGAATAACCCAAACAAGGGGCATCATGATACCTGTTGTTGATCACAATGCTTTGTGCTATTACTTCAACTATTTTCTTAGACTCAGTGCTCATTACTTTTCTTTAAAACTTTCATAAACGGAGCACATCAAATGTCCACAGGGTTTGTAATACAATTCAAGATTCTTTCTAATGAAACGAAAGCGTCCTATATATATAATTGAAGGCCATGTGCTATCATTGTAACAAAATATAAGAATCTGTTGGAAACTTGTTTCCATAAAAGCTTGAATAAGGGAGTTATGTAAGTGTATAATGTGGGAATCCCACATTGGGAACAAAATGAAACAAACTCTACCTTATAAGGTAGAGCTTTGAGGTTTGCTTTGAGCCCTTGGGCCACACACACTTTGTGTAGGAGGGAAGACCTACCTAGGTGCAGGTCCAACGCCGCACCGCCTATGTCGGGGTTGGTTGGCCTGGCCTTGCCCGCTAAACCTATCTTTGCTACCGGTTTGGTGTGTGGTTAATCGCTATGTTCTGTCGAAGGTTGTTCTGCTTTCGCATGCCCAACCGCTTCCCAACCCACATCCCCAAATCGCCACTTAAATACACCAAAAACTCGCTTTTTTGTAATCGAATTCGCCGCTTTTACAACCTTTCGCCTATACCTTTGATTCGCCTGTGATCAAGAACTGAGGACCGCCTCTTCAATCACGTAAGTATCCCGAAACAGGAGACACACTGATATATCCCGTCCAGTCTGATAACGGGTCAATTTTTTGTCTTAAGGAAAGAGCTTAATTGCTCGAGGATATTATTACTCTCTTCCTTAAACACTCTGGAAACCTAAATCAATCATACCCCTACTAACAATCTTAAGACAAAGTTCATTTTGGTTTGATTTTCGCTTTCCAAAGAAAGGACAAATTCCCGCATTTTTGTAACTGCTTTTTGCATTTAATCGATTCTACTTGCTTCGGTTTGGTTTCTTTCACATTACAGAAACTTCTGATTTTGTTTCTCAAACTGTATATAAAACAGTTACAGAATCAGACCATAACTTAATCTGATTGTTAAATATACACAGATTAAAACCTGTGCAGCCGTATGAAAACCGCTTTCATTAACTGTTTCGAATTTAACATCTGTTTAAATTACAAAATCAGTATAATAATCTGGTTCTATATCAAATTACAGAACCATACTCTGAACTGCATGATATATATTTGTTTTCAAACCTGAGGATACATACAGTTTCAGACTATTTTCACACCACTGCAGAACCTTTTTACTGCATTTTTACATGTTAGTACTAACCCGTTTCTGCATGCAGTGATTAGTCTTTTAACAGATTGTTTCATACCTGCTTAGTTACAACATACAGATTCTGCATACATTTCTGTTCAGAAATCTGCCTTGATAATTCATATTCTTGCTTCAGTTTTACTAAGATTAAACAACCAGATTTTCTGCATATAAACTACTTAAACAGAAGTTCATAAACATAAATTTCTTCATAAATTGCTTTTATGTTATCGCATTAAATCAAGCTTTTTCAAGCATACGTATTCAGTTTCAAGCTGCTCAGACTTTCATCTATTACGCCTTAATATGTTCTCGATTCTAAACTCAGACATTGTTTAGTCTCGTTCTGACCACTTTCGCTTCATGTTTTGCTTCTGCACTGAATTTACTTATCTATTTCGCCTTCCGCTAAAAATCGCTTGTAATTCACTTCGCCAGACATGCTTTCACACCGAACACATATCGCTGCCGCATGCTTAGTAAAACGGATTCTGCATACTTAGCAAAAACAAAAACAGCATGTTACAGATTAAAGCATTACATTATACCAGTTTCAGTTTCTAGTTCATGTTGCTACTTCTGTGTTTAAACTACTTTGTTATACAAACTCAGTAAACTGCAATAAATCTGCACAACAATTTTGTTTCTGCACAGCCTTTCAGAAGTGTGCAAATCTATTACTGCATTAAAACCAGTCTGTTTTCAAACATACATTCTCGTTTCGCTTCAGACAGATCCGCTTTTAAGTTACAGATTCAGATCTGCATTTCGATTGTTGTTACAAGTTACAGATTTAGCATTCTGTTTACATTCTGATTGCAATACTAATCAAGCTTGCTATTTAATTAACATCATCTGTTCAAACTGATGAGATTCAACCTATAATTTTGGACAAACCTATCACTATTTCAGTAGGTTTATAAAACTTGACAGCCTATTCTAAGTACTACTTAAAGCTGTTTTTCCCTTTAAATTAAGGCTATTTTGATTGATACTTAGTTGTATTAATATCAGTGTTTTAATAAGACTACACAGGAGAGTCTATTAAAATCTGTTGCTAATTATATAGAAACAATAGTGTTTCATATAACTTAGCATAATCTTGTTTGTGTGCAGCATGGCTTCCAATTCGGAAAAGGAACCCCGCTGCATAACCGCCCATGGCGTAAATTATGCATACCACCGTTCACACTCACGGTGAGCGCCCCGAAAAGTTTGTTGGCAAAGAGTTCAAGAGATGGCAACAAAAGATGCTCTTCTACCTTACGACGTTGAACATGTCCAAGTGCCTGAAGGAATCAACCCCTATCTTGAAAGAAGGGGAAACGGATCACCGCCGCGTCGTTGTCGAGTCATGGAAGCACTCAGGACTTCCTTCAGTAGAACTACATCTTAAATGGATGGATAACTCGTTATACGACGATATACTGACCCATTTAAGACGGCCAAGGACCTTTGGGAATCATTGGAAAGAAGTACAAAACCGAAGATGCCGGCTCGAAGAAATTCGTAGTTGCTAGGTTTTTAGAATTTATGATGAATGATTCCAAAAGTGTTGTGACACAGTTGAACAACTCCAACTTATCTTGCACGAGATAGCGGTAGAAGGCGGGATGATAGTTTCCAAGCATTCCAAGTCTGCGGCAATGATCGAAAGCTACCTCCGCGTGGAAAGACTTCAAAAGCTATCTCAAGCATAAACGCAAAGATATGTCGTTGGAGGATTTGATCCTAAGGCTACATTGAAGCGGTAATAATCGAGTCGCCGACAAGAAGCGAGCTTCGCCCCATAGAAGGCGCATGTGGTCGAGCAAGACGCCAAGAACGGGAAGCGTAAAAGCTCCGGGGAAGGGACGTCTACGCAAGGAAAGAAGTACAAGTTCAAGGGCAAGTGCTTGAACTGTGATAAGAAGAGACATAAAGCTGCGGAGTGCCGAGGCAAAAAACTGGTCAAGCGTGAAGCCAACATGGTTGACGAAGAGATCAGCATGGTATGTGTCGTCTCCGAGACAAACATGGTTGGCACGGCCGCGAGTGGTTCGTGGACACCGCGACAGCGTCATATCTCTGCGGCGATGCCAAGATGTTCTCGGCTACAACAAGGTGAAGTCCGGGGAAAAGCTTTTCATGGGCAATTCATCTACTTCGGGAGTGGAAGGCAAAGGCCAAGTGAGTAACCCGAAAATGACGAGTGGGCGGGAGTTGGTGCTAACCAATGTCCTTCATGTTCCCGACATTCGCAAAAATTTGATCTCCGGTTCTCTTTTGGTTAAACATGGGTTTAAGTTGGCTTTTGAGTCGGACAAATTTATCTTAAGTAAGAGTGGGGTTTTTATTGGTAAAGGTTACCTCGATGAGGGCCTTTTTAAGTGTAATGTAATGGTGGTTAACACCGCGTACAAAATTGATAATAAAAGTGCTACAGCACCATCTTCTTCTTACTTGCTTGAGCATTTCAATATTTGGCATTATCGATTAGGTCATGTTAACTATGACTCTATGAGACGATTAATGAAAATGGAATTAATTCCTCCAAGTCGCATTAATAAAAATAACAAATGTCATACTTGTGTTGAAGCTAAGCAAACAAGAACGTCATTTAAGACAATCGAGCGTGACACAACACCATTAGATATGGTTCATAGTGATCTATGTGACTTAAAATCCATAGAATCTTATGGCGGAAACAAATACTTCATCACCTTTATTGATGATTGTACCCAGTTTTGTCATCTCTATCTCTTAAAAAGTAAAGTTGAAGCCTTCGAAGCTTTTAAACTTTACAAAAACGAAGTCGAGAATCAACTTTCAAAGAAGATAAAAATTCTTAAGTCTGATCGAGGAGGTGAATATGTTTTTCCCTTCAAAGACTTCTGTGCTGACCACGGGATTATTCACAAAGTTACACCCCCATATAGCCCACAATCCAATGGGATTGCCGAAAGAAAAATCGAACCTTAAAGGAAATGATGAACGATTATTGCTTTAATCCCTCACCCGAACGAAATGTGGGGAGGCGGTGCTCATCGCCAATTACTTGTTAAACAAGCTTCCCCACAAGAAATTGGACAAAACGCCCCATGAATTATGGCATGGTCGAAAACCGATCCTACAAATACCTCAAAGTGTGGGGTGCCTAGCTAAAGTAGCTGTCCCACCACCTAAAAGGTTAAAATCGGTTCCAAAACCGTGGATTGTACTTTATTGGTTATGCAACCCATAGCCAGCCGCTTATCGGCATGCCCTCGGGCCACTACACTTTGTGTAGGAGGAAGACCTACCTAGGTGTAGGTCCAAACACACGCGCCACCGGCCGCCGCCCGCCGACCTGGCGGCTCTGGCCTGGTCGGGTTGGTTGGTCGGTCGTAGGCTTGCTTGCTGCTCGAACCTATCTTTTTGCTATCGGTTCATTTGGTGTGTGACCCTTTCAAGCATGAACCTTTGCACGTGTTCAGAAAGTTCACCGCCACCTGAAGACAAGACAAGATCGCTATGTCCTGTCTGAAAGGTTGTGTCTCTTTCGCAGCCCATAATCGCCAGCTATCCGGCAAGGTTGTGTTTTGCATGCCCAACCGCCTTCAACCGCTCCCAACCGTCATCCCCAATCGCCACTTAAATACGCCTAAAAACTCGCTTTTTATGTCGAAATGCACCGTTTTACAACCTTTCGCCTCTATACGAGAGATTACAGCTGGCCTCTTGATTCGCCAAGGATCAAGAACTGAGGACCGCCTCTTCAATCACATAAGTAGTATCACGAAAACAGGAGACACACCGATATATCCCGGTCCGCCTCGATAACGGTCGGTTTTTTGTCTTAAGGAAAGAGCTTAATTGCTCGAGGATATTATTACTCTCTTCCTTAAACACTCTGGAAACCTAAATCAATCATACCCCTACTAACAGAATCAATTTTGCAGGATTAAGTATTCAGTCACGTTGAGCATATAAACTCAAATGAATTGTAAAACATTAAATTATTCCGGCATACCTGACTAAATATCATATGTATTACGCTTCCTTAGTTTGTTAATTGTCTATTAGGCATCTACAGTTTATGTGAATACTTTTTTCAAGTTTTATAATAATTGAATTATGTTAATGTTAACAGTTTTAATACATATTTTTTTATAACATAAACTAAAATATACTCAAGTTATTGAACTGCAAATGGATTCCATTTCCATAATCTCCCATCAAGATTTGTCCACCGCCAAATATAGATTTAATCAGCTAATGTTTAAAATATTAACATTACTAATTAATATACAAAGAGATCAAAACACTACTTCATGTGAAGGTTATATCTTTTAATTATATATGGAGATATGTTAACACTTTCTACTTTTAAAGGGTTGTATAATATCCTAGATTCTAACTAAAAAAATCTACATAAAAAATGAAATAAAATTACATTCGAGAAAAATAAAAATAAAAATATCATTTCTTCAATTTTCAAGAAATAACAACAAAATATCAAGAAATTCAAAGGGAATATAAAATTAAACAACAAAATACATGCAGAGCATGTGTTAATTCAATTAAATCGTAAACACACTTTAAATAACTGGATTGACAGTTTAGTAAAATATATTCGTAAAATATATAGATTTGATATTTTTAAGTCATATCATCATATCCAAATAAAAAATTTGTTGTGTTTTGCTTTGAAATTAGAACCTAAAGGTAGTGGAAATAAAATTGCAGAACTAGAGGGATCTTACTGAAAATTATGTTTTCATAGAGGGATTGTTTTTGAAATGATTTCATGTTGCATGCGTGATGTGTTAGTTAAATAGGGTAGCAGCATGTTCATTTGTAAGGGTGAGTTCGACGGCTGCTACGTTGGTGGAAAGCTTCGTGAAGACGAAGACAATCAATTTTCTTCCAATTTCTTTTGAAGCAATTGCTTGGTAGTTGTACCAAGATTTGTAAGCCACTCTTTATTGCTTTCTATAGTGAAAGATTGATCATTGCCACCTGTGGATGTAGGCTTTGCACTTGACCAAACCACGTAAATCCTTGTGTTTGTAATTCTTTTCAGTTGATTATTTCTTCCTATTTTGTGATTCCTAAATATATATTCAAACCTAGATCGAAAGGATTGCAGTATTAGGAATATCTGTTAGATTCAGTTCCTGTTCCAGTATTCATTTAATCTTGCATTCTCTTTATTTCATATTCATGCATATGTATGCATCTGTTTATATTCCTCTTGTTATGTACCTGTATAAATACCCATTGGGTTAGATTAATCAAAGAATCTTTCCTCAAACTCTCTACATGGTATCAGAGCATCAAAAGGCAAACGCCTCCAAATTCTGATCCTTTTTCTTCCCAGCTTTGCTGCCTCATTCATCATGGCCACATCATCCTCTTCTTCTAATGGCCCGACAATCATTGCCATTAACGTGGCCACTCAGACACCTCTCAAGCTCACACCTACAAATTTTACAGCATGGAAATTTCAATTTCAAACTTGCTTAACCGGATACGACCTGTTTGGTTTTGTTGGCGGAACCACAACCCGTCTACCGCCACCAATGAGAAATCGAACCAAATCAAAGCATACATCGGCTTGGGTTCGTCAAGACCAAGCGATCCTCAACGCCATCGCTAGCTCCCTCTCTCCTCGCTAATTCCCTTTATTGTCACAAAGAAAGACCTGCCGAAGCTTTGGACAATTCTCACCAATACCTATGCCAAACCCTCACGTGGTAGGATTATGGCTCTCAAACAACGTCTTCATAACCCAGTCAAGGGTACGCTCTCCATCACAGCATTTATGCAGGAAATCAAATCTACTGTCGATGAACTAGCACTTATGGGCATCACGGTCGATTCCGAAGATCTTGTTATTAAAATTCTTAATGGTCTAGATGCTAATTACAGGGAGTTGGCAAACGCAATTCATGCAAGGGAAACTTCAATCTCCTTTGATGAATTGCATGAAAAACTTCTGAATTGCGAAGCTAACGTCGCCATGAATTCCGCCCCTACCTTGGCTCCAATCCCAAAGAACCTTTGCGACTACAATCACACCGGCCCTCCCGTCCCTTGCTATCAACACCGCCGCGTGGCTCTCTGCCACCACGTGGGACATCCTATGGTCGCTCTCCAGCTGGATCCTTCCCGCGCCCAACTTCTCCGGGTACCAATGGTCCTAAACCCTATAAAGGCAAATGTCAACTTTGTGGCTACCAAGGTCATTCCGCTAAACGCTGCCCATCTTTTCAATATCAACCATGGCCCTCATCTTCTCCTCGGGGTGCTTCACAACCAGCTTATACACCATCTGCCAATACAGCCACTTACACAAGCAGCTCCCCAACTCAGGCTGAATATATTCTGGACTCAGGAGCTACTCACCACATAACGACTGATCTGGCAAACCTATCCCTTCACTCACCTTATGATGGGTCTGACGGCGTTGTTATCGGTAATGGCAAAGGTCTGAGTATCACACATACGGGCGAGCTCTCCAACCCGTCTACCATTCCTCTTCGTTTCCCTAATTCTTTATGTGTCCCCTCAATGCATAAAAACCTCATTTCTGTCTCACAACTATGCTCCACTAATGATGTTAATGTCATTTTTTCATCTACTGATTTCCAGGTGAGACATCGTCGGACGGGGGCACTTCTTCTCCGTGGACATCATAAAGATGGTATCTATCTTTGGCCATCTCTGCGGCAAGTGGTGGCTGCTCCCATGGCCTTGACGGCTGTCAAACCAACTCTATCCCTCTGGCACTCTCGTCTGGGCCACCCCTCCAATAAAATTATACGTCATCTCGTGTCATCCAACTGCATTTCTTTTCATGACAAAGTGTCACAGTTTACTTGTTCCTCCTGTCATATTAATAAAAGCCACAAATTGCCCTTTCACAATTCTTCTCTTACTTCAACTCGACCACTTGACTTAGTTTTTTCTGATTTATGGTCGTCCCCTGTCTTATCCATGGATGATTGCAAGTACTATGTAATTTTTATTGATCACTTTACTAAATATATCTGGTTTTACCCTTTGAAACGAAAATCTGATGTCATGTCCACGTTCCTTAAATACAAACCTCTCGTTGAAAATTACTTTGGTGTCAAAATCAAAAACTTCTACACTGATAATGGGGGGGAATATACCGCACTGCGTGACTTTCTTGCCTTCAATGGCATCACTCATCTTACAACTCCACCACATACACCCGAACATAACGGTTTTTCTGAACGGCGCCACCGTCATATTGTGGACACCGGTCTTACTCTACTTCATCAAGCCTCCATCCCCCTAAGTTTTTGGCCATATGCCTTTGCCACAGCTACTTACCTCATTAATCGGATGCCAAAATCCAACCTTGGCTTTCTCTCCTCCTACGAAAAATTATTTTGTAAATCACCATCTCTTACTCGCCTCCGTGTTTTTGGGTGTGAGTGTTTTCCATGGCTTCGACCTTACGCCTCTCATAAACTTGCACCTCGTTCTCAATCTTGTGTCTTTCTTGGGTATTCCCTCACTCAAAGTGCTTATATATGTTATTCTCCAGCACTGTCCAAGTTTTACATCTCACGCCATGTTACCTTTCATGAAAATGTCTTCCCTTTCGCTTCTCTCTCTCAGTCCATATCCGTGCCACCCCTCCCACCCCCGTTAGCCTGGGATACTGCTGTTCCGCTGCCGCCACCAGTCCGCTTGTCTGTGCCAGACGTCCCCGTTGACACTGTCTCACCGCCACCATTGGCTTCATCGCCCAATCCATGCTTCGCCAAGACACCACCTTCGCTGTAATGCCCCTTCACCCCTCTCAAGATCATCAAATCTACACTATGCGCGCACTGCAAAGAACAATATCCACAAACCCAATCCAAAATACGGCCTCGCCACCACTCACCGATTCTCGAACCTACGTGTGTTACTCGGGCACTTGCGGATTCTCGATGGCGTGCGGCCATGTCCATTGCATTTAATGCCCTCAAGAATGGCGGTACATGGGATCTTGTTCCTTCTCATGATTCTCACAATGTGGTAGGTTGCAAATGGGTGTTTCGGGTAAAACGTAACCCAGATGGTACTGTTGATAGGTTCAAAGCGAGGCTGGTCGCTAAGGGCTTTCATCAGCGGCCTGGTATAGATTACCTTGACACATTTAGTCCTGTCGTCAAACCCACTTCAGTTCGGGTTGTTCTTAGCATTGCCCTCTCGCGTGGGTGGTCCCTTCGTCAATTGGACGTAAATAATGCATTTCTTCATGGCCATTTGGATGAAGAAGTGGTCATGGCTCAGCCTCCTGGATTTGTGGACAAGAATTATCCTTCCTATGTATGTCGATTAAAAAAGGCAATTTACGGGCTAAAACAAGCGCCTCGAGCCTGGTACACAGAACTTCGCCATGCTTTACTTGCTATGGGATTTCGTAACTCAGTCGATGCCTTATTTTGTTTGTTTACTTTCGGGCAAGTGTTACTCGCTACTTTCTTGTCTATGTGGACGCTCGATAATTCTTGCGATGATTCATCCTTTGTTTCCAAAGTTATCACCGATCTTGCTTGTCGTTTTCGATCAAAGATTTGGGCCCTTAACATACTTCCTTGGCATTGAAGTACGACACCGCCGATACACGTGTTCTTTCTCGGCGCAAGTATTTAATTGATCTTCTTGCTCGACATAATATGCTGGCCTCTAAACCTGTTCCGACTCCTCTATCAACCTCGGTTCGACTCTCTACTCACGATGCATCACCATTGTCTGATGCCACATCCTACCGGCAGATTATGGGGGGCCTTCAATATTTATTGCTCACACGACCAGATATTACTTTTGCAGTTAACAAGCTCTCTCAGTATATGCATGCCCCGACTGAGGCTCACTGGTCTGCTGCAAAACGTCTTCTTCGTTATCTAAATGATGCAGCGTGATGTCGGACTCTCTTTACGCACTCCTCTTTGTCCCTGCCTTTTTTTCGATCTTGCCGGGAGGTGATTGTGACGATCGTTTCACGAGGGGCCTATATCCTATTTCTTGGTCCGAATCCAATATCTTGGAGTTCTAAGAAATGGCTCTATCGCTCGTTCTTCCACTGAAGCAGAGTACCGCGCCATTGCATCTGCCGCAGCTGAAGTTGAATGGGTTCGCTCGCTCCTAGCCGAGCTTCGTGTGGAGCTTCCACACTTTCCAGTAATCTACTCCGATAATATTGGCGCTACATACTTATGTGCAAATCCAGTGTTCCACTCACGTATGAAGCACTTGGCAATTGACTATCACTTTGTTCGAACTCTTGTCCAACAACAGCAGCTACGTGTTTCACATGTCTCTTCGGCCGATCAACTTGCTGATGCTCTTACCAAGCCATTGTCACGTCATCGACAAGACGCTAATGTTCAAGATCGGTGTTTTCTTGGACTCACCATCTTGAGGGGCCTATTAGGAATATCTGTTAGATTCGGTTCTGTTCCGATTATTCATTTAATCTTGCATTCTCTTTATTTCATATTCATGCATATGTATGCATCTGTTTATATTCCTCTTGTTATGTACCTGTATAAATACCCATTGGGTTAGATTAATCAAAGAATCTTTCCTCAAACTCTCTACATGCAGCATTGTGTAATTCACATCGAATTACTCATCTCCGATTTATTGTGTTGGGTGCAAATTCCCAATAGAAATGATTATAAATATTTATAAAGTATTGATGAGCTTATGAAGTAACTTATAGTGTTAATAGATGATGTAATTTCAATCCAAGTACATGAAAGAAACTCTTGAATGAGATTACCGTTGATCCACATATCTGTCAATGTAAAGTATTTTACCAACAAACTATTTAATCAAAATCAAACTAGAAAATTAAGAGGGGTGATATAATAAAGATTTTCCATTGAACGAGTGAGATGGATCGAGCGAAATAGAGGCTGATGGTTTATGTAAAATCTTGATATTTTATATATTTTGATTTTTATAAATAAATGAATTTGATAACACTTTTGTTATATTTGATTAAATTTTTATTATTTTGTTATTATATATTTAGTACTCCCTCCATTTTGGGCAAAAAGTCTACTACTTTATTTTGAGATGTTTCACTTAAAAAATATACTTTCAAAAATTAAGACATAAAAATTTTATTTTATTACTAATAAACTACTAAAAATACTATTTTTTTTAAAAATAATTTTTTAATAGGAACTATTTATCTGAATCAGAGGGAGTAAATTTAAGTTTGACTATACCATGTTATATTATATATTTTAAAAAGTGGTAAAAGTTTATTATGTTTGCATTGGTTTTGACTGTGCATGTGCATGCAGTATCATTTGTGGGACAGGCCAAGGTTGTTTGGTTTCTATCTTGAGTAATGCTAGAGCCACTCAATGAGCACTCAAATTTATGCATCAAATGATGTGGTTTCCAATGTGTCATCTTATTTGGTATTTTATGGACTCCACTATAAGTTAAAAAGTTATGTTAACAATATGACACATAAGATGCCACATCATTTGGTACCCAAAATTAAGTGCTATTAGAGTGGCCCTAGTATTACCCTTCTATCTTCAAGGCTCCTTCCAAGTGTTCTAAAACTCCCCGACGCTAGGTGATTCTTCACCGTCGCGAGTTTTTTAATTACTGTCTAATCAGTCAAGTCGGTGTCTACGCCAAATCATGTCAAATCCCGTCAACCTTAATTTATTTTTTAGTTTTGATTTTGTGACGTGCGGTGACTGGATAAAAAAGAGGGTGAACTGGAGAAAGAAGGGAGAGTGGTAATGGTGAGGAAGAGAGGGAAGCAGAAAGAAAAGGGGTTTGATTTTGTGGATATTCGGTGGGTTGAGAGAAATAAGGGTTAGATCTATGAGGAAAGAGATTGGGGGATGAAAAAATGAAGATAATCGGTCCGCCAGAGAGAGGGAAAAGAAAAAAAAAAAGGAAGAAAAAAGGGTTGTTAGTCTGCCAGATAGAAAGACGAAAGAAGAAGAAAAAAGGATGAAGAAGAAGGGATATGTCTCGGGACTCAGAATTTAGAATGAGGAGGGACTAGAGATGATAGGTTAGACTGTGGGTTATAGGGACAGTAGGAAAGTGGAGTAATTTTTTTTTAGTTCTAAACTTGGCTGGTTTATTGCTTTGGGGTTGTTGGGAATTGAGATTAGTGGTAGGTTTGTATATTTTTATTAATTTTACAAATATAGACAAGTGTTTGATAAAATGACAAATATAAAAATAAAAAAAATTTGTAGTCAATGTGTTTGATCTTTGATGTAAATTATCAAAAAATATTGGTAATTATGCTTTAATTCTAGGCCCCGATTCCACCCCGACTAGTCCCCTAGGCGCTAGGCGCAAGTGTGCCGCCTTGCGGCCGCCTAACGATTTTTAGAACCTAACTCCTTCCTATTTTAAGTAGTACTCCTTCTGTTTTTTAAATATTGTCTACTTTGACACGACACACCGTTTAAGAAAAAATAATTGACTGTATTTTAAATATTGATTAAATGTGTGGTTTCCTTTAATACCCTTGAGTATATGACCATAATTAAAGTAGGTAAAAAAAGTAAGGGTAAAGTGGTAAAATTGTTTTCTTAAACGGTAAAGTTTTGAAAGAGGACAAGTATTTAAAAACGGATGAAAAATGAAAGGTGGATGATAATTTGAAAACTGAGGGAATATAAATCAAGCCTTATTTTGTTGATTACCTCCTTGGCTCCTTGGTTCGGTGTCGTGTGAGAGACTTTGTCACCTGCTCATTGAGTCGTGACTCATCAATTCATAAGTTTTAGTTTCATTTTTTTTAGGGTCCGTTTGGATATATTGATTTTGAATTCAATAAATATTCAAATTCTATAGTACTTAAATAACTTAGAGTTTGCTTTCAAAATCATAACATTTCTAGTGTTTGGATAATGTATGAAATTCAATTGTAATTCTACATTATACGTAAAATAAGAGTTCATTATTATGTCAAGTAACTAGTTTAGTCTAGTGGTATATAGTTGTTAATTATTATGAATGGTATAAAGGTTCAAACCTTGCTAACAACATAATCATAAAATTTTTACATTTTAGAAAATAAATAGCATATAGTGGTGGTGGTTAACGGTGGCGGTAGGTGGTAGCCGGCGAAGGTAGTTGGAGGCGGCAACAATGGCAGCGGCGACGGTGGCCAGAGGTGTTGGCGGCGGCGGGAGCAAGGAGGTGGCACAAGTGGTGGTGGTAAAAAGAAGGTGATTTTTTATTTTGTAATAATTGATCAAAATTTAGAATTTAAATTATTAGGATTTAGGATGGAATTAGCTTTATTGAATTGAGTGGTTTAGAATTTCAACACAATTCCAATTCCAAATTTTAGTTTTGTTCCTAAACAATAGAATTGGTTTTGGAGGCCCCAATTCCAATTCTAAGCTATGGAATTGGGGTATCCAAACATACCCTCATTCTCCTCCCAGCTATGCTGATGCATTTAAAAATAAAGAGACAACTGTATATGTAGAGCTGTCAAAATGGGTTGAGCCCGTTGGGCTAGCCTGCCCCGCCACCTAAAAGAGGTGGGTTGGGTTGGTATTTTTTAGGCCCGCCACTTTTTTGGGCTAGCCCGCCCCGCCCCGCCAAATGGCGGGTTGAAGTGGGTTGTGGGTTGGCTCGCCTAGAGTTGTTAAAAAGGCTTGGGCCCGTTGGGCTAACCCGCCCCGCCACCTAAAAGAGGTGGGTTGGGTTGGTATTTTTTAGGCCCGTCATGTTTTTGGGCTGGCCCGCCCCGCCAACCCATTTTGACAGCTCTATGTATATGTAGGAGTGCGTTTAGTGATTTTCAACCAAGAAAAGTTGTTTTAGCATCATAGAGGCTTTGGGTTTGACTCAGGGTTATTTATGGAAGGCTTGTATCATGTTTTTATTGACATATATTATCTTCTTTTGAAGTAAGGGGAACTATGAAGTAATGGGGACTATGGAGCATTGATTTTATGTCAATTTAATCACGTGATTGTCCCTATAGTATCCATGTTTGATTCGTACTCCTTGTTATTGAAACACGTTTATTGTTATTGGTAACTTTCAGTATTGATTTGGCTTTAAAATTGTTCAATGATAGTAATCAATGTGTTTTATTGAGAAATTGTTATTTTAAACTAGTTGGTCGGATAATTTATTATTTGGGATGACTTAGTGAGACTAGTAAGTGGAACGGTCAGAACAATCTGGTAATGTTATTGGGACTCATGTTATTGAGTACCCGTGTGATTTGGTTGGTGAGCTCTAATAATGAGCACCAACATTTGATATGGTTGTGATGAGAAATGTTATGTGGTCTAAAACTGATTAGCATCCTGAATCGTACCTGTGATCGGTTTATTATTTGGTAACAATCGGTATCGTTCTTTGGGTAATAATTTGTACTCCATATTTTTATCTTCATGGACTTAGTATTTGAATCACATGTGTAATCTCTCTCTTACTGAGCTTACAAGCTCACCCCCTACAGTTTATGATTGTGCAGTTGAGATTAGATCAAGGTTCAGATAGCATCTGTGTGCTTGGGGTTTATCGGAGAGCTCGATTTTGATAGAAATCATTTATGGATTACTTTTGGGCTTTATCAAAATTGTAATCAAAATACGTTTGTATAAAATATTGATATATTTTGAGATAAATATAATTTATTTGTTTATTCTGTTGCAAGTTATAAAATGTTTTATTTGAAGAAAATATTATTTATTTGATTCGTTTCAGGATTAAGATGTCTGTGAACTAGGGGTGTGCAGGAATTTTTCGAAACTGGACCGAACCAATGGAACCGGATCGGACGAATCAAAACTGGACCGACCAATATTTTGGTTTAGTCCTGGATTTGAATTTTCATAAAACCTATCATTTGGGTCGGTTCTGGTTCTCGAACTAAAATTACACAGAACCGGACTGAACCAACCCAATATGTTATTTATTTAATTATATATATATATATATATATATATATATATATATATATATATATATATATATTAACCCTTAATTTCCTAGCCCTAAATCCCCAAATATAAAAAGGTTATTTATGTTCTGAGAGTGTGATCTGATCAAGTAAATGGACACTATAATCACTTCAAGTTTTTCATTCTTCAGTCCCTAAATTTGATTTCAAGAGCACGCCTATCACCTTTTATATTCTTATGTTACAGAAATTACAAACATGAGGCCAAATTCCATTTGTGCTGTATTGACTGTTCTTCTACAGATAGTTATGTTTGGTCCAATATGTATTGGGAGGTTAGAAATTTGTGAAGATGATGGAGATGGAGCTTGGCAAGGGTTAGCTAACACATAAATTGTGCAAGGTTGGGTAGGGTTTTTTTAATTTTTTTTTCAAGTTTAAGCCTTTAAAATTTTATTACGTATTTGTATTAAACAGTTAAAAAGTAAAAAATCATAGTATTGGTCCGGTCCTGGTTCTCGTACCTCTTCGATTGGTTCTGGACCGGACCAATGTATTGGTTCTCATGCATATTGGGTTGGTTCCGGTTCTAATTTTTTAAAGAACCGTATTATTGGTCTGGTTTCGGTTTTCTCTTTTTTTTTTCAAAAAAATGGACCGAATCGGACCAAGCTCATCCCTACTGTGAACTGGTTTATGCCTCGAGGTGGTTTTTGGGTCGTGACAGCTTACCATGGAGATGCCGATGAGAGAGAGGAGACGCATGCGAGGGAGAGGGAGACGAAGCATCGTCGATGGGACGAGAGGTAGAGACGAGATGCATAGGAGCTCATGGCTTAGGATTTCTTCATTATATCTTCAGTTGAAACCGTTTTACTGTCTTGGTCTTTTGGGGTTTTCTACCTTTCCTTTCTTTCCTTTTTCTTTGGTTTTTTTGTCAGGCTTATCGGGCTAAGATGGTAATTTGTCATCTTTTTTATAAGTAATTTTCTATAATTAATTTCACCTTTTTTGGTATTTACATTTTATTATTTTTTAATCTTCCTTCATTGTGGTTACTACAAATTTAAATATTACTCTCTTCATCCCAATTAGTGTTCCAAAATTATTACTTATAAAAAAACAGTTAACTTGATTATTAATGTTGGTATGATAAATAGTTTCATTTAAATTTCATGTACATATGATCTATAATTAAAATAGTAAAAAAGTAAGTAAAATGGTAAAAATGTTATCTTCAAAAAGAATGTTACAAACAAAACACCTTTTTTTGGACAAACGAAAAATAAATATATGACAATATTTTTGAGACAGAGTACTATACATTTATTTCAAACTTATAAAGTTAAATATGAGGAGTTCCGTGACTTTGGAATTCCTTGGTTCATTTTCTCCATAACTCTTTCTCATTATTAACGCCAAAATTCTAAGGGCTAATCTCTTTCTCTCTCTCTCTCTCTCTCTCTCTCTCTCTCTCTCTCTCTCTCGGTTTCCATTTGGCAGCTTAAGCTTGCCTTTTGATCTTTCTAATCACAATAGGAATCAAAAACCAAAAAAAGATATTGAAACTATTTTATATATGTTTGGAACTTGAAAATTTCATAAAACTTAATTTTGGCTCAGTACTTTATTATTGGGCAAAACGCACCTTTAGGCTATTGTACTTTTCTAAAAATTGCAATTAGGTCACTAAGACATTAAATTTTTCGGGATGATCATTGTACCAGACTTATCTGGCATGGTAACCCATTTTTTGATGGACGTTACCTTTTGACGTTATCTTTGAGTGAAATACCTTTTTTACCCCTTAAAATGGACAATAATGCCTATATATATATATATATATATATATATATATATATATATATATATATAAGTTGGAGGGAACGAGAGTCAACTATCGATCAATTGGAGAAAAAAATCCCCAAATGTTAGGGTTTGCGATTTGAGCGATTTGAGGCGAAATTGGGAATCATAACCATCTTCGTTCCTGTATCACTTAATTAACAAGTAAGCATTAAGCAGCAGCGAAGGATTCTTGATTTCATTTCTGTTTATATCATCGAATCGAAGCTGCGAGGTAAATACGAGTCGTTGTCTTTCTATGTCCATAGCTTCTATGTTAGGGTTTTTGTATTTAGTAGTTTACGTGGTCCAATGTCTGTTGTATTGGTTGTTAATAGTAAAGTATGAATTTTATATCACTATTATTTAGGGTGTCAATTTTATATTACTGTTGGGGTTTCAATGTCTGTGGGGTTTCAATGTCTGTGGTAAACCTGAGTCTGAATTTGTGCTTTCTTTAAAATATCATACATTTTGGGACCACAACAGGGCTTTAAAATATTGTGTTGTTATTTAATAACTAGTTTTATACACGTGCGTTAAACGCACGAACATATATATTTTTCAATCAAATTATACTCAGTTAAATTATAATCAAGCAAATTGAAGACAAAAAAACAAAACTAAAAGAAGAGATTATTTCAATGAAAAGAAAAATATCATTTGATTCATTTGATTAAAAATCAGGGAGAATTTCAAGTGGGTACAATTTTGAAAACATGTTTTCATCTAGGACCATTAATTTTTTACACATTTCATAAAACTACAAATTGCTTACCAAATGACAAAAATGCCATTAATGAAAACTCTTATGCCAATCCTTGGCATCAGAAATCAACCTGATGCCAGGCATCAATCAACGATGCCGCATCAATCAACGATGCCAAAAATCAACCTGATGTCAGGCATCAGAAATCAACCTGATGCCAAAATCAACCTGATGCCAGGCATCAGAAATCAATCGCCAGGCATCAGAAACCCATTATTTCACAAATCGAAGTCAAAGCTCAAACAATTGATCAAAATCACAAATATGTACACATACAACAACATATATTAAAGTAAGAGATTTTTTTCTCTTTCTTTTTCTATTTTTTAAATTCTATTGGTTGACAGGCTGGAATTTTCCGGGATGGGGCGACGGAAAAGAGCAGCATGGAGGTGGAGGAAGGGGACGAAGGAAGCTGCGGTGGTTTATCCGGCTGGAGACAAGATATTAATAATACGGCCGGAGACAACAATTAACTAATAAAAACTACGCGGTCAAGGCGATTTGCGAACTTTTCATCATCTACAGTCTCCACCATTGCAAGATTTGGCACACCAGTTAGTAGACGACTTTAACCTGGTTGGAGCGACGGAGATGCATCTGACATCCGTCGATGGACGGGGAGGCTAACCTTCCGGCCATACCTGCATCAACTGCACTGACCAAAGGCAATCTTACCCGACCGATCAACCCAGACCCGAACCTCTTCCGTTCATTCAACACAACGACTTCGTCTTCGTCGTCTTCCTTGTCTTCTTCTCCTCCTGATTTTCTCCGGAATGTTCAAGCGGCCTTCAAGCGCCATCGTCCTCTCGGTAATGTCTCTCTCGCTGCATCATCAATGGGGATCCCTCCGACGTGCGTTTTCACCAGGATGAGCAAGCAGGCGTCAGTCATGTAGCGACCACTTAGATCTCGAACCGCGAGAGAGGATAGCGCACCACTCGCCTTCCGACTTCGAACCGACCGAGGCGGCCATGGCCACAAAACGACTTCTCAAGCTTCCTCCTCCTTTGGTGTGGGTGTGACTAATGGTTTGGTTGAAGAGACAGAGACTACTTGGAGAGAGAGTGAGGAATTGCAAAAAAGTCTTCGGTGTTGAGTCTCGAACGGAGGAATTGAAATGAAGACGGGAATGGTGTTAATTGGGGACAGTAATGTATTTTTATCCCAAAAATGTATCTAAAAGATATGTCTAAAAAATAGTTGGATTGATTTGAAAACATGTTTTAAAAAATGTACCGGCTTGTAATTATTCCTTAAAATTAATATGAAAATAAAGAAATATATGTGTCAGTTGATTAACAATAATAAAATAAATAAATTGGAATAACTGCAATTTATGAAAATTAAATAAATAATTAAAATGAAAATACAAAAAATGTGTATCACAATGTATGGATTTTCAGTAGCGATACGTCGATTTGGATTCACGATGCATTAATTTAGAATCACAAAGCATCGCTATGAATTGGAAATAGACCAGTTTGAACATGAGGCATCGATTTAAAATCGTGATGCACTACTATGGAATGGGAATGACAATTACACAATTTTGAATCATGCATGGCAATGTATGAACTGATGCTTATCACAAGCATGTCCGATTCATTAAAGGTATACTCTTCCTTTCATATCAAAAATGTTTTTTTTTCTGATTAAAAAAGCATAGTGGATAACAGTTGAATATCTGTCAAAAGAGACCGACCCAATTTTCATCATATTCTTTTCAAACCCTTAAAAGACAACCAACTCCCATTTTAGTTTTTCTTCTTTACTCCATTTACTCATTATTCCTCTCTACATTCTCTATTCTCGAAAATATAGAACTCTATAAAAGGGGATCATCAAGGTAACTTTACAACTGAGATTACTTGGGCACTCTATAATTTGATGTAAATCTGATTACTTTTCGAACACAACGACAAATCAATTCGTTCATGATTAAATGGTCGATTCATTTTTTTAAAGAGAGGTAACTTTGCACTTCCGAAATATTTCCTATTTGTTAGAGGAAAAATTATGTTGCAATATTGTTTGTTTCGTTTTGTTATTTACTATTATATAGTTCTTGTTACTTGAAGTATTTGTTAATTTTTTTTAATTTTAAATCGATATATTTTTTAGATCTGTCAGTCATTTATAATTAATCACGTGCATTCGTGTTTTACATGAACTTTTGATGATTTTTAAATTTTGAATATGATGAAATGGACAACAAAATTTCAAATCTATATATTTTTGTTGGTCAGTCATATATTTAATATCAATAATGAGTATTTGTAATTTTATTCATAATATTTCTTTTAAGAATTTTGATCCGATGAAATAGACAAAAAAAATATTCATATATTTCATGTAGTTATAATGAATTGTGAGTTTTTATGATTTCATTGAAAGTATTTGTTTTAATAACTTTTAATCTGGTGAAGTAGATAAAAAAAATCATTAAAAAATCATATATATATATATATATATATATATATATATACAGATTAGTCATTTAGTTAGAATTAATTATGAGTATTTGTGATTCCTTTCAGTGAAATTTCTAGCGCAAAGTCATCCATTGATTTTTCTGAAGTTTATTTGGCAACAATGAAAAACTAACGGTTGTATGCAGAAAAGGTTGTGTTTGGATAACAAAACAATGAATGCAATGGTTCTAGTTCCTAGGCTTTAGTTTCAAGGAGTTATAGGTATTTAAATTTGTATTATTTAATTATAGGATTCATTAAAGGTTTGTTATAAATAGGGGTTACTATTTTAGGGATGCAAATTTTAGCGAAAATTAAATTACTATTTTTAGACTACCTAGGCTTTGTATATATATATATATATATATATATATATATATATATATATATATATATATATATATATGTAGTAGGCATGCATCTGCAACATGGTTTTAAAGTGTTATTAGTTTTGCCTACTTTATGTGATCCATTGTCTTGATAGTATGCCATTGTTTATATTTATGTAGAATGGACAAGTATAATGAAATTGGAATATTTTTGCTACATGGGGGGGCATTTCATAGGGTTGATAACAAAATGAAGTATGTGGGGGGAGGATTCTAGAATTTATCCAAGAAGTTGATGTTGATACTTTAAATAATTTTAAAGTTGAGAAGTATGTTAAATCTTATTTGAAGTATGGAAGTGTGAAACAATTATAGTATAGGTTGCCTTCTAAAAGTATTGATAGTGGGCTAACAAAAATAGAAACTAATACGGGAGTTTTAAGAATAGTGGAAGAAAGTAAGTGTGTGGGGTTTATATATATGTATGTTGAGCATGGTATTGAGGAGCCCGTGTTTGTAGATGGCAATATTGAGGAACTTGTGGGTGTAGTTGACAATGTTGAGGAACCTGTGGGTGTAGATGACAATGTTAAGGAACATGTGGTTGTAGATGACGATGATCATGACACTGATATGAGCTGGTTTGAAGATGAATTTAGTGCACCTGAAAATAGGGAACCTGAGGAAGAAAATAGGCAACCTGAGTCTGAAAATAGGCAACTTGAGCTAGATATCCTTGAATTTACTCAACCTAGTCAACATGAACCTGAACATGAGCCTTTTTTTTTTCTAAACCTGAACATGGACATGAGCCTTTCTTTTATGAACCAGAACCCGAACCTGAACATGAGCCTAGTCAACATGATCCTGACATGACACAAGTGGATATTGCATCTGTATATCCATATGAGGTTGAAGATGAAGGATGTCATATGGAACCATGTTTAAGTGAAGATGATTTGATTGATAGTGATGAAGAGCTTGTACAAGCCAGGGTTGCTAAGTTGAATGTCAAGAAAAGAAAGAAGGACATGGAGATTGATCCTGCCCCTACCTCTGACCCTACCCATATATTTGACCACCCCTGACCCTACACCTGCTAATGAGATTGATCCTGGAAGGGATTCAATGACTGAAGATACTTCATATGATAGTGATTACTGTGATGAGGAGGATGATAAAATATTTCAAGGAGAAGTTGACACCATTCTAGAAGGAAGAATGGTGTCAAATATCCTATTTTCAATGTTCTCACATATATGAAACATGTGCATTTAAAAACTGGGCTTCAATTTGAAGCAAATGAAATATTTAAGCAAGCAGTCATCAAGTATGGATTGAACAAAAGATATGACATTAAATGGATCAGAAATGGGAAGTTTAGGATGCTTGGTGTTTGCATGAACTCAGTTGTATGTCCTTGGAGAATTTGGGCTAGATTAAATCAAAAAAAAAAGTTTTGGCAAATTACTTCTTTTAATCTTGAACATAAATGTGGGATGGCATCTAAGAATCGGCATCTGACTTCTTCTTTTTTGGCAAAGCACTATTTTGACACCTTTAGAAGAAACCCTGGTTACAAGTTAAAATATATGAAAGCTGATGTGTTGAAGGACTTTGAGGTAGAATTGAGTGACTACAAGGTTAGTAGGGCAAGAAAAAAAGCATTGCAATACCTAGATGGCTCACTGACTGAACATTACACAAAGCTGTTGAGTTATAAAGATGAGTTAGAGAATAGAAATCCAGGTAGTACATTCATCATTGAACATATCAGCCCTTTCCTAGACAAGGGTCCTTTTTTTTAGGAGAATGTATGTGTGTTTTGATCAAGTGAAGACAACTTTTATGGAGAATTGTAGACCAATGTTGGGGATTGATGGAACATTTTTGAAAGGAATACAGAAGGGAGAGTTGTTGTCCGCAATTGCCAAGGATGCAAATAATCAGATGCACCATGTTGCTTGGGCTGTAGTGTGAAAAACAAGGAAAACTGGACATGGTTTCTTAAGCATTTGATAGATGACCTTGATATGAGAGATGGATTTGAATGGACAATTATTACTGATCAACAAAAGGTAATATATTTCTTATTTCTATTGTTTTACTTAATTTCCTTTTGATGACATTTATTAACTGCCTGTATATTATATGCTTTGTAGGGTTTGTTACCAGCTATTGCTAGCTTATTGCCTAATGTCGAGCACAGAATGTGTGCTGGGCATATTTATAGTAACTGGAAGAAAAAATACAAGGGGAGGGAATATATAAGATGTTTCTAGAGTATTACAATGGCCTGCACAAGGGAAAAATTCAAAGCAAAGTTTGAGATACTAAAGAATTTAGACAAAGAAGCAGCTGAGGATCTTGTGAAAACAGATCCTATCCATTGGTCAAAGGCTTGGTTTGACACACATTCAAAAGTGGATAATGTGGAGAACAATATTGCAGAAGCATTCAATGGGAGCACTTTAGCTGCAAGGGCTAGACCATTGATCTATATGCTTGAGGAGATCAGATTGGCAATGATGGTGAGGATTCAGAAGATAAAATACTGGATATCAAAGTACTCACATAATATTTGCCCAAGGATAAGGAAGAAGATGGAGAAAAACAAGGAAGATGTTAAAGTGTGGTATGTGGTTTACAATGGTGGTGATCAATTTGAAGTGAAGTATGTGAAGGATGCCTTTGGTGTTAACACTACAGCTAGGACTTGTCATTGTAGAGAATGGGACTTGAGTGGTATTCCCTGCACTCATGCCATGGCTGCCATTTACAAGATTGGAGGAGATCTAGAAGACTATGTCTCCAACTGGTACAAGAAAGAGACATTTGTTAGTACATACTCTTATCTGCTAAATCCAATCACTGGCGAGAATCAATGGCCACCATCAAAACAGCAGCCTCTCCTACCACCACCAAACAAAAAGATGCCTGGGAGACTTAAGAAATGTAGGGTTAAAGATCCTAATGAGGAAAAAAAACAGAAAGATCCAAACAGCCTGAGTAGAAAAAGGAAGTCAATGACTTGTAGTTTTTGCAAAGCAACAGGGCATAATTTTAGATCTTGCAAGCATGCTGAGGAGGCTAAGGCAAGAGGGGAAGTTAATGTTGTTCCTAAAAGGGTAAAAAGGAAGGCACCAGCTCCAGTTGAACCAAGGCCTCCAAAGGTGTACAAGAAAACCATAAACAAAGGAGTCAGCAAATCTAAGAAAGCAGTGGGTTGATATGTTTGTATTTTGTAGGTTATGACTTAGTTATTATGACTTTATACTTTGTAAAGAAACTATGGCTTGGTCTTTTGTAAAAAAACCCTGGTTACAAGTGGCTTGGTATTTTGTAAACAACTCTGATAATGACACTATGATATATTGTATTAACCAACTATTTGGGCAGTATTTATCTAATGACTTAGGTTTGTGTTCAGTTTCTGTTATATTTTGGTAGGGTTTGTTTTTGTTTGTTTTGGTAGGGTTGGTGTTCTGTTTTTGTTTTGTTTGTTAGGGTTGGTGTTATCATTTATGTTCTGTTTTGGAAGGGTTTGTGTTATATTCTTGTTCTGTTTAAGTAGGGTTTGTGTTATGTTGTTGTTTTGTTTTGGTAGGGAACAACAACCTCTGTTTTTGTTTTGTTTTAGTAGGGTTGGTGTTTGTGTTTGTTCTGTTTGGTGTCAATCTAATACAATTTGTGTTCTTGTGTTTGTTGGTATCATAAATTGGTATATTTATGTTCTGTTTAGGCAGGGTTTGTGTTATGTTTTTGTTTTGTTTTGGTAGGGAACATCAGCCTTTGTTTTTGTTTTGTTTTGGTAGGGTTGGTGTTTGCTTTTGTTCTTTTTGGTGTCAATCTGATACAATTTGCATTCTTGTGTTTGTTGGTGTCTGCAATTGGTATATTTATGTTTTGTTTTGGAAGAGTTTGTGTTCTATACAACTTTGGTCAACAAACAACAGCATTAAGAAAAACATAATGATCTTATTGATAGTTGCATATTGTTCACAATCTAAGGCAATAACATTTTTCCATTTACATTGACTTTGAAGTATTATGTCAATAAGACACCATTGAACATCATCAACATGGTTATTAAAAAAACATACACTTTTTCCCTTCTACCATATTGTACAATACAACCTTTCAACATCCTAATCTTATCCCTTTTCTTAGCAAAATATTTTTGAAGTCTCCCAAATTCTTCCAACAAATTTTCTTCATTAAAGTCAAAATCTCTCTCTCTCAAATCCTTGATAACATTCTTCAAATCATTTATCACTTCCACGGACCTTTTTATGAATTTGTCATCAACCCATGCATAAAATCCACAACTTTGGTCTTTCTCCTATTATAAGAAGAAACAGACAAACCAAAATTGAGAGAGACAAAAACAAACAAATCACAATTTGTAATTGTAATCGAAATCAAATTCAAAGACAAAAATAAACATTAGGATTGTTTACCAATTCAAAAAATAGGGTTTTGAAATCAAAATTTAGGGGTTTTGTGAATTTAAAAAATTAGGGTTTTCGTGAAAACCAACTCACTTACCATATATCTCGGGTCGTATGAAGCGTCGTCCTGGGTTCTTCTCAGTCCCATATGTGAATAAGGCAACCCTACGATTACACCCACAGGTTTTCTATTGATATGCAGCTACCAAGTCGGACTGTGCTGATGAAGACGACCCTTCAAGCCTGGAGATCTCGTACCCCTTCATTGATGTTGTTGAGAAAGACGGAGACGAGCTATGAAGGATGTTTTCGTAGAGAGCTGGAATGAGCTTGTCGAGAGGTGGAAGAAGGTGAAGAAAGTCGTATTATAAACCTGGTAGGTAATGAAGCTAGTCAGTAATTCCTTCAACAAGGGCATTGTTGTCCATTTTAAGGGGTAAAAATGGTATTTCACTCGAAGATAACGTCAAAAGGCAATGTCCGTAAAAAAATGAGTTACCATGCAAGATAAGTCTGGTACAGTGGTCATCTCAAAAATTTTGACGTCTCAGTGGCCTAATTACAATTTTTGGGAAAGTTCAGTGGCCCAAAAGTGCATTTTGCCTTATTATTGTATGTATTATATATAAATTTTGTGTGAACTTTTATGATTAAATAATTATATTATATCATTATAGTTACACACATATGTTTAAATACTGTCTTTTGCATTAGGGCCTTATTTTACTTGTTTGTTGGGGGCTCCTAAAAAGTCTATGATCATGACTAATTAACTCGATTGTATTTTTTTGAATTATCCAAAACTACATTTATGTATGTAATATTATTGTTACATGTAATAGGTATTCATATATGTGATTTTGTACGTATTGTAATTTTATATCTGTAATTTTGTTTGTAAGTACATTGTGATTATATATTTGTAATTTTGTGATTTTGTATGATAATGTAATATACCAAATTTTATTTGTGATAATATCAACTGTATTATTAGTAACACTTATAATCCATCTATCGGTGCATAAATTTTTGTATAAATCTACATTACTTTTAAAAAAATTAAATGATTGCAGTGTATGAAAATTAAACAAATAAATAAAACATAAATACAAAAAAAGATGAAGTTAATTATATATAATTACATTGATAAAAAAAACCATTATAAATAAAATCGGATTTTTTTTAAATGCAATAATTTATTTTGATTTTTGGTTGGGTTGACCCACTATATAATAAAAAAAATGATGAAGTAAACGAACATAATACAAAAGGTCATGCATTCTTGCAATGCTAGCCAAAATCTTTAACTTTCAAATATTAATAATATTACTTATTATAGTATAAATGGTGAATTTGTGTCTTATACAACTTCTTTGACTTTTGAGCTTTTATAAACGTAACTAGTTTTACATACGTACGTTAAACATATGTATATATATCTATTTTAATTAAATTATACTTAAATACAATGAAGATTATAAACAAAATTTAAAAATAAAGAAAAAACATGATAAAGGAAACAAATTATATCGGTATAATTAGGTCTGACAATTAAAACAAAAAACCCGTTAACCCACCTTGCCCGATTTGAAAATTACCCGGCTTAACTAGGCCCGTTAAATTTTTCCGGTTGAAACGGGTTATCCATTTCGACCTTAAAAAATTAACGGGTCGGGTCCGTTGCCCATATTTTTGCTTTGCCCATTTCGACCTTATAAAAGTATATGTTTCTTTGCAGAAAATGTGGTTTAAAACGGGTCGACCCGTTACATTTTTTATTATAATGGGACACGATTCGTTTCGACCAAATCCACACACCCAATCGTCAGTGTATAATTGATATCATTTAATCCATTATTTTATAAATTGTTTAAGTCATTTTATCATTCATAATTTTCTATAGTTTAATAATTGATATTTTTTGTTATTAAAATTTAGGATTTTAAGTAGTATAAATAGTAATTCAGATGTATATTATTCTTTATATAACCTATATATTTATTAAATATTTATAACTTGTGGTTGACATCTACTACTATAATTTAATCGTATATATTCATATGATTTACCAATAAGTTATAATTGATTGTGATTATTTGTAAAAATAAATTTTGTTTTGATATTATAATTTCGGATACGATGAAAGAAACAGAAAATTTTCAAATACAAACAAGTCATATGTGAAAATTTCCATGGAAAACTTTTTATAATTAATTGTGGTTATATTTTATTTTGTAATCACATGTATTCAATGAACATGATTTTTATAGCACATTTGTTATTATTCCAATGTTCTTTTCTCATTTAAATTAATCAGTAAATTAAGTATGCACCAAAAGAGATTTTTATTTACAGATTTTCAATATGTGACTACTCTTATTAAATACTACTACATAGAAACTTGGTATTTTCTACCACATGTGCATATTTGCACATTTTCAATATATCTTGAGAGTTGTGTAATCAATTAATCAGATTTGTGTTCTCAATACATGCTAATCTTATCTCTTTTAGACTACTTAGCTTATTTATATATATATATATATATATATATATATATATATATAGATTAAAATTAGTTTTAAGTAGAAATAGTATCTTTTTTATGAACTTGATTAAATAGTATTTCTTTGAACCAAAATACTCTGTTAATTTGACTTGTTTCCCGATTAACCGTTAGCCCTAGGGAATGAATATTGGGGGGTGAATTGATTCCCCAGCTGGAAATGGGGCGGTTATGGGCACGAAAATCAAATTGGGGAACCAACATTGAACCGATCCGAATCCAAACCCGAGACGTCTCCATTCCGGTCTCCGTTTTTTGCCAATTTGCCCCGCACAGCGAGCGAGTGTGTGAGAAAGAGAGGGGGGCGAGAAATGGCAAGCTTTTCAATCGCCCCGGCGACCGTACTTTCTCGAAGACCAGTCAAGCCGTCGGAGTTCATCGAACCTCAATACTTCACGTAAGACTCTTAATACATTGAGAATTCTATCAGTACAATTCCAGTCAATTGTTTTATTTAATCGATCCTTATCTTTCTATAGTGACAGTCTCAAGTCCAGAACCACTCACATATTCAAAGTCTCCTGTCACCACTCCTGTTTTGAAGTAATTCCTCTCTCTAGAGCTCTCTATTTATTTTCTTAAAATTTCTATTTTCTCTTAATTTTCGTTTAAATTGATATTGCAGGAGTATAACATTCATACTTTCCTAAAACATATCAATTGCTAGCATTGCATTGAATTACGATGATTTTGTTATAAGTTCAGAGAAAAGGAGACTTCATTGAGTTAGATATAAAAATGTCTAACTCGAGGTGTTTTTAAGCATGTGGCATTTTGTTCTATGTTTTTGTTGTTAAGCTGATTGGTAGCAATTATGTTATCTTATGGAGTACAGGATTATGGGTAAAGGACTTTATGTAATTGGTCAAATTTTAAAGATATGAAACACTGCTTCATGTCTTTTATTGTAAACTTCCGTTAATGGAACTAAAATTGGAGAGAATCAAGAAACGAATTGGGAAATTTTCTCCATTGATTGATTGATTGATTCTTCTGTACAAAAGCCATACACTATATATGTGAATTGGAGAAAACGAATACAACTCAGTAACTGCTTTCTAATAAACTAATCTATCATAAAGACTAAACTATCCATGTCATTACAATTACAACTGTACCCTTAAATAACTAACTTAGTTGTAAAAGGGTCTCCTATCTCCATACGGTGTCGAGATCATCCTCTGTAATGGGAAATGGCTGTGATCAGCTCTATTATACTTTCCTTGGTTTTTGTAAGTGCTCAGAATTTGTTTTGTAAGTGCTCAGAATTCGTATCTTCTTTTGCTGCTTGCCGCATTGGTTTCTGTTTCTGATATTCAGCAGAGTGGTGGCTATTAAGCCTATTATGTCCCTTGTATTGTTGCTAAGTTTCTGTCTCGTCTTCTGAGAACTTTTTACGTGAAACTGGACATAGTTCCTGAAACATTATAATTTGTTTTGTTTTTTTTTTTTTGAGATAAGGGATATCAAATATAGACCTCCGGGGACTCAGATCAACCTTTTGAATGAAGTTAATTTATCCCTTCCCGAAAAAAGGTACATATGTTTTAGTTTGATTTTTCCTTTTTACTAATCTAAATAGCTCGAGGATATGAGAGCCCCCATTTGTTGCTCTTCGAGTTAATCAACTCTTACTGCCCAAATGCCTGCTTAAACATTCCTTATTCATCTATTATTTGGCCATCACGGGAATCAATAGCATTGAGAGTTGGATGATTTGCAATATTATTAGAAATCTGAGTTGGGCTCATGAATTGTGAAATGCCTTCCAATTCTATAACGCCAGTGGCCAACTCTTCTTAGGTTTCAGTTTATGGAGCTTATAATTGAAGGAGTACCTCTGCGTTTGTAGTATGACATTTGACATCTTCTGTTTGCTGCAGTTTTGGCTTGATCTTCGGGCGGAGTGGAAGTGGGAAGACTACTCTTTTGCAGGTTGGTCTATTTTATTGAAACTCTGTTTTAGATATCATTGTCATTTCCTTTAGTAATTTATAATTTTTGTTTTCAAATTTATCTGGGGTTGTAATTGCATCTTCTTACTTTTTTCATGCAGCTTATTGCAGGGCTCGCCAAACCAACATCTGGATCCATCTACATTCAAAGATATGGTGATGATGGTGAGCCAAATAGTCCTCCTGAAGTTTTATCCTCAGAAAGAGTTGGGATTGTTTTTCAGTTTCCTGAGAGGTATTCAAGTAAGGAAACAACTGTTTCCCTGATGTTTCACTTGTCACAAGCCTTATACTTATTTTTATTTTCTATTGGTCTATGTGAGCAGTGAGGCAACATTATGATCACTTGCTTTTCCCCCTTTTCCTTCTATCCATATGTGAGTTTGAAATTAACTGCAAAAGGATATACATTGGAGTTCACTAGAAAAAGGATGCACAAGGTATTGCAAAGAAATCTCCTGCATCTCGGAGGCTAGGCAAAAGGCAAATCCTTGTAAAAGCAAGCATCTCTGAAGGGCAAGGCGAACTGTGCTACAAAGCTAAGACTTGAAAGTACAAAAGATAATAACACTTTCATAAAGCACTAATTATTCTTTCAGTGTAGAATCTCCTAAGCTTTTAGCATCTCTTGAAATATTTTTTGTTTTCATCTGTAGACAAGGATCTTCCATTTCGACCGTCTATTTCTAATTTCATTTTGTCTAGGAAGAATATAATTGGCGCATATATTTTCTATTCTCCTCCAGTCATGTGCTCTTGGCTCTCCTTTCTCTGGTTTTTCTTTGGCGTTTCCCTAGGCAAAGTAACTGTTTTCTGCTTATAGAGTGATCTCTGAACATATATACTCTACTTTCTTTCTTCCACAGTTCTAACTTACCAAACATCGACACATTCTGTTCAGAGTTATGTGTGCCAAGTTCCATTTACATATGAGTTCTAATATTGTATTTCCTCTATATAATATAATATTAGAAAAATACAATGCAATATAAAAAATATTGTATTTTCTCTATATTTACATAATTCTACAATGCACTTTACTTCTCTCATTGCTCGACTCATTCTTCATGATTCTCTTTTGTATGTTTCTAAGATGATATATTACGGATCAGGTACTTTGTGGCAAACAATATTTTTGACGAAGTTACATTTGGGTGGCCAAGACAAAAGGGCGGCCTTCAAATAAGAGAGTTTCTTGCTTCAAGACTTGAAAGAGCTATTACTTCAGTATTATGTTCAACTCAAGTTAAATTATCCTTTGGTTTTTTTTCTATTGGCTGGCACCATTAGCTGTCTTCACTATCACGATGTTGCTTAAACTATTAGGTTGGTCTGACTGGAATTTCTTTGGATAAGGATCCCCAATCCTTAAGTGGCGGCTATAAACGCCGGCTTGCTCTAGCCATTCAGCTAGTAAGAACCTTTTATTTTGGATTTCTATCATAAACTTACCTCCACATCTACGCATTTATATTCACTTTTATGTTAACACAATCACAGCTTGTTGCTTGTGTACTTTATCTATGGTAGGTATTGACCCATGATTTGCTTTATGCAGGTCCAAACTCCTGATCTGCTGGTATTGGATGAGCCCCTTGCTGGCCTCGGTATAAAGAAGCCTCGTTTGTTCTTAACCAATGCATTTTTTGTTTTTTAGTTATAATTTTTCGTACAACTCTAGTACAGTATCCGAAGTTTGTCCCACAATCTGACATTTGTGTCTTTTGTTTTTTGGTTATAATTTTATGTGAACATAGATTTTCATGGGAGCATTTAGGCATATGTTATACCTTTTATGTCTTGCTTGTTTTTTTGAAATTTAATTTCATTTTTTGAATCGTTTTATGATTGTCTTGATCCATATCTATTCATTAAGTACCCTTGCAAACTGCTGAAATACTCTAAGATGTTACTTTCTGCCCTCAAACATTAGATTGGAAAGCACGTGCGGATCTTGTAAAGCTGTTAAAGAATCTTAAGAAAGAATTAACTATACTTGTTGTCAGCCATGACCTAAAGTAAGCATTTCTGTTGTTCTTTCGTTTTTAGTAAATTCTAAATGCTTGTCACTTATCTTTTGTTTTTGTTGCTAGACTCTTCAGCTACAAATTATGCTGCTTGTTTCTTTTTTCTTTCTTTTTCATTAAATTGCATTTTTAGGCATTCAGCTAATAACAATGAGTTTTAGACAAGGCGATGGTTTTTGTTTGATTGTTTAGTTCATAATATACAAAATTATCATTTCCCTTCAAGTTACTTGAGAAACAAAACTATGATGAGACAATGGTGATCATATATTTAATTCAATTCTTTATGTAGGGGATATCATATTTTAGAATCACAAGACATGTGCTTTGAGCTGTTTTGGTCCTCTTTTGGTGGATGAGGATTCACAAGCATGAAGTATTTATTGGAAACTTAAATCGTCAATAGTATTCACTTGTTAGAATGAGCACATGCTTGTGACAACTGTATAATCTATGAGCTATTTTAGTCCTTTTTGGTGGATAAATGCAGATTCACAAGCATGAATTGATCTTTTGCGTTGATCACTACTGAGCAGTGCATTATTTTCTTTCGTCATTTTACCTGTGCTGAGTATTTATTGGAAAGTCAAAATCATCAATGGTATTCATTTGTTGGAAAAGACCACATTCTTGTGACTAGTGTATAATCTATGTATGGATAATGACCCAATTAGTGGGCTTATTCAAGCAACTTTGTAGAGGCAGCCCATGGACACGCCTATATTTCATATGAGCGGTGCTAGCATTATTTGTTTTTCAGGAAAGTTAACCTTGCTAGAAATAAGCAAGTCAATTAAAATTGTATTCGCCTATTTGTTATATTGTTGGTTGTGTGTAGCCCAGTGCTGCATTTTGTTTGAAGAGTGATGGAAATATACCTTACTGTTAAGTTTAGTACCAACTTATCTAACTTCTTAAGCTGATAGATAGGGGATCAACAATGTCTATCAAGCTTAACACTCCCCCTCACATGTGACCCATTCACACGTGGAAAGATACACAAGCATACCTCACTAGGGGCTTCACAAACCAAACAGAGTGACTACATGCACCCACAATATTCCGGGTAATAGGGATGTACATGTTCGGTTTGGTTTGGTTTAAGCCAAAATCAAGAATAGATCCACCCCCCATTGGTTACAAAAAATCCGAGTCGAGCCTTTTTGAGCCACTCGGTTTGGTTTGGTTAAGTTCAGTTTTGTGGTTTGTATAATTTTTTTTACTCAACTTAATCAACTTTAACAATAACAATAAAAATAATATTTTAATTTGGAATTAACATCAAACATTAGAAAATAACCTATTAAAAGTAAATTATTATTAATAAAACAATGCAAATTCTAAAATAAACACACACAATGGAAGAAAAAAAGTCCTTTAACAATCTAGATTTGGTTTGGTTTAGTAACTAATATATATATATATATATATATATATATATATATATATATATATATATATATATATATATATATATATAAATCAAGAACCTAAATTATTATGATGATCCAACGGCTCAGAATAGTTAATAAATGTTATATAATATATATGTTATATTATAATTATAAATAAATAAAAATATATATGTTTAGTTTGGTTCGGTCCGGTTTAGTTAGATATCAAAAGCTGTGAACTAAACCAGGTGGGTTTTTCAATTTTTGAAAATGAAACCGAACCGTCTTGTACCAAAACGAACCAAACCGTTTGGTTTGGTTTGGTTTCGTGGTTCCAATATACACCCCTATCGGGTAACAAATGCAACCAGGATGACTCGAATCCACGACCTTGCCAAACTCTGATACCATGTTAAGTTACCAATTCATCTAACAACTTAATCTGGTAGATAGGGGCTCAACAATAAATTTGTGCACCTGTGCTAATCTTTTTTTTTTTTTTTTTGGCATTAACCAAAACATTCTGCTTCTAATGATGCTACTGGTGTCCTGCAGAGAGTTAGCAACTCTAACTGATCAATCTTGGAGGATGGATATGGGTGGAGTACTCAAGGGTGAACCTTTACCTGTTTAATCCACATCAGTCAATGATGCTTCTGCTTCACCTGAGGTATAACTGCAAAGCTTTAGTTCTTTACCTGGTCATAATATGTCCACTGCCATGTTTAATATTCAGTAATGATAGAGGAATAATTCCAAACCGAAATGAAAAATATAACCTGAAAACTTGAACAATAACTCGGCTCCTAGAATACTGACTCAGGTTGTCCAGTGCTTTGTGATTTAGTCCAATTGATATTGATTTTGAATTAGAGGCTCAATTCCACGATGTAGAGTGAACATGTAATAGGTATTGTGTGTTAGAAAGTCCCATAAGGACGTTGTTCCATTACTTAACTCTTAAGTGTCTGTGTGACTAATTGCATAGAATACTGGTTATCTGCCGAAAGAACAAATGATGGTTGATAAATTAACTTCACACTTCAACTATTTACAACATCATAGTAAGTAGGCCACACACTTAGGCTTAGTAATCATGGCCAGTACATATATCTCACACTGAAGGTGATAGGACTGATTCCTATCTTATTCTTCTCTTGGTGGAAAATTTGTCATCACTTCATCAGTCGCAACAGTCTTTCCATCAACACTTCATCACTCACAACAGTCTTTCCATCAGCACTTCACCACTCGCAACTATCTTTACTGGTACTACTTCATATTATCAATACAGCACACAATAATGCTCTTCATAGGATACATCTTACTTGAAAAAGATGAGTACTTAGTAACATTGTGAGCTTCTTCTGCCTCTACAGCTCCAGCACCAAAACTACAGTGTAAGAAGTAGAAAATGTTAACTTGAACAGTGTCTCTTATGATTACAGCTACAAGTTTACTCCAAGCTAGTCCACTTAGAAAAAGTTGGATGTTATGAATTGGGGTTTTACTGGAATTATTTAATTGACAATAGAGTAGTATGTTTTACTTACAGTCCGCATCAGTTGTGATCCAACACTCCCCGTTCCCAGTTGACTGGCAATTGCCGAGGCTGGGCGACATTCTGAAGCTTGCATTTCTGTTGTTTAACATGGTTGTGTGCGGAAACATAGTGTTGTTATTATACTCGAATGCCATATCTTCATTATGATAGCCACCATTATTGGAAGTGTTGGTCTCATACTTCTGTGACTTTTTGGTCTTTGTCTCGGCTGTTTCAGGATGGATTTTTCTGTGGAAACCTCTAAGTAACTGCGCACAAATAATGAAACTAGAAGCCTAAATAATACTATTATTGCCTACCATTTGACTTCTATTTGATAGGTTTCATCTTGATTCTTATAATAGACAAAGGTTACCTCTAGATTTAATAGTTACACTCAAAAGTTCTAAGTGGCCAAAATCTTTCAGTAGGCCATTCTATTGAATTGCTGAGTAGCTAACAGAAAATAGTTGATTTTTGCTATTACCTGGCAGAATGAGCTTTTTTTTTAAAGACTTTTTTGCTGATAGCTTTTGCAGTCCATCACAATATGAGTATTCTGGCTGCAACAGCCTCAGCAAATGTACACCCACTTGAATCCCCCTTATGGGTATCCTTTTGGTGAAGAGGCAGAGCACTCTGGCTGTTGCCCATATGATTTGTTAAGCGACTTTGACATGGCCACATTGACCAATTTTTCTTTTATCTTTTCTACTGAATTAGACTATTTTGATCATAAATTGAAAAACTGGCCTTTGATTAATTACTGCAAGAAGTCCAACCAAGTGACCTACCTTAGGGACTTTCCTCTTGGTTGATCCAGAATCGGTTGCATTTCCACAAATAGAAGTTGTGCTTTTTCTTGACGAGAAATGGAGCTTTTTTAGAATCTTCTTCATGAAATGGATGCCACTAACCTCTAACCCTTCATGGATTTTTTCTATATCGTGCTTGTGAGCTATGCTATGTTTCTCAAAGAGTTTCCCAAGTGATGCCTTTTCTCTCTTTACGTCTGCTGGGATATCGAGCAATTCTAGTGAAGAACCAAAAAGATATTCCTGGAGTGGGCATGCCACCATATTTCCATGCTCTTCGGCATCCACACCTTCAATCTTCTTGCTACTAAGAGTAATAATGCTAGCATGACTGCTCCTTTCTGGTGATTCGTTACCTATTTCCTTTCCTTCAGCTTCAAGGAATTGCTCTAGCTGGTTATTTATAAGTTTCAGGTCGCTTTCTGTTACCTCTGTTTCCTTCTCAGTAACATTTCCAAAAGACGTAGTAAGTTTTGGTGTTGTGGGTTCCATTATGAATGATTCTGCACCAAGAGTTCCAATTGCAAGAAAGCCATGAAAGAGCTCATGGACCATGGTAAACGCTTCTTCTTCGAAGTCCTCTTCCACTCTGTCGGCTTTGAGCCCATTGGAGGATTTTTGACATGTTCTAGTCGGCCTCGAATTCGCAGAGTGGTAGGTTGGCTCTGGGTAGTATTGTTGCGCATCAAGCTGCGGATGTTCTGAAAAACAAGTACAAGAATTCCTTGAAACCAAAATGAAGAAAATAATTGCTTATGAGTACTCTTAGGCTGAGACACAAGCTTAGTGGCTCTCTATACAAGTAAAAATGAACTTGCTCGTGAGGAGCGTCATTATTTGTGTGGTAACATAACTAATAACTAATACACACACACACACACACACACACATATATAGAGGGAGAGACAGAGAAAGAGAAAGAGAAAGAGAGAGGGTTGTTTCTTTTAGAAGAGATGTGTGAGGACAATGGAAGTACCGATTGTCAATTTTTTAAGTGGCTCAATGCTGTTTTGCCTTAATTTCCTGTGCATCCAGCCTAGTAACTGCAAAAGGACAGAAAAATCATGAAGTTAAGAGGATGAATTCGTTAAAAACTCAAATGTTAGAAGAATATGAACTCACCTTCATCTTGAACTTTATCTTAGGGAGTTGATGATAGATCGGTTGTTTGTCTAAGGAACTAGATGTACTTGAGTTGTTGAAATTTATAAAACAGGATCTCAGAACGGATGAGTAGGAAAGCACTGGCTCCTAGAAGGTTTGAGATAGATATGAACAGAGAGAAACACAGAGAAAGATACAAGATTATGGTTGGATGTTCTCTGTCAAGCTTATGCCACGTGGTTGTGTTGAGGAGACCCACAAGTTGGTGGTTAGTATGTTTCCCATTCACGTTAGGGTTTACTTGGATTCGGTTGCATGCTTTGTTAATATACACTTTACCCGTTGCTCTTGAACGAGGTTCATCAAGATAGGTTCAGTTACGAACTATACAAATTCCTGTCATTTCACCCTGGCATCAGACGAAATTATGCACTTTGAGTGCAGCGAACTACTGAGTAACTGAGCAGTGGAAGGATTTAAGATAGCAAAGATATATGCTCACAGTCAAATTCTAACGTGCGCCCACTTTTTGCAAACACCAATAGTCAAGCATTTCATCTGTCATGGATTCTTTTACGAGATATTTGGTGAAGATGAGGTCACAGGCTCACAGCATGATTGCTGGACAATGGAAGAAGATTTTTGCTGAAATTTGTCAGCTGGAAAGGTTATGAATTACAAAATACACTTCCGTCAGTTGAGTAACTAGCGGGGCTAATGCTTATTATCATCCGGTAAGAAAAAGGAGGGCGTATATGGGTGTTTGGGTGTGCGTGTGTGTGCATGTGCTGTTAAGTGGTTTGATGATTGCTTAAGGTTTTGGTTGGTCAGGCTTTGGTTAAGTTGCTATTTGATGACTTAAATATTGTATTGCTGATGTCTTACACTGATTGCTTCGAACTGATATTGCTATCTCACAGTTCTTCCTTTCCTTCACTTTTCAGTATCATTGGATTGCATATTAGGGATTAGGAACAATTTTGACTTCTCGACTTTTGCACTGGGAGTGAACGTTACATGTTACATATGTGACAGTTGTACTTCTATTTTCTGTTAATGCTGCGGGAACATTCTACTCTTCAGAAGCCTAATTAGATAGGTGGTGGACATGGGACTTGGTATTACTTATATGGTGGATGTTTAAAGCTGAAAAAGAATAGAGGTACGTGATTGCAACATTTTCCAAGTTGATCAATGTTTACATGATTAGTATCTAATTATTGTTAAGAGAGTATGTTTCTTTGACTACTGTGGTGTTCTGTAATTCTAGTTTGGCAGCCATTGACAAATTTGCCCAACTGTCAAACTGGCTCACAATATTTCCATTATTGTGGTTATAGAAGTTGGGTGAGACAAGCTTTGCTCAGAAAGTATCATAGCAAAGACTAATGGGACCATAGACTAGAGATTTTTCTGTCAGGGGATCCTCATTTTAGCTACGCAACAAGTCGCTATCAAACGTCGTGATTGCCTTTTTTGGTAGATAGTAGACAAAAGGGTATCACACGTATACTTGCACAGTGAATAAAACAAAGAATAACATCCATAAGTATCAATCAATCAGTATGCTGGTCTGGTATGCACAGTGAGTCGGCAAGAATCCCCACCATTATCTGATAGTGCCCAAGTGGTTGCACTTTCCGCAATTTATTAAACTAGGGTTATCTTTCCTTGATCGTAGCATTTGATTGCGTTTGCAGGGCAATTCTTGTTAGGTACATCTAATCATGGATGAGATTTTTTGGCTGACGTAGTGGTCTGGTCGGCCTATAAACCTTGAATTGCCCCTGCACTTAACCCATTGACTCCTTGTTCTCAAGACAATTATTGCGTGAAATTACATGTTAGACTAGAATATGACAATATCATCCAGTCTGGTGGATTGTAAACATGCAAGTGGAGATTCCATTTCCAGTAACTATGGCCAAATAATGGTGTGATGTTTGAATTGCTGATCATTTGATGGGTGCAACATTTTTGGAAACCCAAATATCTGAGGGGTGGGGCGGGGCGGGACCCGACCTACTTTTGTTATTCCTTGTGTATTTTAGCTCATTTTTCTTATAAACTGTGATGTGTATTCTCTTCAAGACATAATTACGAGAACCCAGGTGCTGGTACCACTTGTTGAAGTTGAACCGTAACCTGGACACAACAAGGGGCAGTTCTGTTATTTTACCAAATGGTTTCTTCTGAGAAAAATATGTTTGAGGTTCGAGTTTGTGTCATTTCTCTTATCATAGGTACTTAATACAACACTTTTTGAAAAAAGTTTACCAATTTGCAATTTGTTCAATTTATAATTAAATGAAAAAAAAAACAAGATTAGTGGTAGCGGTGGGTGGGAGTTGGTTTTTAATTAAATGATTTTTTTTTGGGTAGAGATGGTGGCGGAGGCTGGGTGGGCTGGGGGAGGGCAGGAGGTTGGTTGGGTGAGGGAGGGACTGATTGGGGGAGGCTTGGTCCGTGTGGGAGGGGGGGGGGGAGGGACTGAGTGAGGGGCAGGCGGGTTGGGTGAGGGAGGGATTGGGGGAGGCCTAGGCCGTGTGGGAGGTGGGAGGGGTGGGGGAGGGATTGGGCAGAGCCCAGGGACTGGGGGAGGGGCAGGTGGGTGGGTTTGGGCTAGAGTCGTCAAAACGGACCAACGGGGCGGACCAACCCGTAAAATGGCGGACTGAGAATTCATTGGTCCAACCCAACCCACCTGGGTTGTGGGGCGGGGCGGACCAACCCGTCCAAGAAAGAAATTTTGTCTCCAACCAATCCATCCAATGATGATCCAAGTGAGACCTGGTGAGGTGGTGACTGCCTGACTGGTCCTCCTAGTCCTGGACTCCTGGAGCTGTTACACTTACATACTTGATACATGATACTTACATAGTTACATTTTTTGGGTGAAGGAAATGCATTGCAAAATCTTATTTTGTTAGAAATTCAAATTACTTGTGATTGTGATACAAATTGTAAATTGTGCAAGGAATAGCAAAAAAAAAAAAAAGTAAAGAAAGAGATGACTATAATTTTTACCAGAAATCAAGATATTTAGTTATTACATTTACATATAACAAAAAACTAAAAAAGCAACTTCCAACATCATGGATTCTGAAGTCACGGAACTTCATAGAAGTCAATCTCTCAAAAATTCACAGCTTTCAAAAGTATTACGTAACTGCATAAACATGTGCCGCGCAGATAGCAAGTATCTCCAAAAATTGACTAAACTATACATACACTGTTGGAATAGACAACGACAACGAGGACACTAAGAACATTGTGAAACCGATCTGAGATAAAGAAGTTGAAATCCTCCAACAGTTGTAGCCAAGCTATCCCAATAAAGGTGCAATGACCTGCACAAAGTGCTCTTCCTTGTTAATGAACTCTGAAATGCAAATTTGTGTGATGACTGATGTATATGTGGTTCCTTCAGCACAATTGCAAAAAATCTGGTTCTGAAAAGTTCTAAGGGTGACAGTCATGCTTATAAGTACCAACACAAGCTTTTTGAAAGAAAAAAATTCTTGAGATGTTGGAACCCGCTGCCCAAGTTCAACAGGAACCCACAGATACAACACTTAAACTGTAATGATGAAAGCCGGAAAAAGATTACATATATGTCACTACAATATAAATACATAATGTTCTTAATTACTTTAGTTTCTCTCCTCAAGTTTCAGAGTCCAGCTTTCTTGTTCTTCCTAATCTCAACAACAAAGCTATGCATTCCTTCAAACCCATCTATAGAAGTGAACCAAATGACCACACCACAAATTAGATTCTCTCACACCCAAATTTAAAGACCTAACATCAAACAAACAAACAGGGAACAAAATGATAACAGGGAGTGAAAAAAACACTTAACCCAAAAAGAGCCACCATATAATTCTTTTTCATCTTCTCCCCACAAAAACCAACTTCCAATAGAAGTTGATATCTCCAAAAATCACATCTTTCAAAAGTATTACGAAACTGCATAAACATAAAACATGTGCACCAATATCAGTACATAAGATCCTCAACTTCCAATATCAGTGCATAAGATCCTCAACAAAAAATATAACAACTAGGGATAGACAAAAAAATTCCAACTCTGTTGGATTACCTTTGTGCTTCTCAAAACTGAAAAAACAACACTCAATCTTCCTCTTAATCCTCATCAATAACCTCCAAAACATTGGGATCCCTCGCATGATAAAATTGTTTTAATACTAGCATCATCTTCATAGACTTCGTTATCTAAATATAAATACAAATACAAATACAAATACAAAACAAATGTTCGTAAGAATCATAATAATTCAATATCTCAAACTCAAATATAAAGAATACTAGAATAGTAATAATTTAAAAATGAAATTACCACTACCATAGCCGTGTAACCAATTGCGAGCACAAATAAGAGCCTGCACATTTTTAGAAAGCGTAGAACTTCTGTACTTGGTGAGCACACGAGCACCAATAGAAAATGCCGATTCCGATGCAACAGTGGTTATGGGGATAGCTAGAACATCACCTGCCATAAGTGCAAGAGTTGGGTATCGATGCCTCTGATTTTTCCAATGTTCCAAGACATACAACTCATCATCATATTCTAATTCAAGTTTTGGCTCCTCCAAATAGAGATCCAATTGAGATTTTCCAGCATTTTTATTAGTTTGACTCTCATATGCCTTCATTTCCTACAAAAATTAAAGTATGTTATGAAGATGAAATGAAAAAAAAATGTAAATTAAGGAGGAAAAACAAGAAAAATAAATATAAAGAGTTAGAATACTTACATCAAATATTCTTTTGTCCTTGCCTTTAAATCCTCTTCCCTTTTCCATTCTTGCAAGTTTAATAGAAGATGATCGTGGTTGTGAAGAACTTGTCACATTGACATTAGATACTGAATATTGCTCAAAAAGATTATATAACTTTGTCTTTACAAGTGACATCTTTTCTTGGCATTTCTTAGGATCACTCTCAACCTTTGAATAAAAATACTCCAACATTGAAAACTTTATTCGTGGGTCAAGAATAGCCCCAAATGCAAGCACCGTGCTATATTGAGCTCAATACTTGTCAAACTTTTCTTTCATTCTTCTACACATATCACTTATCACCACATCTTCATTCCACAAGTTTTCTTTTAACAAAACTTCAATCTTCCAAACTTGCATAAAATATAAGTTTGATGTAGGGTAACAAGAGCCAGATATCAAGTTGGTAGTGTCATAAAAAGGCTCAAGGAACTCACAAATTTTCTCACCTCTTTTCCACTCTTCAATTGAAGGACAATATTTATAATTCTTATCATTCAATTGAAGAGATGCAAAAACCTTTTTATATTTGATGGCACTATCTAACATCAAATATGTCGAATTCCAACGAGTAGACACATCCAATCGCAAGCCGACACTAGTGTCAATGTTACCGACAACTCTCACACATTCATCAAATTTTTTCATCCTACCCTCTGAACCTTTCACATACTTAACTGATTCTCTAATTTTAGTCAGAGTTGAACTAGCCACTTTCAAACCTTCTTGGACAATGAGATTCAATATGTGAGCAGAACAACGAATATGAAAAAAATTCACTTTCACACAATAAGCTATCATTCAAATAGAGTTGATCTTTCAAAATGTCTTGCATATTGTCATTACTAGATGCATTATCCAATGTCAAAGAAAATATTTTTCTATCAATCCCCCATTCTTTCAAAAACTCAAATAATTTTGCAGCCAATTCAACTCCCGAATGTGGAGGAGGCATATGAGCAAAACTAAGTATTTTACTATTCAATTTCCAATTCTCATCAATAAAATGACCGGTCAAACAAATATAACCCTCGCTAGTGCATGCAGTCCACAAATCTGAAGTTAAGCAAATTCTATTTGGAATATTAGCCAAAACTTGCTTAAGCTTCTCCTTCTCTCTCACGTAATTTTTTTTAATGTCAGAAACAGCTGTATTTCTAGAAATACAAGAAAATTCACCATTTAAGTACTTCATCAAAGCTCTAAACCCATCATATTCAACAAAAGAAAATGGCATATCATGCTTAACTATTGCAGCAGCTAACAACTCTCGTACAATCTTTTGGTCAAATTTTTTTGATCTAATATTCCCATCATGATCAACAATCATTTGACTCATATCATGGAACTTTAACATTGAACATTTTCCTATGTGACGGTTCAATGTAGATGTCCCATATTTTTTACCTCCAGCTTTGTACACTTTTTTACATCCTTTACATTCAGCTAGTTTAGCTCCATTTTCACTAATTCCTTCCTCTTTAAAGTACTTCCAAGCATCAGAAAATTCTCTACTTTTTTTATTTTTAGATTTTAGATGACCCTTCCTTAAAAAAAAAAAAAAAAAAAAAGATGACCCCTCCTTACAAACTGTAGTTGTTTGAGTGGTTTCCGGTTTATCAAGTTCATCCACATTGATGGTTTGATTTAAAGTAGATTCCATAAATTCTTTTCTTCAAAGCTACAATAAAATAAAACAAAAGGAAAAATTTAAACAAATTTCCAAGTTTCCAACAAGAATCCAAGAGAAGATGCACAATATGCCCAATAAGAAAAAAATAATTACTAAACCCAGAATCATACTATATTACAATCTTAACAGAATTATAAAATTAATAGTTGACAACACATAAAAAGATTAAAATGTATAAATAGATACTAATTGCTTACAGAGGCAGAACATTCCAGTTAAATAAAAGGCAGTAATAGAAATAATGACATAATCAATTAATCATACGCGAATAATAGATACTATACATGAATAATGTTAGATTAAAATAGCTAGCAAATTTTGAGTTAATTTTTCTTTAATGTGTTCTTCTATGGACAACATGTTCTTCTTTTGTAATGAAAATTTTTGGATATGAAAATAAAACTTTGACGTCCGAGGGCCAGGTGCCTTTGAAATAATTGAAGTCGATCACAGCCCGAGGCAGCTTCACTTTTGCTTTCCACCAAAAGTAGATTCTTTTTCCGTTTTCAATTATCAAAATAACAATGATAATCTTTTCTTGTCCTTTTGTTGACTTTGAAATGATCGGGGCCCGAGGCCTTACTCTTCCCCCGACAAAGTAGATTCGTTTCTTCAGATCATCAAAATAATGATCATTTATTTTTCAAAATTTGTCTTGTTGCTGAATAACCGGAAAAGCTATTGAATAGCTGGAAAGCTATTCTTCCATCTTCTCTGCCTTCTGTTGATTTACTCTTTCTTGAGTAACTCCAGCAGTGGCGTCAATGTAATCTCCTAGTGTAGGAGATATTTCTTCTTCTTTTTGTGATTCTCCTGCAAGAATTGCAAAGGAAGATCTGGAACTATTGATAATGAACCGGTCTCAGGCTGGGAAGGCTGAGATGCATCAAACTGATTCTTTATTATTTTGAAGACTTTTAATTGGCATTCCAGGGATGTTAGTCCTAGATTTTATTTTCTATTTTTTTCCATCATATATGTAAATATATTTTGGATATATGGCTGAGCAGAGGGCCGAGGGACTGATTGATTAAAAAGTTTCGAATAATCTGAAACTGCTTGTTCAAAAACAGGTAGAGAATCCTCTTTTTTCTAATATTTTTGGATTGATAACAAAAATCAAAGTATGCTTTCTAATAGGATTTTGATAATAAATGCATAGAACCATAAATTAATATAATCTCAATAATTATTCTCTATTGATTTATTAAGTAGTAGGTTTTTAGGTTTTGATGACTCTAAAAGACTTCATTGATGAGGGTGAAGTACTTTTAATTATAAAGCACTTAGAATGAGTTCTTGCTGGAGACTTACCCCCATATGGTGCATTGTGAAGATTATGATCAAACTGGATAGAACTGGTTTCTTCCAAAATTGCTTCGTAAATATAACGAAATTTTCCTTGTGGAGTAACATAAATACATGTCTTTGAGAACCGAAGGGTCGTCTTTCCATTGTAAGTCTATAAAAGACAAATCAATAATATGTTCCAAATGTTGCTTCTGATCATAGGGAACTAAAATATATTTTTCTTTCTCTTTTCCTTCCCTAGACGGGTTAGAATTTCTTTTAACCCGCCTAGCCTAGCAAGCAACACAACCCACTTTCCTTGACACAATAGCAACTATGGTTCAAGAAACCCATTCAAAACACCTCAATTCCAGGCTGCCTCCTCATTTGTACTAAAGCAAAGTCAACTCGATGTCAAGCAAAACCTGAAAGCAACGACTAACAATCCATATGCTCTTAATCCTCGTATACGTTCTCACTACCAATAACCAAGACATCGATGTAATGAGTGCCCTGAATGTAGACCTTTACATGTTGTTGAAATGACATATGAGGGGTGGAATGAAGAGCGCGATATTGTTGGTGATGACACATAGGTGGTTGACGAAATTTGTGGTGGCAAATATGAGGAATACACCTATGTAGTACAGTAAACTTTTTGTTTGCCAAATGAAGCTACAATAGAGATGCAATTGAAGAAGTAAGTTTCAATGGTGGATATAAAAGACTTGAACATCAATAAAATTATGCAATAAATAACATGAATAGTACATCACAAGAGCAAAGATCCATCCAATTTCACATGTCACCAACATTAACATGTTAAGTAAACAAAATGAGATGCTTCATGAGCTAATTAAACCTCCATCAGAACTTTTGTTTCCAGCAGATCGAGTGTCATAACATGGTAGAGTATGTAAATTTCCAAATCTTATGCCCAAATCAAAATTGGGCGAGTCAACATCATGTTCTTCGCACGACAGCTATGAGGTTTATCAAGAGCTTGTCCATACTTTGACACTACAATATTTTAAGTAGAAATTCCATAAACTAGGGGAGAATGATATGGTTCAAAGATAAGACTCCCGCAACTGATAAGACGTGCCCACGTTTTTTGCCGAAAGAGTTCTGTCTAGAACTGTTACGTATGCCTTATCCCCAGAGGTTTAGTGGATTTTAGTTATATCTTAACTAGGTTTCCTATTTTTATTAGTATTACAGTTATTAGTCTTTTATTATTTACTAGGTTATACCCGTGCGATACACGATTTTAAGATTTTTTTTCTTCAAAAGTTGTTTATAATAAGAGAATTTGTAAACTCGTTACAATTAGAATATTTTAAACTAAACTAAAATATGGTAAATACTAAAATTGATTTATGAATGAGTAATATAAAGAAGCACATTGGAATTTGCTACAGAAAAGAGAAGTTAAAAGGCAAATGTGTTACCATTATGCATTTTAAAAGGTCATAAGTAATATGACACTTTTTATGTAGATTGCAATTTAATGATGTCACATGTGTACACAAGGCAGGGGAAAAATTAACATAATGTAATTAATAATTTCTTAAATTTATCAAAATAGTTAGTAATTTAAAAATGGTTAACAACTAAATACTTTATAGCTTAAATTTAAAATAAATAAAAATTGAAATAATAAATCAAATATAGTTTTTTTATAATTTCTAAAAAGACGTTAGCTTTTTTAATTGTGATATTATATATGTTATTAGAAACATCTTATGTTTTTCTATTTTGGAGATCTTGTGGAAGATTTCATTATGATCAAAAAATTATACAAACTAAATATATTAAAAAAGTAAATAAATAAAATCATATGTGATGTATGCATGTCCATAGCCGGCACAACTCTCAATCTGTCCTTACTCCATACATGTCTCGTTGAAAGAAAATTTAGGCATGATCGATTAAAAAACACACACACACATGCATTAGTTATATAGCAATATAAAAAAAATTCTAAAGCATGCTATAATTGGTATGTATTATAATCAATAAGATACATGTACGTAAACATATATCTTTGTATCTCTTGTTGAAGTCAAAAATACAATTTAATAAAAACGAAATCCAAAAATTTTAAAGTTATGTTGTTGTTCATTATAAACATCAACTATGATCGCAAATAATATTATAAAAAGAATGAAATAGATTTAAGCAAAGACAAAGTTCATCTGAAATATTGAAAGCAAAAAAAAAAAAATTATAAATGAACAAAGCTGGCTATTATGAGAATGTCAACAATTTGGATTATCCAATGAATGTACTCCAAAAGAGATAAAGATAGATGAATATTTATATTTAAAGAGAGGTAGAAATATGAGATATGATAATCTCAAAGATTGCTTTTGGTATACACAAAATTATATATTCATTAAGCTTAATCCACTTCTTTAGTTCTTCTTCACAGAGTCAGGAGGTGATGGAAGGAGAGTTGGGGGATTTGTTAGCATGCAAACAATTTCCCTCATGGTAGGAGTGAATGCAACCTCATTCTCAACCCACGTACGTCTGTGCAATATTGAATGATAACATTTTCCAAATAGATAAACACAAGCAGTAAGCCTGTTTTTTTTTTTGTCCCAACATTCCTCATTAAATTATTATGCACCCTACCTAATTAAAAACATAATAACATGAAGTTGATATGGAGAATGATTCGATTTTTAAATGTAACATACTAATTACGTCAAACCCGACCATTAAACTTCACTCTTCATACTAAAAGCACTGCAATGATTCTACTCTAAAACAATTTAATTGCTTCATAGCAGCCTAAGTTTTGGGAAAGAAGAAAGTCATTACACATTACATTTAACTCATACCACGATACAGTTATGCATTCAATGTGCTCTTGCCCGACTTAGGTGCTTCGACAGTGATAAGTGGAATGAATTACGCCTATTAAACTCTTTTACAGATGATGGAGAATTAGAAATTTCAATCGTCTAACATTATTTATAGATCAAGGAACAAAAGTTGTTTAAAGTAGATACACATAATTTGAATTTGAAAAAGATTGTTTAGAAAAGATAAACATAATTTGAATTTTTAATTTGAAAAAGATTTGTTTGTCAAAATTTCATTAATCATTAATTAAAAAAAAATCACAAAATAAGATTTATCATTTCATAGAAAGTTGCCACATGGCAATACCAGTTTCCTTTAAACCTTTTAGTATTTCACAGTAAGCTGACATGTGGCAGCAATGACTTCTGTTTTAGTAATAGTTAATAGATTCCTATATGCATTAGAACTTTATTTTCAATTAATTAGCCATACTATTACTCTTAGTAGATTAAGAATTTACTATTTGTCTTATAAATACGGATGTAATCTCGATCAATTAGCGAGGAACATTTTTTTTATCAATTTGTGGCTTCAGTCGAGTTGAGCAGCAACTTTTAATTTTCTTTCGGCCAGTTCGAATGACAATTGGAAAGGCATTCACTTGTACGCACATATATAAAAACTTGTATCTTTCTTATGCTCTTGTCATGCATCTCTCTCTCTCTCTCGCCTTTTTTCAATATGAAAGATTTGCAGCTATGATAGTTGATCGTGTCTTATTTTAAATTATTTCCTTGCAAGTGGACAAGACTATCGTAGGACAGCTTGGGAAGCAAGGGTCGAACCACAGAGACAAGAAGAATACGATTGGCAAGAATATCGGTAGCAATTTTAAACTAAGGGGGGTTATTTATTGATTTTATCTAAACTAATTATTCTATTAACACAATAAATCTAATTAAACAACGCAGTAATCACAGTTGTAAAGATTTGATGGAGGAGGGAAATCTAGGATTAGGGTTTCACTTGTATTTATTCTATAGCTTATTTAGATAAAGTATCATTCAATAACTTGGGTTCGTTCACGAAAGATATATATAGCCTATCGAATTACCGTTCAGTCTCCATCTCCAAATAATTCATCCATTCTATATCCTAAGTACAAGAACATATGGATCCTAACGGTCACTTAGGTCATATATAGAACCTGACTCTAACTTATCACTCTCGTGCATCGATAGGTTCAATTTATCATGATGGTGAGCCAGTGTACGACATATGCATATGGCCGTGCAGGTATCCGCACCTTTAGGCCTTTATTACTTGCGATTACATTCATTTGTTCAAAGCTAGATAATAAAGGGGTTGATAAACACCATGATCAACAAGGATTGAATGAATAAAAATATATATTAAGCCATAGATTCGATACAAGTTACCTCCCAACTCTTAGATTAATGGATGTTCAGTTCATCCTTGAAGATGAACTACACAACGAGATGAATGAATACATGGATCGATCTTCAAAACTGTAATTACAACAACTAATCTACGTAATACAATCTAATTCCTAAGCTAAAACTGTTCTCTAACACTTCTTGGCATCATTTGGCTTTGGCTACCGTCCTTTACTATACCAGGGAGTTACAGAGGAATAGGAGGTTCAATCCAAGTCAAAAACCCCGTAAAGTCGGTTATGGGGACCTTGCGGCCGCATTGGGTCTTCACCTTGCGTCCGCAAGGGTCTTGATCTGAGTCTTCATGTTTCTACCTACCTTGCGAAGGCAAGGTCTTTTGGCCTTGTGGCCGCAAGGTGGCCAGAATGTTTCTTTTGCCTTTTTTTTTTCCAATGTTGCACTTTGCACCCTTCCTCGAAAGCTTCACTAAAAGCTTCATAAATCTCATAAATTCACCTAAAACCCTGAAACTCATAAAATAGCTCAAAAACACATATCAGTAGCCAAAACCTCATGAAATTGCTCATTTTAAGTCATAAAAGTACCCGATAAAGACGTATAAAATACGTCTATCAAATACCCCAAAACTTAAACTTTGCTCGTCCACAAGTAAACAATACTTATAAATACAAAAATAAACATACAAAAATTAAGAAAATCTTTTTGGAGGGTGACACTATTTACACTCCTCTAGAAACCCACAAACTCAAAGAGACTCTCATGAGCGACTCGACTATGCAGATAAATACAAAAACTACTAAATACAAAAGCAAGTAAAAATTACTCTAAAAAACAATAAAACAAAAATCTTTTTGGTTTCAACCTCAAGTCATAAGAGCATGACATATTAAAGTAGTCTCAGTCAGATGCTCACCACATATGTGCAGACTAATCACAGAAAACAAGCTGACTTATACTCAAACTGCTATTAGTCTTAATTTCTCCGTGTGTGTGTGATCACCAGTCATAAAGAATATCTTAACTAAAACAGTTTTATTAAGCTAAGCACCACATTCATTTAAAAATCAAAATTTAAATAAGACCGATGCAACACAAAGTATGAGATCTACCATCCAAACCCGGTCTATTACAGAAATAGAGATCACCAAGGATTTTAAAAAACTTATACATCCATCTCATGCACTTCTATGTATGACATACAATGCTCTCCTGCCCCAATTACTTGCAATAGCTAAGATTATGCTAACACAGTGAGCTTGCGAATAATATGAATATGAAGTGGAGATCAATTTATATGCATTACAATCAAATCAACAAACACAAGCATTGGCAAGAAGATCAATAGGTCTTTAATAGCTTGTAATGTAAGGCCTTGGTGTAGGGGGATATAATGGAAAGGGAATAGAATACAAAGTGAGAGAGCAAGACTACCCTTTACCCCTAATACTTCCAAGCAAAATGAAGTTTTTCCCAATTAGGCTAGAACCTGCAAAGACCACAAGTGGGGGACTTTTTTTCTTTTTTTTTTTCTTTTTCTTTTCCCCCCAAACTTGTTTTGTACAATATATCAAGCTAAAAATATCAAGTATTCTTTTTCATCATAATTTTTCTATCATATTTTTCTCTTGAAAGCTATGCTTCCATTTGAATCTTCTTACACTCTTCTTCTTCTGTTTCATTTTTCGTCGATTCCTTTCTTTCCCTTTTTTTTTCAACATCGACGGGAAGAAGAAGTCTTCGGAAAACTTTCTTAACTGAAAATTGGTCCTATAAAATTAATTCCCCACAAACATCCTACTCTCTCAAAAGGTAGGCTAAAGTGTTTAAGCTTTAGGGTTAAGTTAATGTGGGTTAAAAGAAACGAAGTCGAATGGGGGTTCAATATGTGCTTAGCACACTCCATTCTTTTTAATAAAGCTCAAAGGGGACACTAGGGATATTTTTTAGTAAAGGTCAGGAAATATTTAGGCTCAAACGATCCAAAGATGGCCTATATCATATCTTAATGCCAAAATACTCATGCCGTTTTTAAGAAAGTAAAGCACATAAAGTATCATATCAATTATGGAAGTTATGGAATTGAAGATTTAGCATCACTGGATTTCATATAAGCATTCGCTAGAGCAGATGGTAGGGACAATCGAGACTAACATGCAGACATGGTTCGAAAATGTGCTTGAGATATATTAGTAAGAAAAATCCAAGGGATCTAACTTATCATGCAATTGACCCTAAGTTACAATTCAATGCAACAATCATGTTCGGATGGCTATTCATTATATTCTTGTGCATATCTTGTTGCTAAAATGAAATGTGTGCTATAAACTTTATAAAAATGTTTTAATCAATCCATAATCATGACTAGTGTAAGTGCACAAAGATTTGGAGAAAATTAAGAATTTTGCAGAATCAAGTAAATTCCAGAATGATTTATGGAAAAGTTATGTGGTTCATTGCATTAACTCCTCATCGACTGAAATGACCATACAAGGACTTGAGGATGAAAAGTTTGAATTAAAACGTTTTATTTTTATTTTTATTTCATTTTTGAAAATTTTTATAAAAAGAAATTGGAGATGGCCGATGACGATGACTCTTTTGATGGGTTCCCGAGGGAACTAAATATTATAGTATTCTGGTCACGACAACATCTCCTAAAATAAGAAAAATTAAAAAGCAATAAAATAGAGTGAGGAGACGAGACGATAGAGGGACAAAAATTTCTCTCACCGATTTAAAAAAACGTAGCCCATCTCCACTTCTTCCTTAGGTTGGGACCTCGCAAGGACCTTGGCTTAGAATGCCCCCCCCAAACTTAAATTCTATTTTGTCCTCAAAATTGAGGAATATCCTATGAGAGGGTTGATGGAGGAGAGATATCGGAAGGAAATAGCCGCCCACCTAACGAAAGAGAGAAACTTGGGCTCAGGACTCATGGTGAGTCGGGAGGAAATAACGGCGAGACGAAATTGGGATCATAAGTGGCATCCCATGTAGCGGGTGACATTTTGCCCCACCCGAACTCCAACCAAAAATTGAGTCTCGGGCCTGGTCAGCACGCACTTGCGCCAACCACGACTCATCATCTCATTTTGGAGCATGAAGCTCCTTCCCGCCTATGGAGATCGCCTCCAAAAGGATCCTCCTCCTCCGGCAACTCCTCACGTGGGCCTTCTCACGTGGCCGGGCGAGAGGGTACTCAAACAAAGAAGCGCTCTAGAAATATTGGGAACTTCGACTCTTCTCGTGATCTCGAGTCCAAACGACTCGGCCACACTACATAGTCCGGTAATCAAACTCAGAACACGAATCCCGAGTTTATCGTAGCTTTAATAAGGGTCTGAATTTGGCGTTGATCGGACCGCCCAACATCAGAACTTTCCAATTGGTTCAAGATGGTGTAGATCAAAAGCGCCTTAGGCCGGACACGTATCTGGTGGTGGAAGGCATGAGTCTGCAAGATAAATTTGAACGGCCTTGGCGTGTTCATGAATAAGGTTTAGATCCAGTGGTCCAGAGGCGAATGGTGGATTTGGTTGTGAGAACCACTTGGTGTTATGATTGCATTTACCACTTGGAAAACAAAATTCGGCGATGTGGAGGCTGTCTTTGGTCGGCACCCTCGCGAAATTGGTAGTGCCGAAATAACGGTTATGTTATGGGACGAAAAGTAGGCATTCACACTGAGCATCAACAACATCTAGCTCTCACTATAATACCAATCGCTTTGGCGTAAAATTCTCGGACTAAGGCCACAATGGCCACGCCCAGGGTCGCAATAAGATTGCCCCACCTTAGGCAATTGAAGTGGGCAGGGAGAGCAAAGTCTTGAGCTTTAAATCCCCTCTCAGGGATTATGCCTCAAAAGAAATAAAGCAGTGGACGTCATAATGTTGCTCTTCTTCTTAGGAGCGAGACGTGGACGGGCCGGTATTTCTACACTTAGGGGCCATTAATTATGAGAACAAAAATTTAGAATCTACTTTCTAAAAAATTAAAATAACACAACCTACTAAAACAAATAAAGCATGCACGTATACAATACGAAAATAATTCTAACACCCTAACATGCAAAATTTTGACGAATCAATAATTTAATAGAGAGGGGATAGAAGATGCGTGGATTGTGTGCTTTAATTGTAAAAGATGGATGGCCGGAGCCTCGAAGCTTTATGCCAGAAAAAATGGTGGCTTCACCTTCAATACTTGAATGGAAGGAGATGGATGATGGGGGTGATGATGAAGTTTTGAAAGAGAGCTTGAATCTTGGTCGGAATGGAAAGTTTCGCCGGAGTTAAGAAAAGAGAGAGATCGCTGATTGCTTGAGAGAGTGAGAGTTTTTCTGTGAATGCTGAAGGCTGCCCGCGTCTGGCTTACAACAGGGGCCTTGTGGCCGCAAGGTGCACAGTCAACGGAATGCACGGAAGCTGAGGTGATGGATTCACGCATTTGTCATTATTAAGGCCTCATGGGCACAGGGTTTTAAGCTCATCCGCAAGGTCCATATGGTTTCTTTTGAGGCCGCTTTAAAACTTTTTGCGCTTGTTTTGGTCTTTTCGTTATGTTCTGTTAGGTCCGTTTCTTTCCTGCATTCTGAAAATTCTACACAAACTTTTAAACTAAATTATTAGCAACATATAAATACAACACTAAGATGTTTTTCTCCCCCAAACTTGAATTAACCATTATACATTGAAACATTCAAATTAAATGTCCATAATTAAATAAGACGGAGAACAACATATTTAAATTACACTACGAAAGCAAATAAAATTTCATCAAAGTGGGTTGCATCCCACCTAGCGCACTTGTTTAATGTCTTTGGCTCGACCCAACTGCAAACCTAATCTCCTGGGTTCATTGTCGAGAGACGAATGAGTTCTATTGTTCTCTCAACCGACATGGGTTCAAGGTACGGCTTTGAGTCGGTGACCATTAACTTTAAATATCTCATTGGTCTTCATGGGTTCTTGGATATCAAT
>CM028379.1:63087599-63234069 GCA_013146195.2 Codonopsis lanceolata | reverse complement strand
TTTACAAAATGTCGATCTCACAAGAATAGCAAAGTACATTAAATCAATGACAATGCTAAAAAGGAACAAGACTCCACAAGTGCTACTCGGAAAAGTCGGCCGCTACAAAACACGAACCACAGCGGTCTAACCTCGATCTATCGACCAGCCTGCGCCCGCTACCACGATCTACTCGACCTCAGCAATGATCGATCGCAACTAAAAAACAAGTACGAGATGAGTCATAATGACCCAAGACGCTACCACAAATATATATGCAACATATAATTATGTAACATAAACATAACCATAGTGTCATTTATAAATGACAAAACTCCGTAAGAGAAGGCGTGATCGTTTCGATACTCCACAAGATATCCACTCCTTCTTACTTACTAAACCGTCCAAATGAACCAGGTGTAATCCCCTGCTCGCACACAAATCAAATGAATTAGAAGGTAGTTCCCACAAAACATCATATGCAAGTATACATATCATTATATATGAATCAAGCTATTCACACTGTTACACGTGTAGGGTGCATGTGTTTATATATACACCTATATCGTATGTATATCTCTAAATATACATATCAAATCTCCCATAAAATCATCATGCATGTAATGTGCATATCTATATATATATACACATCAAGTCTTTCATATATATCTCAAATACAAGTATGCATATCTCTATATATACATATCAAATCTCTCATTTATCATCACCAATACAAACATGGTCAATAAGATCTCATGTTCAACTAACACTTTGTTGTCACATAAGTGCCCATGGGAGGCCACATAAGGGATGTAAGATACCAAATCACCGCCGTCGTATTGCTCTCGCAATCACAACCGTTAATCATATCGTGCCAATGATACCCGTGTTCGTATCAAAGTACCGAGCTCTTTCCCGAGTTCTCTGCTCTCAGAAAATAGCACTAGCCAATGTGCTCAATTGGTTCATACAAAGGGGCTACTTCCACCGTAGCTAAAGTGGAGGTGTGTGTGAAACCCCGAATCCATGCGGCGATACATTACAATCACGAATCCCATAATTCGTGAAGGCAATGCATCGTCCCACCATCATCATGAAAACTCAAGTAATGCCACTGGACTTATATGCAATGCACAAGTAGATGTTTACTTGCTAATTCTCAAGTAGATATAATGACCTACTAAACTCATACGATTATGCACATTGTTACATAAATCACAAAACCACCGATAGGAACTCATTTGAGTCTCTAAATCATAAGTGCCAAGTTTGTTCACTCTCTTCGATTCAAGTCCCAAAGCTAGTAATATAGTCAAATGGAATATAATTATCATAAGATCTCACCACGATCCTCGTAAGGTTCAATTGTTCTTTAACTTCGACTCAGTTGAGTCTTTACTACAATTCAACCAAATAGAATTTGAACACTATATGTGTTCCAAGACTCTTTTCTATGTTCTCGTTGAGGCATTGCAAGGTTCTCATTCCATTTAGGAATCTTAGTTCAAGTCCCAAGTCAATTATATAAGGGAAGGCCCAAGTTGATTATTGTGAAATCAAGCTTAGTTCAATTTTGATTCATAATTCCACTTAATAGTAGAATCCAAGTTCACCACAATTCATTAACGTAGAACGATCGGCACGAAGGCAAATACATTCAATATGCTCATAAGTCATATCATAGAAACACATAGAAGAATCAATTCTTGACAAGGTAGGAAATCATGCATTTAGTCATAATATAAAATATACACGGTATTCCACATTCACCTATGAAATTCAACGAGTCACAACTTAACCATCGGTCCATTAAGTACTATCCAAGACTACTGTTAGTCTCGGATCATGAAGCCATTTACTAAACTCTTCCTAGAGTAGTAACTCATTCAATAACACAAAAGTCGATGGTAGTCAAAGACTTAAGCAACACTAGATCGGTAATAACCCGTAAGGTCAACTATACCGGTGAGTCATAGATAACAACATGGTCATCCTAGCGACTTATACAAGTAGACTCCATGTATAGAGTACTAAGAAAGCCCCAATCAAATCTTCTCATAGAATAGTCCTCAAATTCATTATTCAACAAGTAGGTGTTTTTACTCATTAAGGAATCAAGTAGGAATTCGACAAGAGCGAATTCAACTGTCAAATAGATACATCATTCTACAACATGCTCTCAATTGTGCATTTGCTTCACACAATCACATAAATCACATAAGAACTCGATTGAGTCTTATAATCACTCATATCAAACATGCCCTTCAATCCATCTCAAAGTCACGTAGGCTAATATATTAGTCTAATGCACTACAAACATCGTTGGGATTGAATGTGGAGTCGGTATTGTTCAATAACTCCCTAATCTCAACTCCGGTGAGTTTTACTAAAATTCAACCAAATAGAGCATTGATAATATATGCATTACATTGCCCTTTCCTAAGTTCTCCTTTCATTTAGAACTCGATAACTAGGTCGTTCATGATCTTAAACTAGCCTTAAACACAATCCCGAGTTTCAAACCCTAGAATCGGAGATTTTGTTAAACCTTGAATTGAAACATATTCCTTCACAAGAGTTATTCCTAAGCTCATTATAAACAACATTCATGCTTTATAAAATGTCAAAATCACAACTTCATAGAGAATTCATAAAATCCTACACATGTTTCAAAGGTTGAATTGGAGGATTTGTCTTCACAAAAGATGTTCATAATCATCAATAGAGCAACTATAATGAAGGGGTCATGTCATTTTATTGAACATGAAAATTTCAGGGATTTCTCAACGTACCTTAGTCCTAAGATTAATGGAGGAAAGGTTGATTAGAGCAAGGATTGTTGTAGAGAAGATCGAGGGCTTCGATTTGGCGGTCTCGGTTCGACGATCGGACCACCGGATCTCCGGGAAATGGTCTCTCAAGTTGGTGTGACCTCCATGGACGAAATTTGAGCTAAGTCTCTGAAGTTCTCTGGTTATGTTGATCAAAAATGGCTGATCTTGGCTGAATTTTGTGTTTATATACTTCCCAAGAAGTCCCTAATCCAAGTGAAGTGATTAAGAGGCTTTCTATTGGCTAAGGCATGTGAGCCATTGATAAGCAATGATCCAAGGGTTCACAAGGGTCTTAGACAAGTCAACAAAGGGGGCTTGGACTCACCAAGGTCGGCCAAGGGGCAAGGGTTCAAGAGTCATTAGCCAAATCCACTCAAAACTCACAAAACCAGATTCTGGAAAACAGACAGTCAATCTTGTAAAATCGACCGAAAATAGCTCACACCTCCAAATGAGGTGATTATTGATTTTTATGAAACTAGAATCTTTAAACTATAGTTTAGACTTTTAAATTACTCAAATTGGACTTATATTCATCAAAATATGGCTACTACAAGTTCAAGTACAGAAGCTGATTTCCTGAAAACAGAATTCTGGCACAGCCGTAAGTCAAGACCTAAATGAGGTACTTATACACCTTGAAAAAATACCATATTTTACAGGGAGTATCCTAACCTATGTAGGTAAAACATACTAAAGTTTTAGAAAATTATCTTTAGTAGATTGGTACCAGAATTTTCCCGAAGTTCGCCCAAAAACGGACTGAATCTGTGAAGTGATATGTTGGTCATCTTATTTCCAAATGCAACAAATCTATGAACATTGATTGTGCAAGCATGAGAAATACAAGTACACTTGGTTTAGAACTTAAATGAACTTCTCGCAAGTTTAAAGCACAAACAATACAAGCAACGAAGGCAATCCCGAGAAACCCTAAGGCTCAAACGAAGCAACAATGCTTCTAAACTCTCAACCAAGCATACAACAACTAAGATGAACATTGTCAATCTTATATGCAAGGTACTAAGACTCCAATGAGACTTATTTAGGTGCTATCATGTTAAGATAAACACTCGACGCATTAACAACAAAGCATGCAACACGAGAAATTCAAATACACGAAGGTTCGGGGTCTTACAGTCTATATATGAGGGATATATTTCTTGGTGGAGTCATTCTTTTAAAAAAAATAATTACGAATGCTACACAAGTTATTAAACTTGAAGATACTAAAGTATCTTAAAAAGTAGCTCTAATACCAATTGAGAGGTTCATTTACTAAAGTAATGTTAACCAACTAGTCCCATTAGTCAAGATTACAAGGTTAGTTGTTTAGATAACAGGTTTGTTGTTAGATTGAGATAAATATAAAAATGTACTCAAGACAAGTTATAATTTTATCTGAGTTAAAACTTGCTTAGATCGATATTGGTTTAATTAGTTGCTTTTGCTGTTAAAACATTGAAGTTAAGAATGCAGTAAATAAAGGAGAGAGAGAGAGAGAGAGAGAGAATGAGCCTGTGAGGTAACTTGCTTAGAACAACTACCCCTCACGGCTCTCTGAATTCAACTAGATCGGTTTCTCCATATATATAATGGTTGGTTTAATTTGATGCTTCCTTTGATTGTTGACGTTGAATAGCATTAAATTAATACATATGTTTTCTTTATGTTGTAATTCTTCTCACACGTTGATGTATATGTATATGTATATGAATATGAATGAAGGCTCTCTTTGCTATATTAGACTGTAAGAAACACCATCTTCTCATCACTTCTACTGCTTTCTTTTTTGTGTTTTAAGAGTTTATTTATAGTTGTTTAAGAGCATCCCCATTGTTTCAAATGGGGACTTCTTATAGCTTTGGAATATGTGTTGGAATATTTGGGGTAAATATGTATGGGTGAATGATTAAGTTACCACAAAAGAGTCTAAACCCACATTGAAAGGGCAGTGTTGCTCGCTGAACCAAAACACCCGTTAGAGTGGTGGGCGGCGGTTGGGCTCGAGCAGAACACGTCCGAGGTTCGATGGGCAGCCGTCACTCGAACAGACACGTCCAGGTTCATTGAACATGCCATGGGTTGCATCCTTTGTGAACAGACTCGACCAAGGCTATATAAAGACCCCTCTTCCAGTCATTCAGATCATCGAAGTCCAAACAACATTCTCTCAGTCTTAACATCCGAAAAAATCTTAAGTGTTTTACAAAAGAAATCCAGTTTTCTTTTACTCCTTTTCCTTCTCCCATTTTGTGAAAGTTTGAAGAGCAAGTCAGCAAATTTGGTTCGTCCGTCAAAGGTTAGTAAGTGCAAGCCTAACATTTGGAAGAAACGTTGTATCTTGGGAGACAATTGCCAACCATCCGTTTGCATCGTTACGGAGGCAATATTTGTCTTAAGGAGATTTGCCTCGGCATACCTCGTTTCGTACTTCATCTAGAAATTTGCTTTGAAGATATTAAGATAATCAAAATTATTTACAACAATCTTAAGACAAATATTATCATGTATTTAATTTTATTTATCTTCTTCTTCATCTCCTTCTTATTTGATTTTCTGTTTTCGTGACAGAAAATGGCTAATGAAAATGAATCCACTAGTGAAACTGTTGCAACCACTCCGAGTCCGAGTGCGTTTGCAAGCACTTCAAGTGCAAATCGACTTCTTATGCCACCGGCCTCGCGATCTGGCAGAAACCGGAAAAGTTCAATGGAACTGATTTCAAGCGTTGGCAACAGAAAATGTTGTTCTATCTCACAACGCTTGGATTGGTAAAATTCTTGCGTGAAGAATGTCCTGTTGCGGAAGGTACAATTGACAAGGCAACGCAATTGGCTATTGATGCATGGAAACATGCGGATTACCTATGCCAGAACTATATTTTGAATGGACTAGACAACACATTGTATAATGTGTACTACACCATTCAAACTGCAAAAAGGCTTTGGGAATCTCTCGAAAAGAAATATAAAACCGAAGATGTTGGAACAAAGAAATTCTTTGTTGCAAAATTTTTGGACTTTAAAATGATTGATTCTAAAACGGTAATGAATCAGGTTGAGGAGATACAAGTTTTGTTGCATAACATTGAAGGAAGGCAAGGCATGCAATTGAGCGAGTCCTTCCAAATTGCATGTATAATTGAGAAGCTGCCTCCTTCATGGAGAGATTTAAAAAATGACCTCAAGCACAAACGCAAGGAAATGTCAATGGAAGACTTGCTTGTTCGTCTTCGTATTGAAGAGGACAATCGTGGTGCAGAAAAAAGAGCCGCTGCACGGAACATGGAAGCAAAGGCTAACATGGTTGAAGACTCCGGACCTAAGAACAACAAAAGAAAGCGTGATGACTCTTCTAAGGACAAGAAGACAAGTAATGACAACAACAACAAACGCTTCAAGTTCAAAGGGGACTGTTTCAATTGTGGGAAAACCGGTCATCGGGCGAAGGATTGCCGAAGCAAGAAGAAGAAGCCTCCCCAAGCAAACATGACAGAAGTGGACACTCTCTCTACGGGTATTTAAATGTAAGTCTGCTCTGTTGTATGTGAAGCCAACTTGGTGTCAAGCGTCAAGGATTGGTGGGTGGACACATGAGCCACTCGTCATATGTGCTTGACAAAAGCTTGTTTGCAGAATACAAGAATATGGAACGTGAAGATTTTCTCTATATGGGAAATTCCGCAACCTCCAAGATTGAAGGCATTGGGAAGGTGATATTGAAGTTCACATCGGGAAAGGAGCTTACTCTCAACGATGTGATGCATGTACCCGACATAAGGAAAAATTTAATTTCCGGTTCACTGCTTAGTAAGGTTTTAAAGTTGTATTTGAATCTGATAAATTTGTACTTACTAAGGGAGGGATGTATGTTGGGAAAGGATACTTGCTAGATGGCCTATTTAAGGCAAATGTTGTTGTAGTGGACAAGAAGTCCACCTATTTGTACCCACAAGCTATTAATAAAATTGATAATTCTATTTACTTGTGCGAGTCTTCTAATTTATGGCATAGTCGCTTAGGACATGTGAATCGTGCTTCTTTAAGAAAGCTTGTAGGTTTAGGACTTATTCCAAAACTTGATTCAATAAAAGATCACAAATGTGAAATTTGTGTTGAAGCAAAATTTGCAAAGAAACCTTTTAAATCAATTGAAAGAACTAGCCAACTGTTGGGTTTAATTCATAGCGATTTATGTGACTTAAAATTTGTCCCAACTCGAGGCGGTAAGAAATACTTTATTACTTTCATTGACGATCAAAGTAGATATTGTTATGTCTATTTGTTAAGTAGTAAAGATGAAGCAATGGATGCTTTCATCACTTACAAAAATAAAGTTGAAAATCAACTTGAAAAGTCAATTAAAGTATTAAGGTCCGATAGGGGTGGTGAATATGAATCGATAGAGTATAGTGACTTATGTTCCAAATTTGGAATCATTCATCAAACAACCGCACCCTATACTCCGCAGCAAAATGGTATTGCTGAGAGGAAAAATAGAACTTTAAAAGACATGGTTAATTGCATGCTTATAAGTTCTGGTTTACCACAAAACTTGTGGGGGGAAGCAGCGTTGTCTGCTAATTTTGTGTTGAACAGAATTCCACACAAGAAAACAGGTTCCATACCATATGAACTGTGGAAATGAAGAAAGCCTTCCTACAAATTCCTCAAAGTGTGGGGGTGCCTAGCAAAGGTTGCTGTTCCACCTCCTAAACGGTCAAAGTTAGGACCTAAGACCATTGATTGTATATTCATTGGGTATGCAATGAATAGTAGTATGCATTCTTAGTACATAAATCAAATAAATGACATTCATGTCAATACAATAATTGAATCTCGTGACGTTGAATTTTTTGAGGACGTGTTCCCTATGAAAAAGGATATTTGTGAAAATACTCCTAAGAGACCACGTGAAAGTGCTTCTGAAAATAATAAGGATGCTGAACCAAGAAGAAACAAAAGAGCTAAAACTGTCAAAACTTTTGGTCCAGATTTTATCTCTAATTTTATGATTGAAAATGAGCCTCGATCATTTAAAGAAGCTATGGACAGCTCAGAATCTACATTCTGGAAAGAAGTTGTAAATAATGAAATTGAATCCATTTTAAGCAACAACACTTGGCAAGTAGTTGATCTTCCAAAAGGTTCTAAACCAATAAGATGCAAATGGATTTTCAAAAAGAAACTAAGACCGATGGTTCGTGGATAAATATAAGGCTCGTCTTGTAGCTAAAGGATATCCTCAAAAGGAAGGGTTTGATTTCTTTGACACATATTCTCCTGTTACCAGAATTACTTCAATTCGAATCTTAATAGCCATTGCCGCATTATATAAATTGCAGATACATCAAATGGATGTGAAAACTGCATTTTTAAATGGTGATTTGAATGAAGAAATTTACATGGAACAACCCGAAGGCTTCAAAGTAAAAGGACAAGAGCACAAGGTGTGCAAGCTTGTTAAGTCCTTGTATGGTTTGAAGCAAGCTCCTAAACAATGGCATGAGAAATTTGACAATGTCATGGCTAGGAATGGTTTTATCACAAATGAATGTGATAAGTGTGTATACTCAAAGAAATTTGGTAACACATATGTATTTGTTTGTTTATATGTAGATGACATGCTCATATTTGGTCATGACATTGAGGTTATAAACAAAACAAAGAAAATGTTCACCAATAACTTTGATATGAAAGATATGGGTGAAGCAGATGTAATCTTGGGAATGAAAGTTTCTAAAACTTCCAATGGAATTAATTTATCTCAAACACATTATGTGGATAAAATGATTGAGAGATTTAATTCTCATGGTATTAAAGAGACTAATAATCCCTTTTTGCCCCATATAGTTCTTCACAAGAATACTGGGAATGTGAAACAACAATTAGAGTATTCCCAAATCATTAGAAGCCTAATGTACTTGATGCCGTGCACAAGGCCGGATATAGCTTACGCTGTAAGTAAGCTAAGTCGTTTTACTAGCAATCCTAATAATGAACATTGGAATGCATTATTAAGAGTATTAGGATACATAAAACGAACTAGAGAGTATTCATTGCACTATAGCAATTATCCTCCCAGAGTTGAAGGATATAGTGATGCAAATTGGATATCGATACTGAGATGAATCCAAGTCTACTAGTGGCTATGTATTTACTCTCGGTGGAGGTGCCATATCTTGGAAATCTTCTAAGCAAACTTGTATAGCTCGATCAACGATGGAATCTGAGTTTATTGCTTTAGATAAAGCTGGAGAAGAAGCCGAATGGCTTAGACACTTCTTAGAAGATATTCCTCTATGGCCAAAACCCGTGCCTGCTATATGTATACATTGTGATAATCAAACAACTATAGCTAGGGCGGAAAATTTTATATATAACGGCAAATCTCGACACATACGTCGTAGACATAACACCGTTAGACAGTTACTCTCAAACGGAACAATTTCAATTGATTTCGTGCGATCAAAGGATAACCTTGGATCCATTTACTAAAGGTTTATCTAAAGAGAGAATAAAGCGTGCATCGAAAGAAATGGGGCTAAAGCCTAAACAAATCTAAGTCAACTTGACGGAAACCTAACCTGGCGACTGGAGATCCCACGGACTAGGTTCAATAGGAAAACTAGTCATGATTGATTTGAGCAAAGCACTTGGAAGTTTATCTTCATCCCATTTCTATAATGAAAAAGTGCTGCCTACAAAATGGTAGAGGTTAAGCTATTGCTTTTAATGATGACTATATCTTGTAAATTAGTACAAGTGGGGTAATGTAGGATACTCTTTATAGCACATCACCTATGTAAGTGTGAACGTGGCGGTTCTGTTGAGAAATTTTCTTAGGCAAATTCTCTAAAGCACTTGAGAACCAAGAAAGTTCAGTATCGAAATAATGAACACAATAGAGAACCAAAATCTCGATATGAAAATTCAATGTGTTTGGTCTATTGTTTAAACTTACAATAACGCCTCGACAGCTTCAATGCGTTACGCATAATCGATCGACCAAGTAAGTTCGATAGATTCTTACTAAAGAAGGTTCAAAGCGAAAGCCACCTATTTTGATGCATTGATTTTCACTATGCTCTTTCTTCTTCTTTCTTTTTCCGTGTCGATTTCTTCTATTCATGTGGGGATTGTTGGAATATTTGGGGTAAATATGTATGGGTGAATGATTAAGTCACCACAAAAGAGTCTAAACCCAAATTGAAAGTAGGCAGGTGTTGCTCGTGAACCAACACACCGTTAGAGTGGTGGGCGGCGTTGGGCTCGAGCAGAACACGTCAGGGTTCGATGGGCGGCCTCACCGAGCATGCACACGCCGAGTTCATTGAACATGCCACGGGTTGCATCCTTTGTGAACAGACTCGACCAAGGCTATATAAAGACCCCTCTTCCAGTCATTCAGGTCATCGAAGTCCAAACAACATTCTCTCAATCTTAACATCCGAAAAAATCTTAAGTGTTTTACAAAAGAAATCCAGTTTTCTTTTACTCCTTTTCCTTCTCCCGTTTTGTGAAAGTTTGAAGAGCAAGTCAGCAAATTTGGTTCGTCCGTCAAAGGTTAGTAAGTGCAAGTCTAACTTTGGAAGAAACGTTGTATCTTGGGAGACAATTGCCAACCATCCGCTTGCACCGGAGACAATATTTGTCTTAAGGAGATTTGCCTCGGCATACCTCGCTTCATACTTCATCTAGAAATCGCTTTGAAGATATTAAGATAATCAAAATTATTTACTACAATATGTGCATAGTGGACATTAGGATTTGAATTTGGGCCAACTAGGAGAGAGAGAGAGAAATAACTTCTTAATTAAGAAGTTGTTTTTTCTTAAAAAATAAAGGGAAGTGGGCGGCTGTGTAGGGGGTGTGTGGGGGAGGGGGGAAGGGTTTTTTATTTTATTTGAGATGATATTAAATTTAATATTTTTTGTGTAATAAGTTGTGTAAGAAGATTATACAATTGGAAGATTTATTCTTAAGTGGGTAAGAAGATAAAAATGTGTAGGTGACAGTGGGACCCAGTTAAGAAGTTGTATAAGAAGTTGATGTTAAATTTAACATTGAGGATGCTCTAAGCTTTGAGTTTGTCCACTTAGAGCATCCCCAATGTTAAAATTTTTATCAACTTCTTATACAACTTCTTAACTGGGTCCCACTACCACATACACATTTTTCTCTTCTTACACACTTAAGAATAAATATTCTCATTGTATACTACTCTTACACAACTTCTTACACAAAAAATATTAAATTTAACACCAACCCAAATAAAATAAAAATCCCTTTCCCCCCCCCCCCCACTTCCCCCACACACATTGGCCGACCCTCGCCCACCTCTGTGTTCCTATATTGGAAGGTTTTTCTCCTCTCTCTCCTATTTGTCAATTTGATCTTGCCTATGTGGCCACTATGGCTCACTTCCCCAATGTTAAGAATTGAAAAATACAAACGTTGGGGATGCTCTTATTCTTCTTGTAGCCTCATCATATTCCTTTGCTGACGTGGCAACGCGAAGATATGAACACATATTCTTCCATGTTTCACTTTAATTTGTACTAAAAAATTATTTTATTTTTAGAAATAATAATTTAATTGTAATTCAAAGCAAATAGTAAAACTAAATTATTACAAATCTGACTTCTGAGAGGGAGTACAACGGAGGTTTCAATTTGAATCTAAAGTGATTCTTCATGTCCAACGATGATTAAAAAAAAATCACAACCAAATCAACAATTGATTTTTCCTCAAAAGAATCAACAGATGAACCCCGACATTCAGCAAATCGTTAAAACAGTCCCTCATGTGATGGTAGCGTTTTGGGCCACATCCCATCAAAACGACGCCGTTTTGATGGGCCAAATTTGAAAAATAATAATAAAATGAAACAGCCGACAAGCCCTTGCACATTGCTTTCCACGTGTCATTAAAGTGGCGGTTGGGGAGATTTTTTGTTTATCTGCTGTTTAAGGACAGTTTTGGTATTCAAAAAGATTGGGGAGATTTTTTGTTTATCTGTTGTTTAAGGGCAGTTTGTGTATTCAAAAAAGTTTTTTTTTTAAAAAAAAACAGTACACATTTTTATCTATAAATAGAGACTTGGTTTACCTCATTTGGATACCAAATGAATTTTTGCAAAATTTAAATTAATAAAGATAAAGATGGTTGGGTAGGTAAAGTTATTAGAGATAAAGATAGTGGGTATGTAAATGTGTTGGATTTTATGCTACCATTTGGAGAATTTTTTGTTTTAAATCAAATAGGTATCTAATAATTTAATTTATTGGTTTTTAAGGGATTGAGTTTGATTTTGGATTTGATTTTTTTTAACCATTGTACTTGACCTAAGTCTCGATCTCCGGTCCAGTTTCTAAGTCGGATTTGATTGGTGCGGCCTCGTGGGCCAAAGTGCTGAGAAGGCATCTCCGCCTCTCCGATGTCATGTCATGTGGGGGAATGGGGATAATTTAATAGCGTTAAGTTTACCATTAATTTTACCATTATTTTTATTATTAAATCTTAGTGAATAACAAAATTATTTTTTACTAAAATATGTTTGACATTCACCGAGGCTTAGTGGTAATAATCGGTAAACTTAGCATTTTAATAAATCAAAATCATACCAAATTGGGGATAAATTGAGAAACCCAAAGCAAATCGACATTGCAAAATGGTAAAATGGCAAATAAAGGACTATATTCAATGTGCATCCACTCAAACACGCACACCACAGACTGAAAGGACACCAGTCTTGTAGTGTTGTTCATTTCATTAGGGCAAGTTTCGGTGAGAATAAATTTAAAAAATATAGTACAATCAGCTTCCATATCAAAAGCAAGATACCTTATCCTTTCATAAACATTTCTTCACAAATTCATTTTACAATTTTTGTCGTGGCTCTCATTATCACCTACCTATCATTGATTATCTATATTACAATATAGTTTATTCTTACACATATATAATTAATTAAAGCTATTTAGAAGTTGAGATTAAATAATCTTTAAAAAATTAATGGTTGAGATTCACTCTTACATTCACATGTGCAAGAGTAGTTATCAACTTTTAACTATTTATTTTCTCTCACCCTGCTACAAAGTCACCCCCTACAATTAATATTATGAGCAATCACACCCTGAGATTAATCTTCTAAACCAATACCCCTTACAAAACAATAACATTACATTAATATAATCTCACAATAAAACTCAATTGATTGACTGAGACTATCTGACCATGGGGGTTGATTCCGTCGCAAAATCAAACGTTTATAGGTCATTTACATATAACTCCTTACAAATAACCCTCTTCAACTTTGGGTCGAGTTCGAATAGCGCCCCTCAACTACCACTTGAAGTAATGTAACCATCAACTGTAACATTTTTTTTTTAAAATCACACCTTCTATTTAGACGTTGGCGTTTCAATTGACGAAATCAGATATACTGATACCGTGCCATAAGCACGGGCACGAAGATCTAGTTTCACTTCATTTACCATCATTTTCTGAAACTCTCACGTTTGCACCCGTGCGTTAAACGTACTGCATAACATTTTTTCAACTAAATTAAACTAAAAAAATAGTAATAAAAAACATAATTAAAAGAATAAATTAAGAAAAACACCATAAGTAGAAATATATAATTATAAGATTAATTATTATAGATTCTGAAAAAATTGACGGTGACAAATTACAAAAAATGACCCATAACTCAAAGGATCAAATTTGCTGGGTATTTATTCCTACCCAAAAAAACAATGGTGACTAACTGCAATCACAAAGACATATTTTTTATTTTATAATTTAACGTGGGTAACGTTTTATATTTGATACTCCACCCGTTCCGGACAAAAAGTCATCGTTTGAAAGTCAAATATTAAAAGAAAAATCATATTTTTAGTAGCTCATTAATAATAAAATGACACTTCTATGACTTAATTTTTTAAAGTAAACTCCTTAAGTGAAACATCTCAAAATAGAATTATGGTTTGTTCGGAACGGAGGGAGTACAACATATTAGATCTATATAGTAAAACATATTAGATCTGCAAAATAAAAATACTGATCCTTCATTTTGAAAGTATTTTGAATTTCGTTGTTTTTTTATATATATTTGATCTAAGTTGTTGAAGATCTTAACTTTATTTATCAGAGATTTGGTTCAAAAATTACCCATAAACCTTCATCAGTGTTTTTTCAAAACAAACACTTTTTTTAATTTTGGATTTGTCATTTCTTTATATTTACTTATCAGATTTGTAATTTTAAGGTCAAAATATAAATTTCTTTTTTAAATATAGACATTGATTTTAATATTTAATGTATAGATCTATAGCCTTAAAAGTACAAATTTAAAAGTTTTATATGTATTTAAGCATTTAAAATATAGATCTATATGTTTCAATGAATTTTTTTTTTCAGTAAACTATATTAGATATGTATACTTGAGGGTAGATATTTATTTTCAGACCTATTTGTTAAGATTTTTAAGAAAAATTGAGATAAAAGTTTTAGATAGTTAATAGTTAATATTTGTAGAAGGCTTTTGGGTAGAAAAAAGAATATCCATTGATTATTTTTATGAAGACAATGAATTAACTATAACAAATAAGTCATTATAAATTATTTTACCTCGGCATCAACAATGACTAATTCCATGGATGGTGGGCAAGTTCAAATCATTGGCGGATGGAATGAACCATTTTCTAGCGACTCGAACCTTTAAAATCCAATCTGATCTACACTTGTATATATCATGTAGTAGTGATATTACGAGAGCCATGTTTTTTTGTCAATATGATGTTTCTTTCAAATCTTTGGGAGTTGATGTTTGAAGAAAATCCGATATTTATACAAGAGGCTGGAAATTCAAAGAGATAAGGGTTTTAGAATCTGGACATTTGTGGAAGATTGATCAATAACAACAATAAATAGATGTTATCAGATTTTTGAATGATTTAATTAATATTAATATATTTTAACTCAATTTTCATATATATTTAATCTGTAATTGAATATTGTATTAAATGAGATCTATTAAATGATCAGCTATTTTTGGAAAGTGGTTTTAGGCGAGAAACTTCATAAAATAGTTGTGATATATATATATATATATATAGTGGCAAATCGGTCGTGCTGGGTTGTTATTGGGCCGGCACGATAACAACACGACACGATAAGCACGAACACGAACACGTCACGATAAGCTTATCGTGCTTGATATTAAAACCCGAATACGACACGATAAAAAGTAAAAACACGAAAAGCACGGTACGTCACGATAAGAAAAAAAAACACGATTTATTTAGTCAGACCAGTTAAGCCCGTTAAGCCCAATAAACATTATAAAATATATAATTTTGATTTTTAAATACATATTTTGAAAATTTATCAATATAAATAATCAAGTAGTTCAAAAGTCATAAATTTTCAAATGATAAAACTATGAAATAATCATGAAAATAATTTGAAAGAAGTGAATAACCCCTAATAAATTTTTAAAAATATATATTTTAGTTATCGTGTCTTATCTTGCCTTACCGTGTTTATCAAGTCATCCCGAAAACAACCTATTTTTTATCGTGCCTTATCGTGTTTGCCCTATAACGGCCCGGACCCGATAAGCTCCAGCCCAAACCCTGTAATTTCGTGCCGTGTTCGCGTCGGTCAATCGTGTCGTGCCTCAAATTGCCACCCCTAAATTTAAACAAAAAATTATACCCTTACTTGTATATATGGTTGGTTTGCATTTTCACTAATTTCTAATTTTTATTTAGTTATATTATTTTTCTTTTTAACGTTATTTTGTTGAGTTGCGATATATAGACCCCCTCCCTCCAAGTTGACCCCCATTTTCCTTTTTTTTAATGACAATAATACTTTTAATCGTAAAGACTATTATACCCTTATAGATGATAAGTAAACCTCATCCGTTTTTTCTAAAACAAAAAACCTCTAACTAAAACTGTAGTTTTTTTCTTTCTTTTTTTGCTGGGTGGGTGGGCTGTATACGTGAGAGAGGGAAGTGTTATACGGTTTTGATTAGAGTAAGGGGTAGAGAGGGGTGGTTTGTGTATATAGGGTGGGTTAGGAAGAGAGTTTGTATAACATGTAGGGTAAAAAATTCAAATGGTAAAATTAGTAATCAAGGGGGGGGGGTATAGAAAAAGTTTTGGAGTATTTTTAAATTTGAGGAATGGTATACTTATAAAGAGGGTCAAATTGAAGGAAGATGATCTATATAGCGCCACTCTATTTTGTTTTATAATTTGGTCATTAGAAAATCATAAACAATATTATAATTCACTCAATGAATTGTTTATTCAAATATGACCTATATTTTATAGGTAAAAATTTAGGTAAAACAGTCTTACAGATATATTTTGTAAAACGGATTTTCCTTACCCAATCCATCGTTATTAATGAGTTGAACTGTAAAAGAGTAAGCCTCTGCCTTACGAATTAAGATTTATAAGACCGTACTACATAAGACATATTCTATAAATAGAATCTTTCTGTTCTAAAATAGGTGTCATTATTTCCTTTAATTATGACAACGTTTACATCGAAGAGTATATGCTTTAAAAAACAGTCCATAAGGTAACAATTTCGTTTTTAATATTTTTGTTTCTATTTCTAATATTTTGTGAAAAATAGAAATAGAAATACGTTTGACAATCATTTCTATTTCTGATAAACTAGAAACGTTTCTTATTATTCCCCAAAATTTAGAAATGAAAAAAAATCTTTTCTTTTTTAAGAGAAATGATTCTTTTTCGAAACTTAGAAGAGTCAAGGTCGGTCAACTTAAATGAGGTCTAGCCTTCGAACTTTGATATATATATGTGTGTGTGTGTGTGTGTGTGTGTGTGTTAGGCCTGACAATTACAACACTGAACTCGTTAATCCACCCGATCATACCGAACCCATTAATATTTTTGGATTGCACATGTAACTTGTTTTGACTAAAAAATATTAACGGGTTTGATTAAAGAGGGTCGGATCCATTACCCATTTTGACCTGATAGCTTTTACTCTATAAAATTATGAAATTTTGGGAGAAAATCTGGATTAAGATGAGCCGTCCCGTTTTAACACGTCACCCGTTTAAATCAGTTTGATATTCGGGTTCTAATAAGTTTCGACCCATCATCCGTTCCAACTCAACCCAACGGATGAGAAGTTGCTTATCCACATTTTTTTAATAGTAGATGAAATCATGTGAATTATTATTCTACCCGTTCGAATTGGATATAATATACTATTATCAAAGTTGTAATGTGTTAATTTTTTTGAAAAAGAATATAACGTTGTGAAAGGAAATAAAAATGTTTGTCAAAAATGATTAGCTTTTGTTTATTTTTCATAATAGAAATAGAAACGGCTATCAAACTTGTTTTTGTTTCTTGTCCAAAATAAAAAAGAAATAGAAACAATGTGAAACAGAAACATATGAAAAAAAAAAAAAAAAGAAATAGAAATGTTACCAAACACTACCTAAGTAACCTTCAGAGTTTCTTAACTTTACTTTTTACATATTCACACACTAAAAATGTTTTTGTAATTATACCGAAACAAAAACTCTTTGAAATCGGATAAGAATGCCATTAAGTATTTGAAGAAAATTTTACTCCCTAAATAAAATACATCAAATTGCACTCAAGAAAAAAAAAAGATCTTTACACTAACAGTAAATAAGTACTCATTTAAATTGAAGTATTGAACACAGCTTGTAGTTTTTTTAATAAAATATACATAATTTTGTTCTTCTTTTTAGTTTACAAATAAACTATATAATAAATATGGTTTTTATTAAATTGTTATTTTGGTTCAAAAGTAGCCCGAAGGATATAATTGTATTATTGTGGGTACCACTAGAGTGTTCAAATATGAAGTGCACTAAAGTATAAAAGGAGAAGTTGTTCATGGTTACTTGGTACAACAAACCCTAACTTTAGTGAAGAAACAAAATGAGATTTAACAAATCTAAGAGTAATCAAATTGTAATTGAGTTATCTCCTTACAAACCCAAAACCAAAGGTTTAAATAGAGTAATTTCTCATAACATGAAACTATAACTAGGATTTAGGAAACCTTACAATAATATGACTAGGAAATTTTAAAATAAAACTACTAGAATAAGGAAAGCCAATTAAATAAAAGATAAAAGTAAATAATTGGTATGTGCCGATAATTTATTACTTATGACTGATAACTAATAATTGGTACTATTTGATTTAGTTTTTTGAAAGTGCTGATTAACTTTCATAAGCTAGTATATGCGTTTGATTAGTAAGTTTAAAAAATGTTAAATTCAAATATAAACACTAAAATAGCCTCATCACAAAATGTGATTTATATTATTATTATTATTAGTATAATAATACTAATAATAATTATTAGTATTACTTTTATTTTTATTATTAATATTAATAATTCTTATTATTATTATTTCTTTTATTATTATCATTAAATTTATTATTATTTAATAATATTAATATTAATAGTAATGTTATTATTATTATTATTATTACTTTATTATTATTATTATTACTACTATTATCATTATTCATATATTATATTTATTAATAATATTATTATCCCTTTTATTAATATTATTTTATAATAATAATAATAATAATTATTATTATTATTATTATTACCTTTAGTTATTATTGTTATTATTACAATTATTACGAAGGGTAAATGAAATTTATAAAAAAAAAAATTTAAAAGAGGATTTACGTATTTTTGAAAAGTAGAAATAGATACTAGAATTAGTGTTTACAACTTATGATTTTACATATACTTTAAGTGGCTTATAGATAACTTATGATTTATCTATTATATAAAACAGATCAGGCGGTTTCAAAAGCTATTTACCGGCCAGGATTTAAAAGCTATTTACCGGGCATGATTTGTTTTTACCAAACACAATCATTGGCCATGATTTAATTTCACGGATCTATAACCGTTTGTATCTATAACGGTTTTAAAGTTATTATTTTAAGATTTTACAGTTTTAGAGTTATTGTTTTATAGTTTTACAGTTTTACAGTTTTACCGTTATTGTTTTACAGTTAATTACCGTTATTGTTTTACCATTATTGTTTTACATTTATTGTTATCGTAATTAACTTAATGAATTTAATTTTTTTGGCCCACAATTTCGTATACAAATTTATAGTAATTAACTTAATCAATTTTTTTCCGGTGTTTTTTTGTTCGGCCCACAATTTCGTATACAAATAATTAATTAATCCATCCGTTACGGGCAAAGAGGCCCTGTTTGAAAGTTAATTTTTTTAAGAAAATAATACTTTTAGTAGTTTATTAATAATAAAATGACCTTTGTGGTTTTACAAATATTTAGTTGTAGTTTCTTAATTGATTGCTATCGTAATCAAGTGAATCCCAATTTAATTTATGTCTAAGTTTGGAATATTTGTATTTTAAATTTTTTCTTTTTAATTGTTATCGTACTTAACTTAATCAATTAATTTTTTTTTCCGACCCGCAATTTCGTATACAAATAAAAAAATTAAAAAAATCGTAAGTTTTGTAATTTGAATTTTTTTTCTTTTTAACTGTTATCGTAATTAACTTCATCAATTTAATTTTTGTCCCGTCCATTTTGTTTGTTTAGCCTGTAATTTCGTATACAACTTATTAATTAATCCCTCCGTTCCTAGTAAAGAGGTCCCGTTTAAAAGTCAATTTTTGAAATACATTTGTTTGAACTACTTCCAAAACCAAAATTGCAAACAACCAAAAACTAAGTTAAAGTTAAAAAATAAATAAATAAAAAAACCCAAATGGCCATAGTTGCAGTTCAAGTTTCTTAGAATCCAATAATTTTTTATTTTGGATTTATTGCTATTTATTATTCTTCTTTATGTCTATGCAGCAACAAGTTTTACTACATGGATCAACCTCCACCTCCAAGAAAAGGAAAAGAACCTGCACCACCATCGCCACCATCTCTACAAGAGGTAGGATTACTTAGATTGTTTTGAGCATGTTATGTTAAACTAATTGTTCATACACATGTTTCATATCATGTTTATTTTAGGTTAAACATATATCATGTTTCCATTATAAAATACCAAAATAGACGACTTTAATGAATTACATGTTTTCATTTGATTATACATTTTTCATGATTCTATGTTTTGAGTAGTTTTTATAATAGATGTTTTGTTTGGTTGAATATATTACAACGTCAAAATTATTATTATGTCATACTTCTATACTACATTGGTCTATTGCAATGATTTTTAGGATTTTATGTTCTAATTAGCTTTTTATATGATTTGTTTAGTTTTCACCAAAGTCACCCAACCATATGCACACATACACCAATATATTATGTCATACTTCCATGCGACATACGTTGACATGGTTTACATATATACATATTATATTGTTTATTTACCTTAATTGTTTATTTAGTTACCTTAATTGCTTTAGGATGATGATTATGAATTGACCGTGCGATTAAGTCGAGCCCAGCAAATGTTTCCCCCTTCTTTGAATATGAAGTTAGGAGAAAGCTCATCTTCTATAATTCACAAACCCAATCGTAATATTTCTACATTTGAAAGGACGTATATCGCGCCAATACGTGCAACAACCCGTGGTAGACGTGGGATTGGACAAACAAGACGTTTCGCAAGAGAACGAGTTGAACGTGAAAGAGCTTGACTAGATTCCGAACCGCTGTCTTCAAACATTGTTTTGCCTCCTTCAAGAAGGGCATTAGGACAAAGGAGACGACAAATGTATGCCTCACAACAGCATCATCCTACTATTATGTAACTTAATTTCTATTTCTCTCCTATTTAATTCGAATAATTGACCATAACAAGATTATAGTTCAACCTTAAAACATTTTAATTCAACCTTTTAAATGTAGGACTCCTATTCCAGATTCCGAACCGCTGTCTTCAAACATTGTTTTGCCTCCTTCAAGACGGGCATTAGGAAAAAGGAGATGACAAATGCATGCCTCGCAACAACATCATCCTACTATTATGTAACTTAATTTCTATTTCTCTCCTATTTAATTCAAATAATTGACCATGACAAGATTATAATTCAACCTTAAAACATTTTAATTCAACCTTTTAAATGTAGGACTCCTATTCTAGAAGAAACTCTCACAACTGAAGAAGAACATGGTCGTATAAGTGACTTTGAAGAGGAACATGAGCAAATAGGTGACGTTGAAGATGATGCGTTTCCTCTACCCGTCATTAAGAATCAACAAGTGCTGGATCAAAGCCGTCATTCCCTTGGGAGAATGAACATCATTTGTGAGTACTGTAAAGCGATGCACTGGATCGATGAGAGATTGGTTCGTTCTTCTAGGTCCAATCCCAAATTTGGAACGTGTTGCAATCAAGGGAAAATCAAACTACCTTCACTTCGTGATCCACCTACTCTTTGAACATTATACTAAGAAGTTGTGATAACCGATCTAAATCATTTTTACAAAGACATTCGACAAGATAATGCAAAATGCTTTTACAAGTCTTGGATGTACAATAGATCGTAGTGTCCTAATAGGGAGGGGTCCTTATAGCTTCACTATCCATGGTGAATTGCGACATCGTAATGGTGCATTATTACCACAGTCGGGTACAGATCCCGTGTATGCTCAGCTTTATATATACGACCGATCTTTCCGCTTTAAACAATGTGAACGCCGAATCCTACATTAGATCGAGAACTCTTGGCCCTCATCCAAGAATGTTTGTTACAAAACAATCCATTTGTATCTAAATTTCGTCAAGCGCACGAAATATTACAACAACAAAACCAAGATGAATCTGATCAAGATTTACCGGCGTGTTTGCAGTATAATCCGAGAACTGATCGACGACGTTATAATGCACCGACAGTAGATGAGATTGCAGTAATATTGCCTGGTGATGGTACTGAAAAGAGGGAATCAAGAGATATTGTTGTATATCTCAGAGGAGACCGAGGGTTGATGCGGATTAGTGAATGTCACCCGGCATACGCACCATTGCATTATGTTTTATTGTTTCCATTTGGGGAGCTAGGGTGGGAACCGTCAATGATGCATTGGGATGTGGGTAAAGATGCCCCAAGTACTAACCCAAGAAACCGACTCACAATGATGGATTACTATAGTTATCGTTTATTCCAACGAACTTCAGAGTATTCAACCATTTTGAGAGATATATTCTTCCATCTTCTTTTACTGGTGGACCGAGGCACATGTATGAAATTTTTCAAGATTCTATGGCTATCACTCGCACATACAAACACCCAGATATTTTCTTAACCATGACAGCCAACCCAACGTGGCCTGAAATTAATGATGCTCTACTACCTAATCAAACTGCTGCTGATCGACCAAATTTGGTTGCTCGAGTTTTTGAATTAAAGAGAAAACAATTGATGAAAACGGTAAAAGAAAAGAGGGTGTTCGGACGAATAGAAGCATATGTTTTCACGATTGAGTTTCAAAAACGGGGATTGCCTCATATGCATGCTCTATTTTTTCTCGCAGAGCCGGATAAGATGAAAACACCTGAACAAGTTGATAGAGTGGTCTCGGCAGAGTTACCTGATCCGATCAGTAAGCCTGCACTTTTCGACACAGTTAAGAGATGCATGATACATGGACCATGCGGGCCGAGAAACCCACGTGCGCAATGTATGGACAATAATTTTTGCAAGAAACGATACCCAAAACTATGGGCTGAAACTACTTCTATTGATGTTGATGGTTATCCAGTCTATCGTCAACGCAACAATGACTTGGTATTGGTGGTGAAGGGGAAACAATTGGATAATAGAGATGTCGTACCGTATAATCCTTATCTAACAGAGATGTTTAACTGTCATATTAATGTGGAGGTTTGTGCTGGATTGAGATGTGTCAAGTACATTAATAAGTACATCTACAAAGGACATGATAGAACTACAATGGTTTTGGGGAGGGGTGATGAGATCAAACAATATCTTGATGCAAGGTATATTGGACCACCGGAAGCTGCATGGCGGTTATTTGGCAACACTTTACATGAAGAATGTCCTAATGTTATTCGATTGGATCTCCATCTTCCTAGAGAACATAATGTTTTGTATGATTCAAGACAGTCACGAGATCAGATTGGTCAACAAGCTGAGGAGAAAGTAACGAAATTAATGGCTTTTTTAAATTGTTGTGCCTCTGATAGAATGGCCCGAGATTTAACATATCAACAAATGCCACAGAATTACACTTGGAATAAAAATTTTTGGAAACGTAGGCATCCCAACTATCCAAGCAATGCTATTGGTAGAATATACTTTGCTAGCCCCTCGAGTGGAGAGATTTTACCTCAGACTATTACTAATTACCGTGAAAGGCCCGACATCGTGGGAAAATTTACGCACATACAATGGTATTCAATATGATACGTTTAAAGATGCATGTGTTGCACGGGGTCTTTTAGAAGATGACGAAGAATGGGCGCAATGTTTAGAAGAAGCTTCGGTTATGAAGACTGGATACCAATTGAGAAGATTATTTGCCCTTATTCTAACACAATGTTCTCCAATACAGCCTGACAAGTTGTGGAATAAGTTTGCAATAAATATATGTGATGATCTTCCACACCAATTGCGTACGAATTTCAGAATTACAAATCCGACTGATGGTCAAGTAACAGATTATGGTTTGCATCTCTTGAACGAAATATTGCAAGAATCTAGAAAAAGTTTACAAGATTTTTCACCGATGCCCCTCCCAAATGAAAATTGGACACAAATAGCAGGAAACAATAGACTATTGTGGGAACATAGACAACTCCGATACGATGCTCACAAAATTGGTGTAGAAGAAAATATTAACTGTTTGAATGACGGTCAACGACGCTGTTTCGAAGCTGTAATCTCTTCAGTAGTTTTGAGTCATGGAAGGACCTTTTTTTTGAATGGGGGTGCTGGTACGGGCAAAACATTTTTATACAACACCATTGCAGGATACTGTCGAAGCCTTGGTCATATCGTCATTTGTGTTGCATCATCTGGAATTGCATCATTGTTGTTGGTAGGCGGTAGAACTGCGCATTTCTACGTTTTGTCTGTCATTGAATGTGTTGGAAGACACTATATGTTCCTTCACTAAACAATCAATTCATGCGGAATTGTTTAGGGAGATGAAATTGATTATATGGGATGAGGTCCCTATGCAACATCGTCATTGCGTTGAGGCCGTGGATCGCACCCTTCAAGATGTTCGTGATAACATCAACCCTTTTGGTGGAATTACTGTTGTACTTGGTGGGGATTTTTGTCAAACTTTGCCCGTTGTACCAAAAGAATATTGTGAACAAATTGTGGGATCAACTCTTCAAAAATCAATACTTTGGAATCAGATACATATTTTGACTCTATCACAAAACATGCGATTGAATCCAAATGATTCAGAAAATGTTGAATTCGCTACATATTTGAACGAGGTAATATCAATTTACACATCTACGTTTAAACTTTAAATTAATAAATATATTATGATTAACATTAATTTAATTTCAATAAACAGGTAGGAACCAATCCAAAGGAAACCATTGAACTACCTTTCTACAATTCAAAAGTGTAAAGACCTCGGTGAATTAATAAGAGAAGTGTATCCACAGCTGCATAGGACTGAGACTTCTTCTGCGAAATTCTTAACAGAACGTACTATTTTATCTGCACGCAATGATGATGTTAATAATATAAATGTTGAAGCATTGAAGATATTCCCCGGAAATGTCATTAGTTATCTATCGGCAGACAAAAACGTGGAAGATGATACGAGTGATCCGATTATGGCAAATCGATTCCCAATCGAATATTTGAACTCTTTGAATCCTTCCCTCTCCCCCTCTGCAATTGAAAATCAGTTGTCCAGTTATTTTGCTCAGGAATCTTGCCCCAAAGGATGGTCTCTGCAATGGAACTAGATTGAGGGTAGTAAGATGTGCGCAACAGATTATTGAAGCTGAAATATTAACTGGAGATAAAGCTGGAAATTTGGTATTTATACCAAGAATTTCTCTTACCCCTTCTGCTTCTGAGCTTACCATTCTTATTACAAGACGGCAATTTCCTATTAGGTTGGCGTTTGCAATGAATATAAATAAATCACAAGGTCAATCGGTTAAATTTGTCGGCATTGATCTGCGTACCCCAGTATTTACTCATGGTCAATTATACGTTGCACTTTCCCGATGTACTACATTCGGCAGGATAACAATTCTCTTACCATCACAAGAAGAAATTTCGACAACAAATATAGTTTATCCTGAAGTTCTTCTATAGTGCTTTTACCACTGGTATAAATCCCTATAATTTCCAACTCTAAAAAATATTTTTTTATGATTATATAGTTTATATCTAACACATTTTTTTACGATTATATAGTTTATATCTAACACATACATGGTTTCAAATAGGGCAATGCAACTCCATTTGACACTCCACCTGCATCTCCAACTCCCCCTCCACCTAATTGTTATGATTCTGATTCTGTAGAGGAATTTGTAAGCACCCAACTCATGTTTAGATAAGTGTTTACAATTACATATATAAATTCTACAATTACATAATTTTTATCTTACATATTGCTCCAAAATAGCTTCCAGCAACCCCACCTGCAACTCCACCTACAACTCTGACACCCACTCCTCCTCCATCTCAAATGCTGTTGTACGATGATTCAAGTTTTGTAAATGAGGCGGTATGTTTTTTTTAATATTTTAATTAATTAGTCATTTTTATGCATAAAGTATAGTTAAATTAATCTGTCTGAATCTTCTTTGTCTCACGTGTAGATGGAATTGTTGGATAGAGTTACTGTGTCTCGCGTTTCAAAACCAGAAATTGTTGTGAAACAAGAGCCTCCAGAAGAAGATTAAGTAGTGATATAATTATGGATGCACAAGGTTTTCCTTCAATTCAAAGTTCTTAGTTTTTATTTGTTATTAGTATTTCCTTTTCGAGTCGTTCCTCCGCCTCCCTCCTATAAGGCGGTTGTCCCCAAGTCAAGTTTGTAATATTATTTTCTATTAATAAAATATAGCAGGGTACCGCCCTTGTTTCCTTCAAAAAAATACCAAATTAATTTTATATTTTTATTCCACTGTGGATGATCATATTGTTTGAATTGGGTACCAAGATAAGTTAATTTTAAATGGTTACCAAAATATGTTAATTTTAAGTTGTTTATTATATTGATTTATTTGAATACTAACATCGTCCCATACTGACATCGTCCCATACTGATATCGCCGCCATCCACGCACGCAATCTAGTTATAATAATACAATACAGCTCACACTCGCATACTTATAATTGACTTGGGATAAGTAACGGTTGTGATTTGCTGTTTTACGAAGATCCAAAAGGCTATTATCTCTTCCTCACATATACTAACGGCGGTTTTTCACTCTCAACCCATCACTCTCATCACACCCCCGAAGACTTCTGCCTCCACTTTGCACTTCAACGATATAATTAGGGCTTTCCCTCCCAACTGCCAATCTCCACGATGCTTGGTTATCCAGATGCATAATCCCCGATTACTCTTTCTTTTCTACTCACCGCCACTTCAAAAGCGAGCCCTAGCTCCTTAGTCACCATTGAAGTCGGTGAATTGAAGATTATAGAAGTCTCCCTCAGTTTGAGATTTTCTCCGCCTCCTATGCTCAGCAGTCGCTTTGGTTAATAGTGGAGGCAGAATATGCTTCGTCGTTCCTCTACTCACAAAAGAAGGCAAGACTGAGAAAGTGGAGTAAGGACATGGAGGGGTTGAAGCTTCCATGCTCACTTTACATCAATGGCGGCCAGAAACCTCAACCCATTTCTGAAAATCGAACCAAATTGGTTCACCCATTCTTCTGGGTTTTTCTTTTTGATTTTTGAAAGCAAATTGGTTTTTGAAGTAGATCTCGATTCAGATCTCCCCATATTTGGCTTGAGTTTTAGCAAGAATCTTTGGGTTTTAAAATGAGTTTGAGGCTGACTGATTGACCCAAAATCATTTCGATTCAAATGAAACAAAAGCATTCACAAACATGGGGATCAATTGGAAGGAGACGCCGGAGGCGCACGTGTTTAAGGCGGATCTTCTGGGGCTGAAGAAGGAGGAAGTAAAGGTAGAGGTTGAGGAAGGGAAAGTTCTGCAGATTAGCGGAGAGAGAAACAAAGAGAAAGAGGAGAAGAATTCGAAGGATAAGTAGTAGTGAAGGCAGCGAAGGTGAAGCCTGATGTCAAGTCTTTTGAGATTTTTGGCAAAAGAATTCAAATGGAGTGTTTTGACTTTTGAGAGAGTGATGATCAAAATCATCAAATAATGTTGACTACTATTGCCATAAGTATATATTTATGAACTTTGTTTGTTTCTAATGTAAAATACTAAAATAAGTGTATTGTTTTCACAGTAATTTGATTATTGGTTTTGTTTGCAATCAATAACATTAGTTTTTTCTTTGTTCAAAATACATTGATCCGATACAAAGTTTAAACATCTATCTATATTATAAAATATTGTTCGTTTAATACTTTTATGAAATTAATTCACTCTTTTAATGAAATCTTACTGCTTTAATTTATTTGGAAATCCAAGCATGTTAAAATTATCGAGATATTACTGTTTACTTTTATGAAATAAATTCACTCTTTTACTGAAATCTTACCGTTTTAATTTATTTGGAAATCCAAGCGTGTGAAAATTATTGAGATATTAATTTATTTACAGTTACTTTTTTATTGAGATATTATGGTTTACAGTTGTGAAAATTAGTTACTCTTTTACTGAGATATTATGGTTTTCTTCTTCTATTTGCTTGTCACCACCACCACCAACTACATTATTTTCTTCTTCATTTATGTCACCATTAACTCCATTATTTTCTTCTCGGTGCCCGTCGTAATTTTCTTGGCTCACATGAGTTAGACATAGATGAGCCAAATAGCCTTGTTTATTAATATTAAAGTACCATTCAACTTTGTTGTTTGAAGTAATCCAGACTGGAATGTGAAAACTATGCACCGTTGCTGGAGTAAGAAATGTTATCTCTATATCATTAACTTTGCAAATGTTTCGTACTTTAGCATATAACTCTTCACACGAAATTTCATCATTGATTGAAAGTCCTGTTGCATTTTGGTTGCCACTAAATTTCCATGACTATCTGTTGTTTTCATCGACAAAATGTCCAAAATAAAACACAATGGTCCAAAATTTTGCTGAAGTCATAACTGTAATGCAATTGAATAAAAAATTAGTCTATAAAATTGTAAAATAAGATTGTAGTTTCATAAATACAAATAATGAAAAAATTTAAGTTTGTATATAGATTCATATTTGCAAATGGTGGATTAAACTTGCAAATGGTTGATTACTTAACTCAATTGAACACTTGTCGGTAGATTGAGTTGTTTGACTGTTGAACAATTTTGAATTATGATTAAAGTTAGTTAAGGTCAATAAATGTTTTTAATCAACTCTTTGTAGTCAATTAAGCCACCAAAATTGCAAATTTACAATGCAACTTTTATAGTGGATTAGTGACCAAACACATTGATATACACTCAATTATATTATGTCACTTGAGGTCAATTAATCGACCAAACACAATGCAATAAAGTAGATTAATTGATCCCTTAATCTCGAGTTAAATTAAGTTAAGACACAATGCAATGCAAAACATTTTATTTACTTGAGGTCAATTAATCGACCAAACACAATGCAATACAGTCGATTTATTTACCAAAATGAAAAAAAAATCGATACCCTTAAGGTCATTCAGTGATTTCAATTAATCAACCAAAGACAATGCAATATAATTACTTGATGTCGATTAAGAGACCAACACAATCCATTGCCATTAGACTCTCAGTGGTCAATGTAATCGATTAATTATGGCAAAACGCACCTTTGGGCCACTGTACTTTTCAAAACATTGCAATTAGGCCACTGAGACGTCAAAATTTTCGATGCGGCCACTGTACCAGACTTATCTTACATGTTAACCCAATTTTTGGATGGACGTTAAGTTTGGACGTTAACTTAGGTTAAATACCTATTTTGCCCTCATCATCAACTTCCACTGTGATCATCTTCATCATCATCCAGTCAAAAAATCAAAGAATTGTAGATGACAATGGCAAACTCAAATTAAACCCAGATCTAAAACGAAAATAAAAAAACTCTGCTTTAGATATGGGTTTAAATGTTTTTTGATCGATCACCACTCTGTTCTTTCCCTTTGGTGGGCATAATTTTTCAAACCCATCTAGGGGAGATAAACTCTGTACAACTACATCGTTTGACGCCCTACGGACAATCGACGGCTTGTTAGGGCTTGAATTTTCTTTATCAAAGTTGTCTCTAAAAGGGAAGGGCTTGGAGTGTTGCGGAGGAGGGAGGGGAGAGAAACAGAAGCTTTCATTGGTGTAGTCAAGATCGGCCATGAGCTCCCATGAGTTGATTACTTCCGGTGGCTCGGGACGGAAGGATCTGGATTCGGAGAGGGGGATCGAAAAAAGAGAGCCGAGGGAGAATCGAGGAGGTGGGGTGAGGGCAACGGTCGGGGAGCGGACCGAAGGAGGTGGGTCGAGGGTCAAGAGGCAATAAGTGGTAGAGGTGAGGGACACAATGTGGTGCCCCAGTCCATTCCCACCGATATGACTGAACTCATCGTCCTGGTTCAGCAATGTCGACGAAACACAGCCCATTGTTGGATCGGTTCAAAGAGAGTGGGAGATTGTGTAGTCAAGACTGGCCATGAGCTCCCATGAGTTGATTACTTCTGGTGGCTTGGGACGGAGGGATCTGGATTCGGAGAGGGGGATCGGAAAAAGAGAGCCGAGGGTGAATCGAGGAGGTGGGGTAGGGGGAACGGTCGGGGAGTGGTCTGAAGGAGGTGGGTCGAGGGTCAAGAGTCCATTCCCGCCGATATGATCAACTCATCGTCTGGTTCAAGAATGTCGACCCCCATTGTTGGATCGGTTCAAAGAGAGTGGGAGATTGAGAAATTGGGAGTGTTGACTGTATCTGGTTCATTTTTTATTTTTGTTTTTGATATGGGTTTAATTTGAGTTTGCCATTGTCATCTGCAATTCTTTGATTTTTTGACTGGATGATGATGAAGATGATCACCCATCTGCAATTCTTTGATTTTTTGATTGAATGATGATGAAGATGATCATCGTGGAAGCTGATGATAAGGGCAAAATAGGTATTTAACCTAAGTTAACGTCCATCCAAAAATTGGGTTAACATGTAAGATAAGTCTGGTACAGTGGCCGCATCGAAAATTTTGACGTCTCAGTGGCCTAATTGCAATGTTTTAAAAAATACAGTGGCCCAAAGGTGCGTTTTGCCTTTAATTATTCAATAAAATTCAAAAAAAAGAAACCTAAAGACGAACCTGAATCCAAATACGGTCCCTCGTAAAGTAACAAAATAGAGGGAATTTGAAAAAATGCAATATTGGGAAGAGCAAATTAAGAAATTAGAAAATCAGTAATAGTTGTTGAGTTGTCGCAAACCTACTATTGTAGTTGAACTAATTGAAAAAGAAAAACAAAAAGAATATTTAACATTTGAGATCATTTGTTTCCTTAACTGTGGTTATTTTAATACGAAGAAACCCACTTTAAGTTATTGTAATTCAAAGGAAACCTGAACCCTCGGTTTCAATGTGTTTGGGTTCGGCGGGTTTCAATTGACACCTGGCTCGGTAGTCGGTATTAGAGTTTTCCGATTAACCACCGCTTCCTTAAACTTGTTCAGTTGTTCCACAGACTGAGACATCAGTCGTCAGCTCAACTGTTTCCATACTCCCCACCAATTTCCACACCGGGAGAGCTAGATCTTTCTAGTACCGGTAACGGTGACAGAGACGGCGAGGGAGAAGATGACGAGACCTGTAAAGGCCGTCTCAGCTTCATCATCAAGGAGACTCACCTTCGTCCATCTCGTCTGCGCTGCCACTATTTTCTCCCTCATCGTTTTCTTCATCCAATCCTCTTTTTTCAGCCCCGGTAACTTCCTTTTATTCTCTACCCTTTCTTCAATCCCCTACTCAGACTGGTAAAATGCTTTTCCTTTATAATCGCTTTGCTTTGCAGGTAATCAAAGTATCAATTTGAACCGAGAGGAAATCCAGATCTTGTCTAATTTCCAGTCCAGCCTTCAGCAATGCGTGGTTCGTTTCTCATTCCTCCTTCCAATCCTCTTTGGATAACCACCTTTGTTGCGTTTCCGTTTGCTATTAGTTGCTTCTTAGGAAGGTGATCCGAATTTGATTTTTCGGTTTGAACCGCCTCATTCTTTCATTACATAGTTTGTCCGATTATTTGATCTAGATCACGGCTTGCCCACTTTATACCATAATAATTTTTGAACAACTGTTATTTTTGTTTATATCTAGTCCGACTCACACTTCCAACATGTAGGTACATTCATTGAATCTAATAAATTGTTTTCTTTCTACGTAGAAAGTTCGAATGTTTAGTTAAGAAATCATCACTAACTACCTTATGAATATCTGGAACAATCTATTTCAGTATTTCCTACTTAGAAACACCCTTAACAAGAACCAACCCCCTCTCTCCTACACACACACAAAAAAAAGGACTAAACAAATAATAAATAAAAATGATAAGAAAATATTTCTGCTGCATTCAACGAGTTTACAAGTCTATGACTTAGTTCTTTGGTAATCATAATTGTTGTAATAATAATGAAAGAAAGAAAGGAAATAACAAGTTAATCCTTAGCTCACACTTGTTGAGGCTGCTTAACATATTGGAGGTTGTACCTGTCAAAGTTAGGAAACAAGGTCAAAAGGGAATGGGAAAGAGTGAATTTTGGACTCAACTCAGCCTTAGTTCGAATCACTTTTGGGGTTAGCTCAAGTGAAACATTTTCTGCCATCTAATTCGATCCAAAGCTAGGTTATCACATAGACCACCCTCATTCCTATCTTTCTTTATTCCTGATGTCGATTTTAGTTTTTTGCCTTCCCTCCTTGTAGCCTAGTTGATATTGATAGCATCACATTTCCTAATGGGTACACTAAGCAGTGTATTGTATGTGTCCTAACCATCTTAAGCAATATTCTCATGTCTTATTTGCCATTGGGCGTCCATTACGAATTATGTCTTTCCTAGTTTTACCTCATATCCATCTTAACATTCATATTTCAACTACACTCATCTTGTTAACATGTACAAAATAATTGTGCCAAATTTGTTTATTGAGGCTGTTTAGTGGATTGGAGGTTCTACCTGTCAAAAATTGGGGCAAAAGAGAATGTGGAAAGAGACATTTTATGGATGCTTAATATAAAATGTGAGAGAATTGTTTTGCACATATGCAGTCTGATTTGGCATTAAATGCTCTTAGAATCTAAGATGGTTTAAACTTGGAGAAGAGGCTATACAATTGAGTTTGAGTAGTTCTGGAAGTATAATTAGGATTGAAAAGGGTAAGAAGTCGCTGGACTGATGTGGTGTGAGTTGAGTTATGACTTGATTAGGTGTGAGGGAAAATGAGCATGCCTCTTTACCTTAAATTACTGTTGTCCTAAATATTTTAATGGCTTGAGGTAATGTCGATTCATTCAAAGCAATTTAGTGGTAAAACTATCGCATTAGAATTTAAGAACATCAAAGCCTCTCCTTGCACTTTATATAACAGTAAAGATGAGTATTTAATAGTCATTAGCTTAACATACACACAAAATCCAATGCATTTGTGCCAAATTTGCTATTAATTAGGTGTTTTCTGCCCTTCTTTGCTTACCACCTGTTATTTTAGCATATAATAATGTCTATATGAGGAGGAGAAGAGGGTCAAAATAAAGTTTCCCTATGCAGCTCAAAATAATTTCTTGGAATGTTTGGGGCTTGAATGATGTTAGAAAGAGGAATATTATCAGCGCATTGTTGAGAAGATGGAAACCTCATGTAGCATGTTTACAAGAAACAAATATGGAGATAATAGACCGGAAGGTGATTAACAGTTTAGGAGGAGGTAGATGGTTTGACTGGGATTTTCTTGGTGCGGTAGGATCAACTGGTGGCATTCTCATCATGTGGGACAAGAGGGTGGTGACAAAGTTGGGGGTTGATAGAGGTTGCTTTTTTATTTCGTGTGTCCTGAAAATGGTAGATAATAATTTAGAGTGGCTTTTTTCGTGTGTCCTGAAAATGGTAGATGATTTGGCTCTTTTAGGTAAATGACTATGGAGATTTCTGGTTGCCAGAAATGATCTATGGAAGAATGTGGTGATTAGTAAATATGGCGAAGGGGATCACTTTTGGTTTCCAAAACCCATCGTTATTCCTTATGGAGTGGGAGTATGGAAAGGAATATGTAGAGGCTGGGAATCTTTCGCGAAGAATATTTCTTTTGAGATTGGGGACGGTTCTTCTATCAAATTTTGGACAGATAAATGGTGTGGAGAAGCAGAATTGTGGAGATGTTTCCATGATCTTTTCACTTTGGCAAGGGATAAGGACTGTTTGATTAGTTCAGTCCTTCAAATGAATGAGGGCAAAGCTGTGTGGAATCCGATTTTTAGGAGTTTTCAAGACTGGGAGATGGAATCTTTTATGAGCTTCTTCAAAAAAATTCATGGTGTGCAAATAGGGGGAAGCGGAGTGGATGAAGTCAGGTGGGCTGGAGGAGGAAATGGGATATTTTCAGTCAAGTCATTTTACAAGGTGCTTTTTCAAAGTAATTGCAGTCATTTTCTATGGAAGTCGATTTGGCAAACCAGAGCCCCTAACTGACTTGCTTTCTTTGCTTGGGAGGCGTGTAATGAGGCAATTCTTATGGGCAACAATCTGCGGCGAAGGAACAAGATTTTTGTAAACAGATGTTATATGTGCAAATTTGATGAAGAAAGTGTTAATCGTTTGTTGATTCACTGTCAGTGGCTAGGCATTTTTGGGATCTGATTCTGGGAATGTTAAAGATTGCGTGGGTGATACCTAGCTCTTTTAAATATGTGCTGTTGAGTTGGTCTATTTACAAGAGGAAAAGGAGGAATTTTTTTGGGATATGATTCCTTTAGCTGTGGTGTGGACTGTTTGAGGGGAGAGAAATAAAAGGGCGTTTGAGAATGAGGAAAGTTCTATGCTTAAGATGGAAGATACCATGCTTCGCACTCTATCTCTTTGGTGTTCTGTTCTGACTAATTATTCTTTTGTAGAATTTGTTAATAGTCTTACTTTTGACTAATATGTATACTCCTAGTGTACAAAGGATGCGTCACCTGATTTGATGCTTTGTTTTATATCATAATTATCAAAAAAAATGTCTATATGAGAATCTATCTTATTCTTCTCTACCAATTTTGAATTACGCGTAGGCAAACAGAGGGCTTGGACTTACTGCACATATTATCAATCACTGCAAGTTGGTTCTTAAGTTTCCTGAAGGCACCAATAGCACCTGGGTACGCCTCTTAATTTCATTATCTCTGTGTGTGTATGTGCTCCTGCGTCTGCAATTGACCAGATTTTTGTCTTCACCTGCAGTTGAATCCACAGTTTAAGACCTTTGAGCCATTGGAGTACAGCTATGATGTTTGTGAGGCAATTCTACTGTGGGAACAGGTTAGTAATTCCAGTTTGTGTTCAAGTGTTTCGCTTTAGTACATGTTATATACTAAGATTGTCTGAAATGCAGTATCGTAACATGACTACAGTTTTAACAAGAGAATATTTAGATGCGCGGCCAGATGGATGGTTGGACTATGCAGCTAAGAGGATAGCACAATTGTATGCTTACATCCTGCTTTTGAAAGATAATTGAATTAACAACAAATTTTCAGTAGAATCTACTTATCCTTTTATTTGCACTTATGAAGTAACATACCCCTGATTCCTTTTTTTCCCCCACCTCATTTCCTTCTCAATTGCAGAGGTGCAAAGGATTGCAGCAATCGGTCACTTTGTGAGGAGAACCTTAACATGATTTTGCCAGCAAAGCCACCCTTTCACCCCCGTCAATTTCAGAAATGTGCTGTTGTGGGAAATTCAGGAGATCTGTTAAAGACGGAGTTTGGAAAAGAAATTGATAGACATGATGCAGTTATACGGGACAATGAGGCCCCAGTAAATGAGGTAATGAGCCATTAGAGAGGTGGCTTTTCTCATAATCAATGACCGTAATACTTACTTTCTTCTGAAGTCTTCATTTTGTTGACTTCATTATGGACTGATCTGTCTTTGGAATGGTCATACTATGTTTAAGCTGGTGAGGCTATGTGTCTTACTAGGGCTTTTTTCTGCTTCGGTTAAACAATAGTTGATATCTTAGATTGAACATCACAAGCCTTATAATCAGAATTCTGAGTGCCATCATTGAATTGAAAATGCTTTAGAGTTGGCGTGTGTTAAGTAACCAACTCATCTAAAAGCTTTTAGATAGGGGCTCAACAATGTATATCAAGCTTAACACTCCCCCTTATGTGTGACCTGTCCATACGTGGACAGATACACAAACATGCCTCACCAGGGACATCAAAAAGCAAACAGAGTGACAACATGCATTCACAATATTCTGGGTAACAAATGCAAGCTTGATGATTCGAACTCACGACCTTGCCAAACCATGTTAAGTAACCAACTCATCTAGAAGCTTAAGCTATTAGATAGGGGCTCAACAATATATATCAAACTTAACAGCGTGTATTTGCATAACTTCTATGCTTGAACTATTACGTTGCATCTAAGAGGCAATGTGATCCAATTGATTGCCTTACTCTGTTTATTGTTTTCACTACCTTGCAGAAATATGCAAAACATGTTGGCCTAAAGAGAGATTTCAGACTTGGAGTGAGGGGTACTGCCCGTAACATGGTCACTATCCTAAATGGATCAGGTGAATATATATTATAGATTTAGGCTGTATAGTAGCTCTTACTTGAATGGAATCTGACAAAGTTTATTTTTGTTTTTCTCATGTTTAATAAAAGTATATCAGCAAAGGAAGTAGTATTATGAATAACAATGAAAGTTATATACTAGGCCCACACACAAACACCCTCAACATTACATTCTGCAGCTGAAGAAAATCACCACTTGATATGAACACAACAAAATGTCTGAACAGAAATCACATACTGAAACCACTGGGCATGAACACCAAAAAAGAACTACATAACAATTAAGTTACAAACAGCACCCAACTTAACTGTTAAAGCACTAAAAACTTGTAGACATTACCCGCATCAGGGCTAAAACATCCACTAAGCCATACCCCAGTGCCAGATGATAAAGTGATGTAGGGGACGGAAAAAATTACATAAAAATAGCCGTGTTTGACATGCATGTCCTAGGGCACAGGTGTCTACATATGTGGACATATGACATTAGGGTTTATACGGTAGAATTATGCTTCATGAAATGCCAACTAATATACAAAATTTTCTCAAAGGTTTGGTTATATCAAATCAATATTTGTCTCATATATAGATTTTGAAGGTCTTCATGTCTATGTTGACTGTAGACACTTATGTTGGTTATAGTGCTAAACATTTCAAAGAACAACAATCAGAGCAGTATTGCTGTTATGCCTCCAGATCTTGAGAAAAGCTTTGGTCCCACCATCCTTGAAACGTATTAGACCTTTCCAGTTTCCACTCCATTTATTGCTAAGCTTTCGGTTGTGTTTGCTTCCCTAAATATTTTTGCAAAAGAAATTTTTGATGTCCAAAATGCCACAATCCCAGCAATTGTTAGAACAGTACCAGATAACTCAATCTCCTTATTTTATACAAATCTGCTACCTTTATGCACTCAACCTCCTTATCTTAAATGCAACTGCCACCCCCATATCTCCATACACTGAACCTTCCCACTCTATATCTCATCACCCCAAACGACTTGGTAAATGCCCAGTCTTGTAAAATAAAGTAAATACACAGAAACTGATGCCTACATAGCGATTGGCTAAAGGTCAAAGTGGCATACATTGCTGGCAGAGTTGTTATTTATCCAATGCTTATTTACTTCAAATTAGCTTCTTAGCCTTCTTTAATTTCCTTTATTTTGTATTGTTTAGTTTATATTTAGTTTGGGCGCCGACGTGTCCCTCAGAGGAATGCTCTTCTATGTAAAGGACGTGTCACCTATTTTGACGCTCTTCTTTTTATATACTTTACCTTTATCAATAAAAGATATAAAGTTCCCATGTTATCATCAAAAGTGTGACCCACAGAGACTGCTCCTTCCTCGTGTTAACAGAAGTATTAAAGTTCCTTGATCTGAAAAAGAAAGACAAAAAAAGGGTAAGGGAAATGAGGACAAGGTACAGAAATTTCCATGCCATGAAACATATCCAGAAGTGTCAAGGCTTAGCACTTTATAGACAAAAGGAAAAAGAAAGGAGGGCTAATCACAAAAATTTCGTTAGGTCATGAAACCTATCCAGAATTGTTATTACTAGCACTCTCTGACCTTTTCTTATCTCTTGCAGATGATGAGGTGCTTATCATCAAAAGTGTGACCCACAGAGACTTTAATAAAATGATAAATGTAAGTTTTGCACCAAATTCAGAATGTTGCCAGTATTTATTTTGCCAAATTTGCCGGTGGTTTTGATAACTAACGACTGAAGCTGGGTTCTTTCATTTGAATGACTTCGGCTTCTTTCAACGGGGTGGGATAGGCAAGTCCCCACCTAAGGAGAGTCTCCTTCAGTTGAAACACATGGATTTATGGGTCTTCTGTTAGTTCAATTTCCAATTTTTCGGTATTATCCATGTTCCCCAAGTCATCTTAACTATGCCGCTACTGTGTTAACTTCTTTTTCTGCACGCACTTTTTCAAAGTTAGGGGAAAAGAAAAAGAGAAAAAAAGGAGGGTTTATATCTTTATATTAGGTTCTAAACGCTGTTGTAGGAAATAAATTATGTATGGACATATGCTCCAATTGATTGATTAAGCTCGTCATCCTAGCAGATAAGCAAGCTATGAGTAGTAGTTTTTTTGTTTCTCTCAAAGAAGAAACTAAACTGTTGCATTAGAAGACAATAAGTAGGAGCCTTTAAGTTCAATTTTGCCCAAATCTATCACATGTTTGATTACTTGTAAAAGCATTAGCTGTAGATTTTCATACGAAAAATCAGCAACAAACTAACTTCCTCCATTATTGCAAAGAATGTTCTCAGAAAATGCCCACAAGTCACGACTCATAAGACCATGGATTATTTTCCATAGGTCAGAGTTACTCTATCAACAAGATGATCTAGTTGTCAATCCATTGGTGGTTCTAGAACATTATAGACTCTTTGGCTCTCCATACTTAAATAATCAGGCAAAGCTTGCGCTTGTTTCCTAACGAAAGGGAATCTTTGGAGGCAGTGGATTTGATATGTTGGCATTTTGAAGAACAAGCAGGCTGTGTTTTCAATATGATTATTGCTCAAGCTATATCATGATTAACAACCTCCCATACTTGCCATTGTTTTTAGTTCTCCACCTGTCACAGCAAGCCAACCACTATAGAAAGGATCATAATTGTATGCAAGTAGTAAACCAAACTTGTCTGTACTAGTCATCATCAAAAGCAGGGATTTCAAAGCCTCTTCAGCTGATCAGCAGTGTGCTTTTTTTTTTTTGGTTGTTGTTGATCTTGTTAGATTTCAAACAACTTGATCTGGTTAAGAGGAAATTAGAACCGTTGAACTAGAACATGGTACGTTATTGGAATTGTAGTCAATTATCAAAGACCTTGTTTATGTCCCTCGTTACACTATAAATGATCCTTGGTTCACGTAACCCCCCCACTCCACCCCACACACAAAAAAAAAAGGGAAGAAAAATTGATCCTTGGCTGTAGGACTATTTGTACGTTTGGTACTTGAGTGGATCATGAAGCATCAGATTTCATAAGGAATGTTAAATGTTGATATTTAATCTGTTTGATCATTCAGGAATGCCCGTGTGTAATGTAATAAATGGTTGTGAATTTAATTCTTACTTAGCAACCAGAAAAACCTTAATTTCTGGTGAAGGACTAAAATCATTCACATGTATGTTTGCAGATGATACCAAATCCTGTGTATCTCTTCCAAGGTATTGTACTCCGTAGAGGTGCCAAAGGAACTGGAATGAAATCTATAGAACTCGCACTTTCCATGTGTGATATCGTTGACATATATGGTTTCACTGTTGATCCGGGCTACACTGAATGGTGAGTTTAATGCTTGATTATTTCCCTACTACTTCCCCCTCCCCCCTCCACACACATCCACAAACATGCATAATGAAAGAATGATATAGAAAGAAGCATGTTCATGGACTAATGCTCTAGTAACTTCTCATCCTCCTGTAGCCACATTGAAATTTTCACTTAACAATAGAAATACAGAGATTCACTTCTCATCTTTTCTCTCACATATTATTTCTTGTTATTCATATTCTTAAAGGACCCGATACTTTTCTGAACCAAGGAAAGGGCATAATCCACTTCAAGGAAGAGCGTACTACCAGCTCCTTGAATGTCTTGGTGTATGTATATTCCATTCTTCTTAATCATAAAAAATAATTTTTAGTCAAGATGTATCCATATGTACTATTTGCTCAAAATCTGAAGCTTAACATTTCAGGTTATTAGGATTCATTCTCCTATGAGAGCGAAAAGGAAGCAAGACTGGTCTGATGTGCCAAGTCGAGAATCTATAGGCAGAGCTCATGTAGCTGCTTTACGCTTGAAGAGAAGTCAAGCTGGTGAAGCCGGCGGGCTGGGACAATTTGGTAATTGTAAGGTGTGGGGAAGTGTTGGGCCCAGTTCTGATGGACCTGTATCTGGATCTCCCGACATGAGCAGTGTAAGGAAGCAGTCAAATTACAGTAAATGGGAAACCATGCCTATTAAGAGTCTGAGAAAGGAAGCATGGGATCACTTTATCCAGATGGAAGGTGTCTCTCTGTACAAAATGGATGGGAATAAACTTGATGATCTGGTATGTGTGAGGCATTCCTTGGAATCTGAGGCATAAGCAAATTTCCCAGTTGGCCTGTTGGTGGTGCTAAATTTTTTATTGGTCAAGATCAGAATTCTCGGTGGTTCACACTTTAGATGAATTTGGAGTCCCTGGACGGAGAAAGTGTTATTTGCTTACAACCATAAGCTCTTGTTGGAACTCGAACAAGACTAGAGTCATGTTATTGAACCCACGGGTTCTAATCAACTGGTGGTTTAACTAAAAGGCAGAGAGGTGGCCAATTTTTTCAACTCAGCTGACCTGTCTTGGACCTTTTTATGTGTTCTATAGAAAGATGAGTGAAGAGTGTGATTTTCAGAAAATTCACTGTTCTTGGTGTACTAGGCTTTGGGTGATACAATATACTTATGATGGGTGTTCAAAGTTGAACAGAAAATCCTAAAATATGTATTCTGGTTAGAGTATCTCATTTGTCAATTATACTTACAAATTTATTTGCAGTCTTGGTCTTCGTCCCAATGCCTTGGCCTTTGGGTACCGTTTTCTCATGTTCCATCACCACCAACCTAAATAAGAGCTCATTTCAGTTCTTTCACACAGAGCTGCTTCTTCAATCTTGAGTAAAGAGTTTACTTGATAAGCTTGTTGAAGATAGTGGGAACTTGGTTGTATATCCGGACGGCATACAGCCGGACGGGTAGTGGATAATATTGTTGAGACAACTGTAACTTAGTTGTATCTGAAAGCTCGATGAAGAACTGTAAACCTAACCTGATCAGTGATCAATCCACTAAAATAAACTTTGCCCCATCTGTTTATGGCAGAAAGCCAGAAATGTATCCAGAAGCGAATTGAAGCTCCTGCTGACTGCTGAGAAAGAGAGTATGCAGCTCCACATCCACATCCACATGCATGCAAGCTACTAACAATTGTGTAGCGATATATACATATACATATATAATCTGTTATTTTACAAGAATGAAGTGTGCTGCTGTGATGTTCTTGGAGGTGAATTCATTCATATCAATAGAATGCTTACTTGAGCAACTTAGACTCTCTCTCTCTCTCTCACACACCACATCTTCTTGTTTAGTACATGTACTCTACTGTCAATCCCTATTCTCTTGCAATTTAATGACTCTAATTTTAGATTTTCTTTCTTTCCTTTGGTCCTACCAACCTTTCTTTATCCATCTCCCATTTTTTCTTCAATCACTACAAATAAAAACTCAAAACTTTAAAATTAAGTTACCAAATCGCGATGACAAACACACTCAGTAAGCTAGATCTCAAGCAATCAAAAATCATTATGTATTATGACCTAAATAAATAAAATATTTTGAAAATAAAATTAATAAAAATACCCAAGACGGTTAGGAAATCTGATCTTTAAAATTTACACTTGGGCTGAGAACCTGGGGAACACGCCGGTGTATGAATGAATACAAAGTGACAGAGTTTAAGCTATATCAAAGTGTGCATTCCTTGTTTTCCATGGAAACGAGGCTTTTATAGCCAAAGAATGTAACTGCGGAGTTAATGTCATTAACCACGGAGCACATTTGTGACGTGGGGCGGTTGTCACGCCAGCTTAGGACTTTTTTTTTTTCCCCACCTAAGGGGGGTATGAGAAGGGATCGAACACACGAGGCGCCTCACACTTTGTGAGCCCGTGTCCGGCGCCAGCTTAGGACTTGACGTGCTCACTATGAGTTGATATTTACTCGGGTTAAAACCTTTTGGTTGTTGCAAAATACTTGGGCCGTGTCAACACGTGCACATGATGTCGAATTTGGGCTTAGCATGTCATTATGGTTTATGATTGTTAGTTCATTTCGTTCAACATCTATATTGACTTCCCCTCTTTAGCTCCGTCCATCTTGAGCTACTAGTTCTAAGTCGTAACTCGTAACAGGACCAGCCAATACATTTACTCATACCTTGGTACCATTTGAAACAAGATCCCTTTATCCCCTCTCCACCTCCGAAATTGTCATTGTGACAATTAATATCAGAGTGCAGAGTGCAGAGTGCCCATTTCATCTGTGAAGAAATGGTAGCCATTAATAGTTGAAACAAAAGCTTAGGCGCAGCCATTATTATTTTAGTTCGTCTTTTCCTATGAAACCGTGTCAAAGATTTAGAACAGGAAATGCATTCCACAATCATACACATGTCCTTCAACTTCCACAGTTAACCCACCATATTGCCGGTACTTTAGTCGACGCTAGAATCATTAAAACTGGGTTTGACCCAAACACTTGTCGCTCCAACTTTCAGCTTCAACGTCTTGCAGCAAATGGCCAGCTATCCCAGGCACGCCAGCTGTTCGATCAAATGCCCCACAAAAACGCATGGTCAACGAATACATTGATTTCTGCATACTTAAAATCAGGTAATCTCCCTTGTGCGAGAACATTATTTGATCAAATGGATGTTCGAACGCAAGTGTCATGGACGATATTAATTGGTGGATATTCGAAGCACTGTCAACCCATGGAAGCTTTTAAGCTCTATGCCGAAATGTGCCGGTGGGGAACAACTCCTGATTATGTTACTTTTGCTACTCTCTTATCAGGTTGTGATGACAGTGTCACAGCCAAACAAATAGTTCAAGTGCATGCTCATATTCTCAAAATGGGGTACGATTCCACCCTTATGGTTTGCAACAGCTTACTTGATTCTTACTGCAAATCTCGAAATCTTGATTTTGCTAATCAGCTCTTGAAGGATATGCCCACAAGGGATTCCGTGACTTTTAATGCAATGATAACCGGCTACTCGAAAGATGGGTTGAACGAGCAGGCGATTAACTTCTTCATGGAAATGCAAAATTTGGGTTTAAAGCCATCTGAGTTCACTTTTGCAGCTGTAGTATGTGCTAGTATGGGGCTCGATGACATTGATCTTGGGCTACAAATTCATGCAGAGGTGGTCAAGACCAATTTTGTTTGGAATGTATTTGTGGCCAATGCTTTACTTGATTTCTACTCAAAGCATAATTGTATTGATGATGCAAAAAAACTCTTCGAAGAGATGCCTTGGTTGGATGTTGTTTCTTACAATGTGATCATCACTGCATATGTATGGAATGGGCAACAGAAGGAATCCATAGATCTCTTACGTGAATTACAGTTGACAAAACTCGATCGGAGACAATTTCCTTTTGCGACAATGTTGAGCCTTGCATCAAATAAACAAGATTTGGAAATGGGTAGACAAATCCATGCGCAGACCTTGGTAACGACAGCCGATTCAGATATTCTGGTTGGTAATGCACTAGTTGACATGTATGCCAAATGCAACAAATTTGACGAAGCCTATGTGATATTTGCAAGTCTCGCTTACAAGAGCTCGGTTCCATGGACTGCTATGATCTCAGCTTACGTTCAAAGAGGATTCCATAATGAAGCTCTTGAGCTTTTCAAGGAGATGCGCAAAGCCGGTGTCTGGACTGACCAAGCAACTTTTTCCAGCACCGTAAGAGCTTCCGCAAACCTGGCCTCCCTTTCGCTAGGGAAACAGTTGCACTCATGCATAATCACATCAGGGTGCATGTCAAATGTTTACTGTGGTAGCGCTGTACTAGACATGTATGCAAAGTGTGGGTCCTTAAACAATGCCATTCAAACATTTCAAGAGATGCCTCGCAGGAATGTTGTCTCTTGGAATGCATTGATCTCGGCTTATGCTCAGAATGGGGATGGGGAGGCCACTCTAAGATCCTTCAAAGAGTTGATACAATCTGGTCTTGAGCCAAATTCAGTCAGCTTCCTGTCTGTGTTAACTGCTTGTAGCCACTGTGGGCTCGTTGAGGAAGGACTGCATCACTTCAACTCCATGACTCAGGCCTATAACCTTATTCCAAAGAGAGAACACTACGCATCAATGGTTGATATCTTGTGCAGAAGCGGACGATTCAAGGTAGCGGAGAAATTAATGGCTCAAATGCCTTTTGAGGCGGATGAGATCATCTGGTCATCTGTCTTGAACTCATGCAGGATTCATAAGAATCAAGAGCTTGCGAAAAGGGCTGCAGATGCCCTCTTCAACATGAAGGTTATTAGAGATGCAGCTCCTTATGTCGCCATGTCTAATATCTATGCAGAAGCTGCAGAATGGGAGAACGTGGGAAAGGTTATGAAGGCTATGAAGGATAGAGGAGTTAAGAAGGTGGCAGCGCATAGTTGGGTTGAAATCAAACACAAGGTTCACGTCTTTGCTGCAAACGATAGGATGCACCCACAGATTGAGGAGATTAGGACAAAGATCGAAGCATTGGGAAAGAAGATGGAAAAGGAAGGTTACAAGCCAAACACAAGTGTTGTTCTACACAATGTGGACGAGGAAATCAAATTAGAATCTCTTAAGTATCACAGTGAGAGGCTAGCAATTGCTTATGCACTGATCAGTACACCAGAAGGGTCGCCAATAGTCGTGATGAAGAACCTGAGGGCTTGCACAGACTGCCATGCTGCAATCAAGGTGATTTCGAAAATTGTTGGTAGGGATATCACAGTTAGAGATTCCAGCAGGTTCCATCATTTCAGAGATGGGTTTTGTTCCTGTGGAGATTATTGGTAACTTTTATAGACAAAAAACAAATACAAACATTCTTTCTTCCCTGACCAACATTTTCATCACCAACACCAAATAAAAACCTTAGAAAATTCAATTGTGCATCGTCGGCAGACTAAGAAACAAAGACATTGTGAGAATCTATTTCTTGAGAACACTATCAGGAACAACCTTGAGTTGCTTTCTCTGGTTAGAGTTAGCAATTTTCTTCAGAGTCTTGGGATTAGTGATCTTCTGATACTTGGTACCAGTTCTGAGAATGTTCTCCTTCTTCTTCTTCTCCCTCTCCTCCTTTTTCTTCCTCTTCTCCACCTTGTTCTTCCTAATCTCCTCCTTGAGCTCCGTCATCCTCTCCTTGTACGCCTTCTTCACCTCCTTCTGCCTCGCCCTTTCCTCAAACATTGTTCCTTTCAGGCTCACCTTAACAGCCGAAGATCGGTGAGTCCTGGGCTGCTTCCAATTCTGCCCCGAAACTCTGCCGGCAATGACACCGTCGTAAGTAGGATTTCCAAACACCGGTTTGTTAGGATCTTTGGAAGAAGGAACCGCTTGCCTCTTCGATGACGGGGGAAGACCGGCAGTTCCTTCCACTTCGGTGCCGTCGACATCCATAGAGCCAACACCATCATCGTCCTCGTGTATTTTCTGATTAAGTTGTTGTTCGGATCTCTTTCGCTTGTAGGTTTTGCCGCCGAAGCCTTCGTCTAGACGCCTGAAATCTATCGTACACGCCATGGATTAGGAGGGTCGCCTTTTTGGTTTTCTGCAAACAAAAATTAGGGTTTAATACTGTTGGGAGAGGAGAAAATATATTGTTGACCAATCAACGGTTCGGATCCTCTTGGGAAGTGCTCTTTTTTTTTAACTAGTACTCTTACCCGTGCCGATGGCACGGCGCCAAATTTTATTAATAAATGAAGCAGATACTGTGGAAATGAACTATTAAAAATATTATTTTCTTTAAAAAATTGACTTTCAAACGGGGTCTTTTTACCAGGAACGGAGGGATTAATTAATAATTTGTATACGAAATTGCGGGCCGGAAAAAACGGGCCGGACAATAATTAAATTGATTAAGTTAATTACGATAACAATTAAAAAGAAAAAAAACAAATATTTCAAATTACAAAACTTAATATTTTTTTTAAAATTTTTAAAATTTGTATACTAAATTACGGGTTGGGAGAAAATTAAATTGATTAAGTTAATTACGATAACAATTAAAAATAAAAAAATACAAATACAAATTTTCGCAACCATAAAAATGTAAAACTGTAAAACCGTAAAATATTAACTGTAAAACTGTGAGAGAGAGAGAGAGTTAAATTTAGTTACGTTGGTAAATTGAGTTAGACAAAAGACAGTTAATAACCGTTGAGGGAATTACAGCCGTAAGATTAAAGTAAAAAAATTAATCATAGCCACTTTTTATCCCAACTCAATTTCACAGGTATCCAAAATTAATCATAGCCACTTTTTATCCCAAGTGAATTGTACACGTATAAACTGAGCTGTATTGTATATATATATATATATATATATATATATTGAAGGTCGACCTCACATACGTGAGAGAGAGATGAAGCGGGCAGATGACGGAGATTTCATAGAGAGGAGGAGATGGTGAGGTTGGGCCAGATAATTGATTTCCCGATTCAGGGGGATTTTGGAGAAACCGTAGGGAAGTTGGAATCGTAGAGGGAGAGGGGGACTCAGAGGGATAAGGGTTGTGTGGGGAATAAATTACAGCCGTTTGATATAAGTAAAAATAATCAATCTCAGCCGTTCTTTATCCTACTGAGCTCTATTGTATAATAGATATATATATAGATTGATTGAAGGTCAGCCTCACATACGTGAGAGAGAATATATATATATATATATATAGATTGAAGGTCGACCTCACATACGTGAGAGAGAGATGAAGCGGGCAGATGACGGAGATTTCATAGAGAGGAAGAGATGGTGAGGTTGGGCCAGATAATTGATTCCCCGATTTAGGGGGATTTTGGAGAAACCGTAGGGAAGTTGGAATCGTAGAGGGAGAGGGAGACTCAGAGGGATAAGGGTTGTGCGGGGAATAAATTACAGCCGTTTGATATAAGTAAAAATAATCAATCTCAGCCGCTCTTTATCCTACTGAGCTCTATTGTATAATAGATCGGACTAACCACACATCAAGATGAACTATCTACACCCAAATTAATATATATATATATATATATATATATATATATATATATATATATATATATATATATATATATATATATATATATATATATATAAATGTCACTGCGTAAAATAACAAAAGACATCTTTCTATTAAAAGCACCTCAATAATTTCTTTCTACACCTTATTACTTAATTATAAGTCATTATATAAAATGTAAATATATTCTACTTACACCCCAAATATTATAATAACACACTCACTAAATTTTATACATGTTGAATATATTCCCTCTATTTTTACTTTTCTTTACTTTTTCTCCTCTACTAAATTTCTTACAAAAAAATTATTTCAAACTCAAGCCATAAACATCACATTGTTGAAAAAATATCATGCATGGAGCCTAAAGAAATTATGTAGACAAATAATATAAGTATTCCTTCCATTTTCCTCGATTAAAATTTCATTTTTACCGAATTTTTTCAAAAATTTTGAACTGTTGTTAGTCTGTTTGTGCGGCTCTAGTGTGTTGCACATTCCTCGTGCTATGCACCACATGTCTGTCGCACAATCCTCTTGTTGTGCACCATATGGCTGCCGCACAGTCCTCCTATCGTGCACCACATGTCTGCCACTCACACCACTTTATGTGCACCAATTCATGGTCGCACATATCTTATTTTGTGCTCCAAACCAGGGCGCACAAGTCACAACCCATTTTCAAATCTAACGTAATACAAAATTTGGGTCAAACACTAATACAAAATCTGGTGCTCTCCCGCCCTTTCGAAGAATTCTCAAGCAACTCCTGCACCATTGGTCTAATTTGGGTTTATGTTTAATTTTTTATTTTCTATTCTATGGAATCATGTGTTTGCTGTTCACCAAATATTTATGTTTATATTTAATTTTTTATTTTAAATGCTATGGAATCACATTCCTCCTACTGTGTATCAAATGTTTAATATTTTCGAAATCACGTATTTGCTGGGCTAATGAGGGTGATTGGATATTAATTGAGTGGACGAAGGTTGGTTGGTGACTTAAATTGGTGAGGTGTAAATAAAATTGGGGTATAGAATATGATGAGTGAGGTATGGAATTTAAAAGGGTAAAATAGGAAGTTAGGACGGGGTGTAAAAATAAAGTTAGAAAATTTGTTAAATAAGTGGAGTATAAATAGAATTAGAGTGTAGAAAGTAGATGTTGGTGTGTGGTTAGTCTAACCCTTTTTTTCTCCCTTTGGTGGCACTAGTTGAACCCCCAACCATCTAAATACATCCCACTTCTTTATTGATCCCTTCATCCCTAAATTATTGTCCTAGTTAACCCGTCGCACGGATTATTAAAAAAAATAATTGATTTGATTATTTATATTGATTTAATGTGTAGTTTCCTTTAAAACCTATGTGTATGTGACACATAATTAAAGTATGGTGAAAAAGTAAGGATAAAGCGGTAAAAGTGATGTTCTAAAAGTGTAAGTTTCAAACTGGACAATTATTTTAGGACAGACGAAAAAAGAAAGAAGGACGATAATTTAAGGACGGATGGAGTACGAAACACCCTTTATTAGAAAGACATTGTTGCCCCTTTTTCGCTATTTTTTTCTTCAACCCCTTCTTTTTTCTCCCTTTTTTTTTCGTCTCCCATTTTTTTACTTTTTCCGTTTTCCCAACCCCCTCTCTTATTCCTCTTTTTTGTTTCATGCTCCCTCTTCTTCAATTCCTCCCAGCGCCACCCTCCTTTTTTTGTTTTGTTTTTTTAATTTTCCCTTCCCCTTTCTTCTTAATTTTTTTAATCTGGCGTTGCTAATTGAAACACATAGTTAGTGATATACGTGACTATATAATATGGGTGGGAATAACCACACCCCAAAAACCTATCTCTACACCCCACTTACAATAATTACACATATGTCATTAAGTGAAAGACCTAATAAGCCCTTCTAAGGATTACACCTCATCAATTAATCTCTACACCCCATCAATTAATTTATACACCTCATCAATTAATCTCTACACCCCATTAAAATAATTATAATACCCTTATACTAAAAGACAAATAATATTCCCTACACCCCATTGGATTATATTTACACCCCAAATCATAAATCACAAATGCATGCAGAGAGCTACGGGACCTTCATTGTTTTTTCTTCTTCCAATTTTTTTTCAAAACTCTCTCAAAACCAACCTTAAACATAATCACATTGTCAAAAATAATATTACAAGAAGCTTAAAGAAGTCATGTGGTCGGGTAATGTAAGTATTCATTTCACTTCTTCGATTAAAATTTGGTTTTTTGCCAAAAAAAAAATTCGAGCTGGGTATTACGGTTGTTCGACTCTGGTGTGATGAACACCCTTAAGGCTGTTCGGCCAGTGCTGGGCAAACAGCCTTAAGGGTGTTCACCACACTCTGGCCGAACACCAGCACTTATGTCCATCTCATCCTGGCCGAACACACTCACTACTGTTCATCTTAGCCTGGTCGAGCATGCTCACCTCTGTTCATCTCAGTCTGGCCGAACACTCTCACTTCTGTTCATCTCATCCTGGCCGAACGAACCCACATCCACACATTGGCCGGACAATGCATGAACAATGCAGAATCATGGAGTAGGGTTCGAGCAGACTTGTCGATGGAGTTGATGTTAAACCATGAGTTGTACACACGTGTCTTAATTGAATGTAATCGTGTTACTAAAGTGAACGTGAGTCTCCATTACAACGACATTAGTGCTCCCGAGGCATATTGGTTTGATGTAAATGATATGGGTCATTTGGTTGTATCGTATTACAACATTGCTTTCATGGTATTAGATAAAAAAAAAACATTGTTTCACTTACTTACCATTGAGGAACGCACCCCCAATTGATCCACATATTATTTGTATCAGAAGAGTAAACTGTGATCACTTTATTCAGGTTTGATCACTTTCGATTGCTTTACTTCACTTATTTACAATTGGTTGACATATTATTTTGTTTAAATTATTTATTGACATCATCTCAATTTATTTGTAAGTTTTTTTACGTGATGGTTACCCATTAGCAGCTGTGCCGTGGGTATGTGACCAGAATTGCTCGTCGTCTGCTAATGCGTGGAAATTACTTTATATTAATCAACAACTTTCATATAGTGAATCTGTAGGCATAACTAGAGTTGTTGGTAGTTCTGACAGTATACATTTGAAGTAGTTATGATTGTATTATATTAAAAACATGCATTTGAACGTATCATTTTGGTTAATTATTTATTTTTAATGATGTTTTGGTTATGTGTATTTAAATTATGTATGATATTGAGGTTCTGCTAATGCTTCTTTTATGTTGCTATGAAATGTCATATGTTATACAAAGTCTGTAATAAGATAATAACATTAAAACCAAGCCACACGAATTCATGAAAGGTTTGCTAAAAATTTCATAACCACAAAAAATACTAAAAATTGTTTTACAAATCATAACATTTAAAAAAAAAAACATAAACATAGTCTAGATCACTATTGCCTTTCACGAGACGGTCTCGCGTTATCAGGTGGACCGTTTATAACTATGTGAACTCTATCAAGTCATGAGTCCAGCTCCTCATACAGTATAGATCGGTCACCAGATCTCTAGCGCCGCACTATGAGATCAATCATAGTCCTCACAACTCCCAACATCTTGTCATCTAAGTCGGCTGCAACGACGTCAGTCGTCAGTCGTAGTGGTATTAACGTATCTGGATCATCTACCACGGGACTGGACGATTACATGTGAACACTCCCGGTACCAGTCTAAATAACCCGGATCACAATCTCAAGCACGAAGGACACGCTTACCAAGACATTCTTCAGATAGGAAATGACTATCTGACGTCAACCAGTACCCAACAAAACCAAGCCACAAAGGCAAGGTCTTCAAGTTATCTCGAGGACCGCAGTTTTGAGCAATGATTGTCCTCGAAATTGTTTGCACATGTCCGAACTGTCGAAGGACTCTGTCTTGATGGTATGGCTCGACAATATAGTCCATCTGTATACATCCTAGATACGTGGCAATCTGATGCCATGCAAACCGGTCCCTGACCTTACTGTCGTAAGGAAGCCAGTCAACCTAAAACAATAGACCAACAAAAAGTCAAAAACTTTCAATACGAAGCCTAATATTAATAAGTTGTTGAAATTGATAGAAAAATATATATACTCACGTTACGGCTCGTCAGTCTATCTAAGTGCTCACGTGATGCCAACAAACGGTCTGCGTGTCGTCCCTGATTCCCTTGCGGGATCCACCTACGTGCAAGTGAGTATCTGGACTTGTAATCAACATTATGTAGATGTCTCATCTATGGAAACGGCAAGTAGATCCACATCTAAAAGCAATAAATCATACATTTTAAGAGATTAAAGTATCAAATAAAGCATCTTAACTTTAATAGTAAATACACAACATAAAAATATAAAATAATTATAATTATTACCTCAAGTAATGTCATGAAACCAGCTATTTGCTTCGTGTTATACCTAGACGCTTGTCCTATCTGTCTATATAAATATGCAAGGGTGGCAGTTCCTCATGCATAAGTATCTAGATTTTTAAGATCCTCAAGCCACTCTAAGTATGCAATAGGTACACGGGTCCCGCTCTTAACAGCAAATATCGTGCAATCCAAGACCAATAAGAAGTACGCCCTCACAGCACAACCCACCCTAAACTCATCCTCATATGTGGCATCATCATTAAACCTCACACATAGCCACTCCAATGTCACCGAAGCCTCCCTTTTATTTCTCATGCCCTCAAAAACCTCTTCAAGTGACACTCCCAACATCTGACTCACATATGCGGCATCAACATCCCTAGCACAAGATAATGGATCACCCACAATCGAAAGACCGAGCAGACAAAACACATCGTCTAAAGTAATGGTCATCTCCCCGAAAGACATATGGAAAGTGTTAAGTCTCTGGATGCCATCGTTCCACGAAAGCAGAAACCAACACCTTATTCACATCAGAATAGCATACATGCCTTAGTTGACTAAGTGCACTACCCCTGACCATACCCCGAAAGACCCTCGAAGCTTCGCCATTAGGAATGACCCAATTAAGAAACTTATGTGTGATTGTGACATTTTAGAATACCACGCTCTTCTTTACCAGCTCAAATATATGCATCTACGTGTGACTCATATGAAGTCAGTAACGATGTATCGCGTGGACCACCAGGAAATCTGCGCTCAATTTGAGGCTCATAAGTCTGCTGAAACTTCCCTTACGACTGCTCAAACTGAAATGGCTCCTGATCCTGTTCAAAAGTCTGATGGAACTGGCCCTGCGACTGCTCAAACTAAAAATGGTCTTGGTCCTGTTGAAAATGGTCATCTTCCTGCCCTGCTGTAAATGTTCATGCTCAAAAGTCTGCTGGAACTGCTCATCTTCCTGTCCCTGCTCATGAACATGCCCCTACCCCTGCCCATACCCATGCTCATGTTCTTGTTGACGTGCTTGTTCAATTTCTTTCCTAGCGGATGTCATCACCTTTTTCCTTGTATAAACATTTCTAAATATTTTTCCTGTAAACACCAAATAAAATAAATCATAATTAGGTTATAGTTCCAATAAAACAAAATCAAAGTTTGAAAAATGTGCTCAGTCTGCGTTTCGGCCAGTGTGAGATGAACATCTAAGGGAAAGTTCGACCAGAGTGAGATAAATAACCCATGGGCAGTTCGGCCAGAGTGAGATGAACAACGCATGGGTTGTTTGACTAGAGTAGGATGAACACCCCTAAGACTGCCCAGTCATAGTGAGATGAACGCCCTATTCAACGTTCGGCCAGCTTAAGATGAACAACCTATGGGGTGTTCGACCAGCTTGAGATGAACAGCCTATTGAGTGTTCATCAAACCAGGTCTGAACAACGGGGTTTTTACAGTTCGCCTAAATTCAATTTTTTTTGTTTTTTTAAAGAAAATTCAACACAAAATCATGCATTTCATACACTTGATATTTAAATTAGACCTAAAACTAGTATTTAAATGTAGAAGATGATGAAAATTTATACCAATAGATGAAGATATTGTTGATGACTTTATTCAAGATTGTTGTACAGAATGTTGATGATGTTCTTGTTGTTGTTGCTGAGAGTAAGGGGCTAAGATGAGAGTAATGGTTTGATTAGTTTTTTGAATTGCCTATGAAATACGCGCAGGTGGGGAAGGGAGTTCTATGCACTGCTTCCTTCTTCAAACGGCAACAATAGGTACGTAATTGACGGGTTGGTGGTAATTAATTGGGTTGGTTGGAAAAAATGGTATAATAGGTATTTAGCTGGGGTGTAGAGAATGAATGAAGTGAGAAAAGAGTGGAGTGTAGAGAGTAATAGGGTATAGAAATAGATTTTTGGGGTGTAGTTAATAGTTATCCTCGCCCATATAATATATATAGAATATAGTATGCTAAGAAAGGCGATCAAGTTTAATACAAGCTGAACAAGCAAACACCTAAAATGTGTGTACTTAAATATGAAATATGTAATTTCACTAAGACTTTTTCTCGATCACATACTTTTTATTTGTGTAAAATTGTATGTACGTAAATATGTAATTGTGGAGGAAAGGGGTGCTCCAATATTTAAAAAATAATTTACGAAAAATAAATCTATAGGTTATTTTTCAAAAAATTAGGCTTCATTTTCCGTTAACTCGAAAAAACTTATACGTTTACTACATTTTTCAACAGTTACCGAACACGAAAAAATGAGAAAAATGTTTTTCAAAAATCATTGTCCATGAAACAAACAAAGTAACTAATAAAAAAACCCAATAATAAGCAACTAAAAATAATGGTTTTCAAACCAAAATTTTTTACTTAAATTTTATCCCAAACATTAGTCTTATTTTAAAGGACAGCAGAAGTCTTATTTTAAAGAACAGCAGACAAGTCTTAATTTCAAAGTTTTCAACCGCTCTACACTTTTATTTTTTTCGTAAACAATGCATCATTTATACCCTGTGAGTGTGTGATGCATGAAAGTGTTTTATTTTGTATATCACAATGCCTCACAATGCATGATGCGCCTTTTTCCAGTTTCGAAAAAATATAAAAGTATAAAACGATTGAAAATTATGAGAGGGGATCGGCCGAATATTCCCCTATTTTAAATTACTTTTGGAAGTGCAAACTTAAATGAGAAGATAAAGTGAAAGTAAAAAAGATGTTTCAGGAATACAGGACCTGACGATAGAAATACTAGGAAGCGATATACAAGTCCAAAAAATGCTCATTTTTGACGGCATTGGTTGTCAAAAATAAGTAGTACATTAGAAAGGGGTTTAAGAAAAGGAAGAGCACAACTTCAACAGAACAGAACAATGGAGACTAATGGAAACGAAAAAGTTCTCAAGCTTTCAACTGTGGAGCACTAGCAATCTAAACTAGTTCCTGAAGATCAGTCTCGAAGAAGGTCGAGTGAAGGGCTCTTACACATTGTTCTGCTTCACTGTCGTTAACGATCATCGAGATATTAACCTGATTGGCAAAATTATGCACTAAATTAGGACTTTAAACTCCTGTGTACACGGACGTAACCATTCCTATCTAGCGGACACGAGTTAGCAAATACAAATACATGTACATGCATGTGAAACAAATCATCAAAAATGATTGTCTGGAGTTTCTGAAATACCTTTGATGCGCCTTGGGAGATCATCTGAACATTGATTCCATTGGTCCGAAGAACATGAAACGCCTGACATGAAATTCATACAAACATGAATTAATAATACTTCATGCTTATATCAAACGTAAAAGCTTGAAAAGGTAGCACACAGCAGGGGTTATGATTGATCCAGATGAAGCTGCACACAGCAGTGGTATGACTGATCTACATGCTAATGTAGCCAGCAAAGCACCTATGGTCACTATGCAACTATTGGAGAATCGCATTCTCAAGTATAATTTGAGGGTACACTTACAAGTCATCAAACACAGTTTGAACGATATCAACTAGATCAAATCATATATATTAGTTATTGAGCCAGCCCAGCCTACTCGAACCTAGCCAAATCATCCAGATAGACCAAAACCCCAAGCCAAGGCCGGGTTGTGTGAAATGTTGATTGGCATATTAGATAACGAGATAGGTAAAATCTCAGCGGTTTGACAAAGAACCAGCTGGTTCCAGTTTTTAGGGAAGAAAATCTGCCTTACAAAGTTCATCTTCTGACTAATGGATAACTAAACTAACAAGAGCTAAGCCAGCACCACTTAACTACATTTCGTCAATTGAATCACAAACTTCAGTATTTGCAGAACAAGCAGCTAAGATATCATGCTACAAACCATCACAAGTTTACGCAGCAATGTCAAGCAAGATTTTCTACTCTTGATTGTTATTCAATGAAAGTTACTCAGTTTCTTTTCTTTTTTTCTTCAACCTTCACAATTATGTCATTTTTCTTTCCAAACTGTTCTCTTCGCTATATCATACACAACACTGATTGCTTCCCATTTTCTGAGAACCGTAAATGCATATCAATAACTGTATTTATCAAGTAACCACAACCAACAACGATACTGCTACAGCCACAAATTTAGGAGTTAGTCAAATGACTAATATATGCGATGAATTGTATACCTTCTCTAGTATCAGTGAGGACCTCTGAACATTCCCAATCAATGAGATGATTGATCTGTGCTGAAGGAGATTCACAACTGCAATTTTCTCAAGTTCTTCTACGACATGATCAAGTTCCTGGTCAAGGAAGCACAAAAGAGATAAGATCTTACCAGTTAACACACTTTCCAAGACAAAACTCAGAGCTTAATAAACTGCTAAACTACTGGCATGCATGAGATGAACTAAAGTCTATTATTAGCAGGAGAGGTGCCACCGTGACAACTGGAAATAGGAATTATTTGCTGGAAACTGTTATTCAATTAGCCTAAAGACTGAATGGTGCATGTTATCGTACGCTTGCCTGCTGAATCAATTCTCTACTCCAAAGTTTTGAGGGATCCAATGTCAAGGAAATGCTAACTTCGCTGGTAGCAACAACATCAACAGATATGCCCAAATCTTCAAAGATTGAAAATACCTGAAATCATGCTGGGAGCATTAGAATTAGAGAACCAAATGAGTAGTAAGATCACAAAGACAAGCAGCTTTAGTTATAAAAATTCTTACTTACCTTAGCAAGGAACCCAAACTGACCAAGCATGCGAGTGCTGACAATATCCAACATGGTTACATTCCGTTTCAAAACAATGCTGGTTAATACTGCCTGGTTACAAGGAGAAGAAAATTTCAGATTTAAGTTTTCCAAAAAATAATGACATGCATTATGAAAAGTGTATTGCTACAGACCTTACTCATGTCTCTTGCTCTAGTTATGAGGGTACCGGGAGCATTTGGGTTGTAGGAATTCTTAACTCTTACAGGTATGTCACCCTCTCTGGCAGGCCTCATGGACTGTGGATGCAGTACCTATGTAAGCACAAATGGAAACAAGTCAAAAGACTAATTACAGAGATAGGTTGGTTTTTAAATTGACGGTATGTTATATTTCAGTCGGTAATAGAACACTACCTGTTAATCTGTTATATATGAAATACCGATCGCAAACTTTGAGATAAAATGATGAAAAAGGAAAGGACCAGGACATTGCAAATGAAGGTGTAAAGTGAAAGCTACAACCTCTAGTCAAAATGAACTGGAATTTAGAATCTTTGTGAACCCTAATATTGTCAAGTGATCATCCCACTTAACATGCTGAGATAAGCTAGAAAAGGTACAGTGTATACTTGAAATCAAATCAAATTGAAAGATCCAGAATTCCCCTGCCATCAATGATCCATTCAATTCAGAATGACAAGCACATTTCTCGAAATTGAAATCATCTGTAATAATGCTTGGCTTAATTAATGTAGGATAGGACAGACAAATCAAATTTTAAATGTCTGATGTGACAAAGTGCATAACAACTGCCCACCACCATACAACCACAACACTTCTGCATACAAGCTCTAGAATGTACACCTTTCAGCAATCACATAATGAGATGAAGTCAGAAAAATCTATACACAATCTTTTTCCTGAGGAAATTAGTAACTCGAAGTAGTCCTCTCCACAAATTCACAAGAATAATCCCTTTCCACACCATGGACCTCCAGCCTGCATTCATCCATCCTGGCCTTTTTTCAAGTACTTTGAAATGATAGCCAATACAAACGAGTAGTATTAAGCTTGATATACATTGTTGGACTAGATGTGTTGGTAACTTAACATGATATTAGAGCTCTGGTTTGGCATGGTCATGGGTTCGAGTAGTGCCGCTTGCATTTGTTAACCAAAGTTTTGTGATTGCATATGTTAGCACCATGTTTGGATTATGATGCCCCTGGTGAAGCATGTTTGTCAATCTCTCCATGTGTGGACGGGTCACACTTGAAGGGGAGTGTTATGCTTGATATACATTGTTGGGCTCCTATCTAATAACTTAAGCTTTTAGATGAGTTGGTAACTTAACAAGTAGAATGCAATTAACTGGCCAGAAAATTGGTTTAACCAAATGAATACAGTCTCAGGATAGTATCATCTTCGCCCAACAAGCAGATAATTTTTCTGTGCCAACTACGTTTGTTGCAATAGATATATGATACCTGAGCACCAAAATATGCGAGTTCAGCTGCCTCATCGAAAGTAAGATATGGCACAGGCTCTGCACTTGGATATATATTTGGATCACATGTCAAAACTCCATCAACATCTTTCCATACCTGTAACAAGTTGAGATAAGTTTTCAATTTCTTTCCCAGGAGCAGAGATCAATGTTGCAGACATACTCTAGAAGCCTGAAAAAATTCTCTGCAGAACTTGAACTTGTGAAAATAATAATCATATTCATATGCAATGACTAAACAGCTTTTGTCAGTTAACTTTCATGTAATAACATCAATCAAAATATCAGTGCACACCCATGCAGATCTCATTCTATGTAACCCAATCTTTTCACGAACCTGAATTTCTCGCAAACCCAGTGCTTTACCAATAGTTGTGGCTGTCAAATCACTACCACCTCTACCCAATGTAGTTACGGCACAAGTTCTCCAACCCTAAAATCAGTTAAACAAACTAGATAGTGTTATTTCAAAACCTTAGACGATGATCCCATCTAAAAGAAGCCTTTCATGGAAGAAAATGCTAAAGGTTTCAAAAGTAAATAACCTTTCCAAGGAAGCCAGTGACAATAGGAATTGCTGGATCATTGATCCAATCACCATGTAACCTCTTTGCAACAGCTGGATAAGTTGCTTCCAGAATATCAGCATTAGTAAAATCATCTGTTGTTATGATACCCATCTCAAATGCATCATACTGCAAAAAGAAAAACAGCACCATTACAATTAAACAGCATGATAGAATGTGGTAGTAAAATCATCTGCTATAGCAATGAAAGCAATCTCAAATACATCATACTGCAAGACAAAATAAATTCACATCATCATACTTGGACAGCACAAAAAAGATTGTAAAAGGGTACTTTCAAGTGCAATTAAAAATTGGAGCTGGTGATGGAAGGATAGCAGAATAAACCATCATCTAAATACCAAAACTATTTGACAAGCCTACACCAGTTATAGGCTTATAGCAGAAAACGCAATAAAAATGGGTAATCCATGTAAGTTACTTGAATGCCTAAATTATAATACTATCAAATAGTAGCACACTCTTCCCATGGGATTGAGTTTAAGTTAAGACTGTTCATTGCGCTGATTGTATGGTTTGTGTTAAACTTGATATACATTGTTGAGCCCCTATCTAATAGCTTAAGCTTTTAGATGAGTTGGTTACTTAACATGGTATCAGAGCTCTGGTTTGGCAAGGTCGTGGGTTCGAATCATCCCGCTTGCATTTATTACCCGGAATATTGTGAGTGCATGTTGTCACTCTGTTTGGTTGTGATGCCCATGGTTGAGGCATGTTTGTATATCTCTCCACGTGTGGACGGGTCACATGTGAGGGGGAATGTTAAGCTTGATATATATTGTTGAGCCCCTATCTAATAGCTTAAGCTTTTAGATGAGTTGGTTACTTAACAGTTTGCAAACAAAATTAATCCAATCTTTATTCTATTCAATTCCAGGAAGTCTGCAACATACAAGAAATTAAACAAGTTCACGTGGAGGAAAGAGAAGAAGAAGAAGAAAAAGAAAATATGTGGAAAATTATGGTAATAAATTTGAATACCTTGTGGATCAAGGGGGCCATAGTAACCAGCACAAATCAAAATCACAAATTAATTACACACAGCGTTGTAAATTTTATAATTAATTGTTCAGTTTTTCATGGACTTCTTCTGGACACTATCACCAGGCCAGCATAATTTTATTATCGTCAAGCAACTCAAGATTTCAGTGTTTCTCTATTAACCTTTTGTATGACAGACAATAAACTTTATTGCAACTGCAATATAATTGGAAATTGATAATACATCAAGATCTGAAATCGTTAAGAAACAGTTCCAGTGACAAACTACACACGTCCAAACACAAATTCGACTTAGATATTCAACTAGACATAGAAATTGTGAGCAAAAAGAATTTAAATCGAGCGATCAAGAAACCACATACTTGACGTGCTTTGGCACCAATCTCATTCAAATATGCTGCAAAAACTCTTGTAGAAAGGCACTCCCCAAAAGAAACCAAGTAATCTGTTGTTCGTGGAGTCAGCTCTTTCATCATAGCAATACCCTTCAGAAGTTGCTCTAATTCCTCTAGATGCTCTGCAAAATGTTTTATCGAAACAGATTATGGCCACAAGCAAATATATAAATGCAGGAACAGCAGCAGCTTAGGCATGCGATGAATAGCATAATTAATGTTTAATTGCTCCCTCTTTTCCACTTGGAGTAACTGCTGGCACTTTCGCATTAAATGGAACGGTATCAAATTGATGACATTTGATATTAATTGTTTTTATTAAACTATAAAGCGGTGGTTGGCAATACTTTTAGTTGGGAATTGTGATCGTATTATTATCTAAAATAATAGAGTTACTAAAATCAATAAAAATATGCTCAATTTGACCGCGAAAGGTTGAACATGCACTTTCTGAAAGAAAATGGGAGTGATAGCAGAAATACCAGAAGATGAAATACTTCAAATGTACTGGAAGACATTGTGACTGCATCAGGGTTCATAAAAACCCACTGCCATGTGTTTTTGGTATATGTAGCTCTCTTTTGACGAGCCTTCTTAGCAAAGCAAAGCAATGTCATTGGGTACTATATTTAAAGGAGATAGGGACCCCAACGTGAGAACCAATTAACAAAAACCTTATTGTAGTATGAACAATGATAGCATGGTGTGAAACACAAACAACCGCAATGGGGGCCTATTAAGCGAGTGCCAAAGATCAAATCTCCCAATAGACTAAATAATTTAGATCTCATTACAGGAGAAGATTGCAAACATTAAGGGAAGCACAACACTCAGGCATATGATTCAGAACTACACTGACAAGGTGACAGACATAGCAATGAAAGAACTTCAAATAAACTACATCTAAATACAACTTAAGGTATCTATCAATAAATACTCACTTGATATGATGGACTCTTCTACTCCAAGCTCTGCCACTGTCCTGAAAATATGTGAAATAATGTCAATTAAATCATTATAATGTATGAAAACTCAATTCAAGGAAATTGTACAAGGTAAATCAAAAGTATAAAATTCTCACCTCAGATGCAATTCTTTCACAAAGGTTAACTCATCAATATCTGAGACATTAGAAACACCACAACTGACAGCTTTTTCTCCAGCCTACGAAACAAGTAAATGTCATTAACTTCAAGATAGGGACATGATAAACAAACACAAAATCCACAAATAGAAATACTCAAAATCATGAGAGTTATAATATACCAGTAAAAGCTTGTTAGTTGTCTTCCCCATAGCTGAGAGAACAATCACTGGCCTCTCCCCAGGAAAGCTAAGAATAAGATCAGCAACTTCTCTCATCCTTTCAGCTGAAGCCACTGACGATCCACCAAATTTCATCACACATGTCAATTGGCTACTAAGTTCTTCAGAATCCTGATTCTTACTTTGAGTTAGTTCAAGCACGCCTGTGTTTCCCCCATCACAACTGATCCTCAAAACTCTACCCCTGCATGTACCCTCAAATGGTCTACACAGTCCAGTCAACGAAGCCACAGACACTGAAAAATTAAACCTTTGCTGCGAACACAGAGGTTGGCAATGCAAAGCTCTCCTTGAGAAAGACGGATGGGGAGTTTTAACTCCACAAAAATGCATAGACGTCACCATTGAAATCGAGGGTTGTGTTTAAGAATCAAGATCCCGCCTGATAAACAAGCTAATTCGACTAATAAGACAAGCAAGGGCCTCCGGGGAGCAGAGAGAGCTAATTTAGCTCTCCCCGCAGAGCAGGTAGAAATCGTTCGAATATCCAATCAGACAATGATCATCCAAGACTGAAAACGCTGGTTCTGGTTGGTTAAATTCCCTGCAACATTCCATGACATGGATTCAAATTGAAAGCAGAGGAAACTACTAAAAGTATGGAAATTACTAAACAATTACGAAGTATTTTTCTAATATCACAATTCACAAACAAACAAAAAATACACCTGACGAACATTTAGGATTGCTTCGGCTAACAAAAAATTCAAGAGAAAAAGAAGCAAATGAGTGAATTTTAGGTTCAGATCAGCATTAATAATAATTTGATTTGATTTGAAGAGTTAGGTTCCGTCATTTTCATTGAAACTAAAAGAAATGGCATTAATTTTAAAAATCAAATTAATGAAATGAGACATTTTTTTGGCTCACCTTAATGACCGAGTTAGGCTTATATTTCCTTTCTCGATTCCACGACGTCAGAGAAGCTATTGTCGGTTCAGACAACGGCGGCCGGAGCTTGAAGGAATGCAGGAATGCCTAACTGAATAAGAGTCTCTCCGGCGGCGGCTTCTTTATTCATATAGAAACTTTGAACACATGGGGAAAGTCTGTAGTTACAACGGAAATTTCCTTGCGGGGAACTCGACCTGTTTCATTATATCAAGGACAAAATACGAAAAACACCCTTAAGTTTCCACCAAATCTTAAAACAGTACCCAACTTAAAGTTTGTGCCATACACATGCCTGACATTACAAATTGTCCCATAGTGCACCCTAGCCCTAACGGGTGTTAGAAAAATAATAAAAAGTTAGCATATGCATCTCACATATAGGGGTAATTTTGTCATTTTCATCAAAAAAATTCTTTAATTCATCTTCGACACAACAACGTCTTCAAATCAGATTACAAAATTTCGGGTTTGTTCTTGGAACTCAAAAATTGGGGAAAAACTAGGGATTGAAAATTGTGTCTGGGAAAGGGATGAATAGGGGGGATGTCAAAATTTAGGACACTGGTTGGTGAAGTAGGCGGTGCTGGAGATGCCGTGGCTTGGAATATGAGTTGAGTTTGCCTGGCGATAAAGATGAAGGCCTTGGTGGAACTTGTTTCTGGGCCGAGTTGAATCTGGGAGAGAGATCGGAGCGGCGATGGTGACGGCGAATCGGGAGCCTCGCTGGACTGCTTGGGTTGTCCATCTAAGAAGAGAGATGGCAGTGAGATGAAATTGCTAGGTCTACGATGAGAGAAAGAGAGAATAGGCGGCGGAGCTTGCCGGATCTGTAGCCGAGAAGAGGGAGATGAGTTGTTGAGATGACCATGGATGTTTTCCGGAATGCTATAGGCCGGAATCAAAGCTGGAACGATTAAGAAGACAGCGAGAGGTTTGGTGAAAGAAGCCAGTATAAAGAAGAGCAAGCCGACTAGTCAAGTGCAGGTTTCAGATGATTTGAGGATCTTCACAAAGTCTGTAAAAGAAGAACTTCGAGTTGCAAGAGAAAACATGTTTGCATAAATGAGAGAAGAGATGAGAAAATTGGTCACTTCCGGGTCCGCTACGAAGAAGCCGACAAGGAAAAAAGGTGTGCGGAAAACTAGCCAAAAGCAGAAAAAGAAGAAAGCTGATCTCAACATTAAAACCAAGAGATGCACCAACAACTCTTTAGTCAGGACGACAGGAAGCAACAAGCAGACTGAGGGTAAAAACTGCAATAAAGTTCTCGAAGAGAAAGATAACCATGATCAAACCAATGAAACAATTACATCAGATGAAAAGGAGAAAGTTATGGAGAGATTATTTGTGAGAAATCCGATATATTCTTGTCAACCAGATCAGGTAGTTTATTCTTCATATTTGACTTTACCTTCGGTTTTATTAGAGTCGCGAGCGACCGGGAATGATTCAGGTTTGAACTTTGAAAGAGGAAATCCGTTGATTGATTCTCCCAGTTTTTCGAGCATCCAGACAGATGAACCATTTCGAAGCTTTGCTCAAATTGGGTCGAAACATACTGAATCTTTTTGTATTGGAACCGGTTTTCCGATTTCGCTTCATCAGATATATGATAATGGTTTCAATTTCCCACAAGCTATTTTGGAGAGTTCTTCAATAGACAGTAACAACGTAGTAGGTCTGAGGATGAACAGAGGAGCCGTAAGACTCTGTGACTTTTGATTCTCATGGCTGGAGACGGAGAAAGGGGTTGATGTTGCCGGACTGGAGAGATTGTTGGAGGCTCGCTGGGCTGTTTGCTTGAACGGGGATGAAGGTAAAAGGGGGATGGTTGGCGATGGAGCTATCTGAAATAGATAGGGATCGGGAAGGGGTGTATTTATTAATAAGGCCAAAATACGAAAATTTTGATGAAAATAACGAAATTACCCCTGTATGTGAGATGCACATGCTAACTTTCTGTTAGTTTTCTAACGCCCGTTAGGGCTAGAGTGCACTATGGGACAATTTGTAATGCCAGGTATGCGTATGACACAAACCTTAGGTTGGGTACCGTTTTGGGATTTGGTGGAAACTTCAGAGTGTTTTTCATATTTTGGCTTTATATCAAATTTTAGGGCGGCCCTTGGCTTTTTGTACCTTGTTTTGCACCCTTAGTTTAGTTTTGGACAAAGAGTCTGTTATTTTATTTTGATATGTTTCATTTAAAAAGTTTATTTTAAGAAATTAAAGCATAAAAGTGTTATTTTATTACTAATGGACAATTAAAAAATTTTCTTAAAAAAAACTATATATATAAAAGCTAAGTAGTTTAAAAGAGGTAAGATCCCGCCAAAATACATTTAAAAAGAAAAGTCATCTTTGAGTATTATTATATAGTACTCCCTCTGTCCCAAAATATATGACGTTTTGGGGCTTTTCACACAGACTAAGAAAACATATTGTAAAGACTAAACTGCTCATATTCAAACATTAATGAGGTGTCTTGATATTCTTGTTCAAAGAGCCAAACACGAGTTACGGAGTCAATAAATATGGGTAGAATTAGAAAAAATGAGAAAAAGTTCTTTGAATATTGCCAATTGTCATCTATTTTAGAACAAAAATACTCTCTCAAAACGTCATATATTTTGGGACGGATGGAGTAGTTAGTAGCATGCATTAAGAACACAAATTTGATTAATTGATTACACAACTCTCAAGATTTATTGAAAATGTGCAAATATACACATGTGATATAAAATACCGAGTTTCTATGTAGTAGTATTTAATAGGAGTAGTCACACATTAAAAATATGTAAATACAAATCTCTTATGGTACATACTTAATTTACTTATTAATTAAAATGAGCAAATAACACTGGAATAAGAACAAATGTGCTTTAAAAATCATGTTAATTGAATACATGTGATTACAAAATAAAATATAACCACAATTAATTATAAAAAGTCTGCTATGGAAATCTTCATATATGACTTATCTGTATTTGAAACTTTTCTGTCTCTTTCATTGTATCCAAAATTATAAAATCAAAACAATTTTTTTTTTTTGTAAATAACCACAATTAATTATACCTTATTGGTAAATCATATGAATATATACGATTAAATTATAGTAATAGATATCAACCACAAATTATAAATATTTAATAAATCTATATGTTATATAGAAAATAATATACATCTGAATTACTATTTATACTACTTAAGATCCTAAATTTTAATAACAAAAAATATCAATTATTAAACTCCAGAAAATTATGAACGAGAAAATAGATTAAATGATATCAATTATACGCTGACTAATGGGTGTGTTGGGTCGAAACGGATCATGTCCCATTATAATCCAAAATTAAACGAGTCAACCCGTTTTAACTCATATTTTTCGTCAAAAAACCTACACTTATATAGCAAAAATCTGGGTTAACGGGTTTTGGGTTGTAATTGTCAGACCTAATTATATCAATATAATTTGTTCCATTCATCATGTTTTTTCTTTATTTTTTAAATTTTGTTTATAATCTTCATTTTATTTATGTATGATTTAATTAAAAGAAATATATGTACGTGCATTTAACGCACGGGTGTAAAACTAGTTGACTTTCAAACGAGAACATTTTACCCGGAACTGAGAGAGTATGACTTATGAGTAGGTCTGTCAATTTAGACCCATTACCCATGAACTCACCCAACCTAACCCTATAATAAAATGAGTTTAAATAGGTTACTCATCTTAACCCAGTAAATGACGTGGGTTAAGTTCGGTTAAACCCACAATGATTAAACCCAATTAATAACCAACGGTCGTACTCAAACTCAAACACTCCTATCTCTCTCACTCTTCGCTCAGTCTCTCCCCCCCCCCCAACGCCCCCCTCCAAGTTTCTACTAGCCTTCGCCCAGAACCCTCCTCCTCCAATCCAAGTTTCTTACACCCCAATCTTCGTTTTTATATCTACTTTTTAACTGTTTATTTTGATGATTTACTATCTCTACTTTGGATTTTAGTCTTTGATTTATCATATCTATTCGATTTTGAGATGTTTATCTGCGTAAATGTATTCAATTTTCTGATGTTTATCAGATCTGTTCGATTTTCTGATTTTCTGATTTATCAGATCTGATTGCTTTTCTAATTTTTCTCCTTCGCCCATATTTTGTTTTGACTTTTCAAGATGAATATTGGTTTTCAAATGAAGATCAGACATGGAGTCGTGATTCATGCAACCATTGATATCATCCGACTTTCTTTGGGAGTAGCAAGAATAGTCATTCTGGACTAAATATGATATCCAACTGTTTTGTATTTTTGTTGCACGTTGAGCATTGAAGGCGGTAAATTTTAGGTCCCTTATTCTCTTCTCTGCCTTTCTACGTCTCTTCTTAATTATCTACTAGATCTTCGTGCCCGTGCCTATGTCACGGCCATTATATCTGATTTCGTCAATTGAAACGCCAACATCTAAATAAAAAATACAATTTTAAAATATGTTACAGTTGAGGGGTACATTACTTCAAGTGGTAATTGAGCTCTATTGTGATATTATATTAATGTAAGATTAATGTTTTGTAAGGGGTAATGGTTTAGAAGATTAATCTCAGGGTGTGACTGTTCATAATATTAATTGTATGGGATGACTTTGTAACATGGTGAGAAAATAGAGAGTTAAAAGTAGATAACTACTCTCACACATTTGAATGTAAGAGTGAATCTCAACCATTAAATTTTTAAAGATAATTTAATCTCAACCTTTAAATAGCTTTAGTCAATTGCACATTTGTGAGAATGAGCTCTTTTGTAATATAGATGGAAAATGGCAGGACACTCATATGGAGGTTAGGTATACAGATGTTGACTACCTCGTTTTCTCTGATGCTACATCTTCAGTGGTTGCTGGAAAGTTTCCTTACAAAAGATCTACATACTAGTACTCACCTTTAATCGCATTTCTTTTCACGCCGAATGCATCAAGCAACTCAAATCGTCAATAATCAGCGATTTTGGTTCCAAATCTATGAATTGGTTGGACTTGCTGGCTAGATATGACATGAATCCTCCTAAGTGAATCTGAATGAATTTATGGAAAAAAGTGGGTTAACATGGTTGACCTGCTTCAACTCAACCCAATTGTGACCCTAACCCATTTGACCTGTTTACTAGAGGATGGTTCCATAAGATAACACGTATCACAATAGACTTTCTCCTTTTAATTACAGTGACGTAAATAATTGTCGTTCAATTAGATTCGTAATTTTAGGTAGTTTTGGAAACAAAACCAACTAGTGTAGTATGGTTGCTGGCTGCATCCCGTTTTCGGAGGATTTTTTAAAAATGGCCTTGTCAAAAGTGCCAATAGCAAAAGAGGCCCAACTTATTCAAAAGTTTGAAAAAAGACTTTTTTTTATGAAAATCCTGAAATGTCCTTACTCCTTACTGGTCAATTGAACAAGACTCGATTGATCAATTAATCGACTCGGTTCCTTTCCTAGTTTAACTTGTTAAATCAAACCAAAGCATGCAACTAAGTCCGCTCAAGTCATCTAAGGTCCTTTCATTTTCAGTATTATGTATGTAGACTTGGATTCAACTTCAATTATTAATTTTCTTACAATTATTTTTATTTTACACTTTTACCATTGTTAGTATGATATGAATTTGAAAGATGTCAATAACTTACAAGTCACTGGGAGCATCTTCAATAAAGATGTTGCCAAATGGTGTTCATTACGGGTCCATATGCCACATATTCATTTTATTAACACAAGTCTCTACTAACAAAACTTCTCAATAGATTAATTCTTAAAGCTCATTCCTTATCCGCTCTATGTCAAATCTCTACTTAATTTTTACACTTTAAAAAAAATACTTTTCAAACAAATAAATTCATAAATAGTTTTAATATATTAAATTTACTAAAAAAATATGATTAGTAACATATAATTTTTTTAAAAATAATTTTAATTTATACCTGGCTAGAATTTTTTTTAAAGGTTTTAAAAAATGTACAAAGAAAAAAATCAATGGGTTTTAAAAAGTTAAGAAAGAAAGAAGAGAGAAAAAGAAAAGAGTGCATCGCAAAAGAAGAGAGATGAATATATGAATGTTTATTTTAACTATTAGGGGGCCTAATACTTTTACATATGTATCAAAATTTGGTTTTGACACCTACCATTCGATTTGTCCTAAGTGAAACATCCTAAAATGGAATAGTAGTCTTTGTCCGAAACGGAGGGAGTATCAAAGTATGTTTTAATCAGTCAAAGGTCAAGCAACCATGAAAAATCTTATACATGACCTACACAAACTTGAAGAACAATGTTAGGAATATTATAAAATAACTATAAAGTAGAACAAAGAGTGTATGAGAGAGAGAGAGAGAGAGAGAGAAAGTATTATTCAGAGTGAATTCGTCTGTACAATGAACAACAGGCTGCTCGGTATTTATAACCGAGCAGCAGCACACAAATGGAGAAAAACCTGAACGTTCACATGTCATAGGCTTTGACATTTAGGGTACTAGGGTGGCAGTTGTTTGTCCACCATTATTGTTTCACAACACTCCCCCTCGGACATAGCACTGTAAGCTGGATAAGTGTGTCTTGTTAAAAACCTTTAAGCCGAAAAACCCAGTAGGGAAAAAAAATCGGACAAAAGGAAAAAACGTACACGACTTAAATCAGAATTGTGTGCATGGGCTGTCTCGTTAAAAATCTTTTCATGGAAAACCCAGTGGGAAAAAACCATGATAAAGGAAAAAAGAGTACAGCCATATATGCTCCCCCTTGAACTGACAAGGGTCAAGAGAAATCACTTTTGTAAATCTCGTAGATTTCGCATCCCAATATTGTGAACATGCTTTCTGAAGGTTGTAGTGGGGAGTGCCTTCGTAAATAAATCTGCAACATTATCACATGAGCGAACATATTGGATGCTGACCTCTTTCTTCTTCTCAAGTTCTTGAGTGTATAAAAAGAGCTTCGGGGGGATATGTTTGGACCTGTCACTTTTGACGTATCCCTCTTTACTTTGGGCGACACATGCGGCATTGTCTTCAAATAATACTGTCGAGTCTTTGTTGGCAGGTAGTCCACTGGCATTTTGAATATGTTGAGTCATAGATCGAAGCCAAACACATTCTCAACTGGCTTCATGAAGTGCGATCATCTCAGCATGATTTGACGATGTAGCAACTAGTGTTTGCTTTTGAGAGCACCAGGAAATTGCAGTACCACCCATCGTGAAGACATAGCCGGTCTGTGATCTGGCCTTATGAGGATCAGACAAATAACCCGCATCTGCAAAACCAACCAGTTCATCCCTTGATCCTTTGGGATAAAATAATCCCAAATCGATTGTTCCTTGAAGATAACGAAATATGTGTTTGATCCCATTCCAGTGTCTCCGTGATGAAGATGAGCTATATCTTGCCAATAGGTTTGTAGCAAATGATATATCTGGTCTAGTACAATTTGCAAGATACATAAGAGCTCCAATAGCACTTAAGTATGGTACTTCAGGACCAAGTATCTCTTCATTCTCTTCACAGGGACGAAATGGATCTTTTTCAACATTCAGTGATCTATTAACCACGGGGCTAGTGAGAGGATTTGCCTTGTCCATATTAAAGCGCTTCAGGACCCTTTTTGTATAATTTGATTGATGCACCAATATTCCATTATACAAGTGCTCTATTTATAAATCAAGACAGTATTTGGTTTGTCCAAGATCTTTCATTTCAAATTCTCCCTTTAGGTATTTGACTGCTTCTTGAATTTTCTTGGGAGTTCCAATGATATTCACATCATCTACATAGACAGCAACAATTACAAATCCAACTGTCGATTTCTTGATAAAAACACACGGACATAATTGATCACTCACATATCCATCTTTTAACAAATGCCCACTTAAACAATTATACCACATACGCCCGCATTGCTTTAATCCGCATGCTGATCGTTGTAGTTTAATTGCACATAATTCTTTGAGCTTTGAGCTCGGTGCTTGAGCACCTTGATTCCATCAGAATTCTCATATATATATATATATATATATATATATATCCAATGATCCATATAAATAGGTCGTTATAACATCCATGAGATGCATCTCTAGGTTTCGCGAAACCGATAAGCTGATTAGATATCTGAACGTAATAGCATCCATAACAGGAGAATATGTTTCTTCATAATCGATCCCAGGCCTTTGGGAAAAACCTTGTGCAACAAGGCGAGCTTTGTATCTCATAATCTCATTTTTCTCATTTCGCTTTTGAATAAAAACCCATTTGTATCCAATGGTTTCACAAGTGTGACAACGATAGGCCCAAATACCTTTCGCTTTTTAAACGAATCGAATTCAAACCTTCATGGCATCTTTCCATTTTACCCCATGTCTCTTTTGACATTCAGATACTGATGTTGGTTCGGGATCATCAGTCCCGTCATTAATATCTTGTGATACCGAATAAGAGAATATATCATCGATATTCTCCATTTCATCTCGGTTCCATATTTTTCCATTAAACATGTAATTAATGGAAATCTCATGGTTTTCATTACTGCGAGGCTCTTTGGACTTGTATGATCATGTGATTCTTTTGGAACACGCTTCACTGTTGGGGTTTTTCAATCATCTTCTTTTTCCGAGGATTTTTATCCTTTGAACCAATGGGTCGTCCACGCTTCAGGCGTGTCTTAGATTCATTTGTCATATTCTCATTTGGTAGCCCTTTTGGAATTTCAATTCGAGCAGGAGCATTAACAGCAGCTATATGTGACCTTGTCACTCTCTTTGTATCTATAAATGCATCTGGCAATTGATTTGCTATATTATGTAAGTGTACGATCTTTCGGACTTCCAGCCACGTTGCTTTGTGGGAGGGTCAAGGTGCAATAATGATGATGTGCACCATTTGATCTCTCTTCCCACTTGTTTCCCTCTTCACCTAAAGGTGGAAACTTGTCTTCATTAAAATGACAATCTGCAAAACGTGCCGTAAAGATGTCACCTGTCTTTGGTTCAAGATATTTTATTATAGAAGGGGATTCATACCCAACATATACTCCCAATCTCCTTTGTGGTCCCATCTTTGTGCGTTGTGGTGGAGCAATTGGTACATATACCGCAATACCAAAAATTCTTAGATGAGATAGATTTGGTTCTTGACCGAATGCTAGCTGAAATGGGGAGTATTTATGATATGCACTTGGTCTAAGGCGAATTAGCGCAGCGGCGTGTAAAACGGCGTGACCCCATACGGAAGTAGGGAGCTTTGTTCTCATTATCAATGGTCTCGCGATGAGTTGAATACGTTTGATAAACGATTCAGCCAAACCGTTTTGTGCATGAACATGAGCTACTGGATGTTCAACATCAATTCCTATTGCCATACAATAATCATTGAATGCTTGAGATGTAAATTCACCAGCATTATCAAGTCTAACCTTCTTAATCATGTAATCTGGGAATTGTGCTCTCAATTTGATTATTTGTGCAAGGAATTTGGCAAATGCCGTATTGCGAGTTGATAATAGGCATACGTGTGACCATTTGCTAGAAGCATCGATTAATACCATGAAGTATTGGAATGGTTCACTTTGTGGATGGATAGGTCCACATATATCACCCTGGATCCGTTCCAAAAAGGTTGGTGATTCATTTCCAACTTTGGTTGATGATGGTCTAACTATCAACTTTCCTTGAGAACAAGCATCACAAGAGAGTTCATTGGGTTGAAAAATCTTCTGGTTTTTCAATGGATGTCCACTAGAATTCGTAATAATTCTCTGCATCATTATTGAGCCGGGGTGTCCCAACTGTTCATGCCAGACTTTAAATGTTTCCATAAACTTCGGGATTACGGTAATATATGATTCAAATACTCTTATATTTGTATAATACAATCCGGATGATAGGGCAGACAACTTTTCCAATACACACTTACTTCCGGAAGTGTTTGAAGTAATGTAAAGATATTCACTATTCTCTTCGTTCGTGGTTTCAATATGATATCCATTCAGACGAATGTCTTTGAAACTTAACAAGTTTCTTTGAGATTTAGGAGAGAATAGTGCATTACTTACTATGATTTTCGTGCCTCCATGCATCAGAAAAATTGCTTTTCCAGATCCCTTAATTATTTTTGCACTACCAGATATAGTATTGACGTTTGCCTCGTCAATCTTCAGATAAGAAAAATATTTCTTATCCTTAAATATAGTATGTGTAGCAGCGCTGTCCGCAAGGCATAAATCACATTCTTGGATATTGGATTCAGACATGATTATAATCTATTTTAATATAAGATAGAGAAAAAGAATAAGATAAGTAAACATTATAAGGATATTAAACATGAAAATATATAAATAGATAATATCATACATTATTTTAGTGTTGTGCCTAAACATAAATGTTTGACACATATTTCAGACCATAGCTTCATTCCTATTTTGGACCATAGCTTCATTCCCATTGAGGACCATTACACATAGTACTAAAATGCAAGCAAATAGTTTATTGTTCGCACAAACGAGAAATATCTATGAAGATTTATTTTCTTGGCAGTTGAGTCCATCAGTCATATCAACATCCACATTGGCAACATCATCAAGGTCAAAGATAGGATCTTCATAATCACTTATCATGAAATTTGTCTCGATGTTATTCTCGCTTTCGTGATTTCGATAAAGCTCAACCGATGTCTCGATGGCACGTGACGTGACCAATGGCCCTTCATACCACATTGGTAACAAATGTTTTCATTATTCTCTTTATGAGTACCATTATGGTTCTTACCACGTTTTTCCTCCTTATCAATCTTGGGTCTGAAACCTCTGAAACCTCTTCCCCTTCCTCGACCACGGCCACGCCCACGACCTCGGCCACGATTATAGCCTCGGCTACGTCCTGAAATGGACTCATGGTAACGCCCATGGTCATGATCAGTCGACGTTGCGTTTACTTCTGGGTACGGGGCAGAGCTAGTGGGACGAGTCTCGTGATTTTTCATCAGCAGCTCGTTATTTTGTTCGGCCAAAAGAAGACATGCAATCGCCTCGTAATATCTTGTGAATCCTCTTTCACGATATTGTTGTTGTCTGATCACATTTGAGGCATGAAATGTGGTGAATGTTTTTTCCAGCATATCATATTCAGTGATATTTTCACCACATAATTTCAGCTTCGAACTGATGCGAAACATGGCTGAATTATATTCGCTAACAGATTTAAAATCCTGAAAACGGAGTGTTAGCCAATCATAACGAGCCTTTGGGAGAATCACTGTTTTCTGATGATCATATCGTTCCTTTAGTGATTTCCAAAGATCTGCAGGATCTTTGATAGTGAGGTATTCTGATTTTAGATCCTCGTGGAGATGGTGGCAAAGGAAGATCATAGCCTTTGCCTTGTCTTGGGTCGATGTTTCTTTTGATTCGTTTATTGCATCACCGAGACCTTTAGCATCTAGGTGGATCTCAGCGTCTAGTATCCATGACGTATAGTTTTTCCAAGAATGTCTAGCGCTTCAAATTCAAGTTTGACGAGATTTGACATTTTGATGGACTAAAAAGAAGAAACATATATATTAATAAAATGATGACATAGAAATTTTATTCATACGATAATCAATCAGTACATGTTAAAATATATGTTGAAAGTTATTGTAACTGCTAACAGGACATACATGATACAAAGGTAGATAATAAAAATCTCAAAATCGTTTGGAGGGAATTTAGCGACAAAAACCAATGCGGTGCACGCAATAACAAGTATGATAATAATCATCAACATTGGAGGGAACATTTTGTAGAAGATGATATGATATTAAGAGTTTGTAAGGAGATAGTAAAAATGTGAGTAATCTATTAAGATGTTGCGGTATATATGGAGAAAAAAAATGACCGTTTATGACCGTTAACTAGCCGTTTATTACCGTTGGAGGAGAGAGATAAAAATCAGCAACTAGCCGTTATACTAGCCGTTATATGATAGGGGTAAAAATGTAAAAATTCTGATTTAATAGAATTGCATTTATATTATGAATAAATATAAAACTTATTAGGAGCAATAAATAAAATAACTCCGCATGAATATTTTTCAGTCAACTTTATACAGCTATTATATAACATACATATATATTCACGCCACGCTACTCGGCAAGCCTTTCTGTGGGTGTTTGTAAGTCAGTAATAAATATATATGTATATAAAGCTATTCATATATATAGAATTGAAATATATGTATATATATAAATATTCAGTTTATAGCTTGGGGTTATTTCCGCACAAGCATCAACGAACATATATATTATGCGTTTAAATAATAAATTATTATTTCGTCATCTCATCATATATTATAGACGGTGGCTCAGCCAACCTTTTCTTAATAATGGTGATATACGATATATATTGAAGTAAAACAAAGACATAAAATAAAGAATATATCGGTAGAAAATTTTACCGATTGAGATTATTAATAGTAGAACAATCGTGCTGATAACGTGTTATAAAATAATTACAAAGTAGAACAAAGAGTGTATGAGAGAAAGAGAGAGAGAGAGAGAGTATTATTCAGAATGAATTCGTGCATAATGAATGCCGCTTCGGTATTTATAACCGAGCAGCAGCACACAAATGAAGAAAAACCTGAACGTTCACATGCCATAGGCTTTGATATTTAGGGTACTAGGGTGGCAATGATTTGTCCACCATTATTGTTTCACAACAAGGAAGATATTTTAGTGCTCATAAAAGGATGTATGTTTAGTTGAAATAGTACTCTCTCCATAAACTAACCCATTCTTAAAATAATAAATCTCTTTCTATGTATTTAATGCAATTTAAGGATGGTACAAGCAAGTAAAGTTACAATTTTAAAAACTTTTAACTTGTTAATGGGGCTTTTTTTATAATTAAATTATCATCCACAGACGATATAAAATCTTTTTATTAGGACGGATTGGAGTAATTAGTATTGACAAAAAACAAAAAACTCAACATAAATAACGTTGAATATGTAATATTAAGGCACATTTAAAAAAAGGCTAGATCTAGTCTCGAATCACTCTTAACCCAGAAATCAGAATCACAATCAAATCAATATCCCAAAAAAAAAAATGAATTGGATTCCGGTTAAAATCCAAACAACTGACAAGGAGATGATGGAGAGACCATAAAATGGGCATTCTTTGATAGTATGCCAGGTGGACTCAGAAGATGGGGAGTCTTCTCGTATATGGGTTAGGTAGCATATTGGAGATCTCAGTTATGGCATAGGTGCTTGCCAGATATTTTTTTGGGTCGGATATCAGACCAACCGTGGCAGGTTGGTCCTCTTGCTTTGAGTGAGAAGCCATTTCCAAGAGTCTGGAGTTGGGAAAGCGAGTGTTGGGCTTTAAACTGGTCAATCATGCAAACACCGATGCACGCTGCATCACATTCACTATGAAACAAAAATATGAAGGCAATCAATTTTACAAATATAACTGCTTAGTTGAACATTCATTGCAATTACTTAGAATTGACTCATCCTAAGAATGTTAAAACAGGGCAGTAGAAAAGAACAAATCTCCGTGCAAAATAAAGGGAAAAAGAACTGGCTAGCCTTTAGCACGTTACAAAACCTAAGTTTAACAAAAACGGCTTTACATGCAACCAGTGCAAACATTCAATACCGACGACCACCAGCCGTTGATAGGAGGACTCGGCTAGGCTTCTTTCCTTTCCTCACCATTTCATTCATCTTCGGTTCAACAGGTTTTGCTCTGGATATAATATTGGCAAACGTAGTCGTACCTCCATTCTGCAATCCTACATTAAAAGAGTCCACTAATAAGAACATATTAAATCGACCTCCAGACAACAAAAAAGATGCACTGAGATGGAAATCCGCCCCCCAACCCACCAACACCAGAAAGGAGCGAGGAAGGACAAAAAGGTATTGAGTTTGAAGTATGTCAAACTCAACCAACCTCCACCGTAAGTATTTATTAACTTGTTCAACTGCAAGCATTTTTTACCATAGTACAAATAATAAAAAACATAAGTTTTGACTGTTGTTGGAAAGTAAAAAACATATATATCAGCAGAACTAGGGAGTACCAGCTGAACCAGAAGAAACCCTATGTACATCTGGAGGTTGACCTTCGTCAATCCTCAAAGGAGAGACAAGACCAGCAGCGAAACCAAGCCTAGTAACATTTGAGAATAGTGGCCTTTCCCCTACATTTGGGGGGCTCGATGATGTCACAGCAGAACTTCCCAAAGCTGAAGATGACCACAGATTCAAAGGGGCTAACATCGTCAGAATATCACTCTAATCATTATAAAATATCAAATGAACATTTCAAGACAAGAGGATTGGGGAATACATCACCAAAAGCAAACCTTCCTGAGTCCTGTTTCATACTCCCTCTGCCCCAAAAAATGAGTCCTACTTTGCATTTAGTTTATACACAGAAGAGTAGCATATCTATATTGCAGCCTACTTCTTATCCTCTCTTTTTTTGTCCTCTTTTGGAAAACATGATGGGTCTATTCTCCTTGCAAAACTTAGGGACTATAGTTATTGGTTTCTGATTTCCACTCTTTGGCCTACCTATTTTTCTCTCCCTCTTACTTTTCTTCAATCATTAATAAAATGAAAATCCAAAATCCAACCTTTTAAATCCCCATCCCAAACACAACCATTATTTCTCTTACGTGTTGTACAAAAGAAGATATAACATGGTTCAATTTATGGGAAATATAAAAAAATATAAATACAATATTCCTTCCATCCCGAAAAATTAATTTCATTCCCTTATTAGAAAAAGTCAACCTATGACAATATCAGATCATTATTTCACATACATTTATTATGTAAGTAATGAAATTTCAATTATTGTTACATTATTAAGAATACTCTCAACAACAATATCTAGGATTTCGTAACAATAAGTAAATTTATATGAATCTTTGGTCAAAGTTTGATTAAGTTTATATAGAAAAGTCAAAGTCAGACTTTTTTTTTTGGGATGGAGGGAGTATTAAAAAGATTAACATCCCAGACGTGACTCTTTTTTGGGATTCGGGAATATAATAACCCATAATCCAATATATAGATGTCTTCCATCCATCTTGTAAGGTAAGAAAAGAGTTCCATCAAGAAAGTCATAACATTTACTCCAATGCGAGAAGGAAACTCGAAGGGAGAAACATATCAAATGCCTCTCCGGATAGAAAGATAACAGGGACTATTCTCGAATACACCCATAATTTTAAATTTCAGAAGAAATTTTTCTAGTATTTTTTTTCAAGCCTCTTTGTTGCAGGAAATAAATCTTATAATGTTAACTGGTTAGAGGTATTGAAAATCACACTCATGGTTCAACGTTTCGGCCGAGTCATAGGAGCGGTTTTTGGAGTGTCTCTAATCTGAAAAGACCCTAAATTCTTGAAACTCGGCGAAAAATCAGCCAACGTGCCGAGTTTTCGGCGACTCAGGCAAGTCACAGAGTTGACTTTCGAAATTCAAAGAAAATCGGCCGAATCAAATAAAGGCACCTGATGAGGACCCGATCAAGTGGAAAATCTTCAAATGTACCAAATAGACAAACAGTTGGCATCATACTATCGCTTGAATTTGTCCAAAGAATCAATCAACCACTATTAAGCCTTAGTCTCTAGTCACTCAATTACCCATTCAGCCATCAAATACTCCTCTCCCACTCGCATCTGGCCTTTGATCTAAAACAGAATTCTTCTCCAAGACTCCAACACCAACGGACATCGATTGATGGAGTCAACCTCTCTGCCCCTCAGTCACCTTCTCCCTTCGCTGTGGAAAGTTATTGCGTGCAACGTGCGGCTTCCCTTTAATTCTTTTTTCTTCTCTTGAAGGTGCATAGTAATAAAGCTGAGGGCATTCTAATTCTTTAAGATATTAGGAGATAAAGTTGGTAGTCCAGATATTCAAATTTAATCGTTTTAATAGGCTTTGAGATATAAACATGGACAGCTTATAACTTAAGTATTTATGTTTCAGTTCCTTAACTTATATTATTTGATTTTTTACTTAACTTTAGTAATGACATAAAGATGCGGTATTCATAATTAAAGAACACTTGCAATTGGAAAAAAAAAAAAGAAACATAATACTGACTTTCAGTAATTGAAAAAAAGCATTATAATTAGCAATTACGAAAAGAAGAATGGACTACACAATTTAGAGAACATTAAGATTAATAAAAGATTAGTTTTTAGTAATTGCCCAAAAAAGAAAATTACAAGATATAAAGAAGACTAGCTTGTATTGTGACTTATTTGTGACTAGTGACTATGGCACATGCGTTACATGTGCATATTTACTTTTTATTTTATTTTACTGGTACTCTTTAAACTTTGTAGTTTAATTACTCCCTCCGTCCCAAAATTATTGTCCTACTTTCCTTTTTCGTCCATCCCAAAATAATTGTCTTGTATGAAACTTTCCTTTTTAGAACAACACTTATACCACTTTACCCTTACTTTTTCATCCTACTTTAATTATGTGTCACATACAGATGTGCTTTAAAGTAAGCTACATATCAAACTAATATATATGTATTATTGAACCGTACCATAGCTTTATCACTTCAACAATGGTACCGACAATAGATGGTGATTTTATGCAAATTCAATTGCTCCTACATGTTGAGTATGTCATCTAAATATTTTCTACAACTTTTCAATATTCTTGAATATCACCGGAAACCAAATTGGAAACCACATCCAATCCAAAATAATAAATACCAAAACCGCACCTTCACACCCTATGTTGCACGGACACGACAGGTTGGAGGTGAATTCCGAGTCGGACACGGCCGGGACGTGGACACGTCATGGACATGGCAGATTCGGCCCAAAATACGTTTTGGGGCCGAATTTGGATTTTCGGAACTTCCGGACACGGACACGGGTGTGAGGCTTAGAGATTCGGGATACGTACATGGAATACAGACACGGTTGGGGTATATTTGTCGACGACTACTAATATTGTAATCGTCATTCTCACTTTGTCCCTCAAATCCCCTATCAAAAAGAACCCTAGCCCCCTCAAATTCCCTCGTCGCCGACGCCAACCATCCACCGAACGACCTATGCCGCTGGCCGGGCCCCTGCCCCTTAGAAGGTGACCTTCTCTGTTCTCTCCGTGTGCGACCTACATGACTCGGTGACTGCTTCTATCTTCTCTTTGAGTCTTCAACTGATGGTATTCGTCGATCTACTCTTCGTCTTCGTCACTCGTCAGTTCGTCTCTTCTGAGCCACAACCAGGTATTCTTTCGTTTTTTCTCTCTTTTCTGAATTCAGAGTCTCTCTCCGGTCTGAGTCTCCACTCTCCTCTCTCTTCAATGCCATCACTCATTTGTCTACTGAATAGTGAATAGAGTGAGTGGTTTCTTAATTTATATTATAATTTTTTAGTGTTAACTGTTGACTGTTGAGTCAATTTGTATACTTTGTGATTCTGATTTTTAATTTTTATAAAATTTGTGTACTTTGTTATAAAATTGAATTATAAATTAAATGTTACTTGTTAATTGTTACAATAAAATTTTTATAAATTTTTATTTTATTTTTTCAGTTTGATTTTAAATTGCTACTTTGAATGGGCCTGACAATTATAACCTATTACCCATTAACCCACCCAACCCATTAATATTTTTGGGTTGAAGCGGGTAACCCGTTTCGACCCAATAATATGAATGGGTTAGGTTGGGTTAAAGCAGGTCGAACCCGTTACCCATTTCGACCCGTGACTTTTTATGCTATAAATTGATGTTTTTTGGGGGAAATTGTGGGTTGAGACGGGTCGGCCCGCTCTAACCCGTTACCCGTTTCAACCCAACCCATTTGACTTTTGGGTTCTAATGGGTTTCGACTTGTTTCAACCCACTACCCATTCCAACCCAACCCACCCAATTGCCGGGCCTAACTTTGAATATTAACATTTAGGTAAGTTGGAAGTATTTATTTTGTGGTTATAGTTTTTAATATTTATGATTTGGTCCTTATATTTTGAATATTTACATTTTGGTCCTTATAGTTTGAATATTTACACTTTACCCTGCAACCGCATCCTATATTATTTGAAAATCACGTGTCCCCGTGTCCCGTGTCCGCGTATCCGTGTCCATGCAACATTGCTTTCACGGTTTCACCCGACCCCCCAGGCCCTAACTATCATTTTAACCAACATAAGAACAGACCACAATATTACCTTCAAAGTCATCCAAGGAAAAAGCGGGGGCATAATCATGGGAGGATTGTGAAGTATCAAATGGTAAGGACATATAATGTGCGGCAGCTGCAGCTTCCGCCTTGATTTTCTCCTCTTTCTCCTGGAAATAGGAATAGGATTGCAATAGGAGTATTATGTAGTGCACCAATACAGTAAATGAAAGAAAAAAACAAGGCCACATAGAAGTATATCACAGAGTCTACTCTTGGAACCAGAGGAGTTTCCATGAACACTAAGAAGATCCCAATCCGTTCGCCAGCATGGTATCCATTACTAGGAATCCTAATTACTAGTAAATAAATTTCATGGAATTTGAAGCAAGGTGGATTCCAATTATTTTCTTCGTTTAAAAGAGGAATGATGGATGAATTAAATTTAAAAAAAAATTGTTTACCATTTGGTTAATCAATGCAAGTTGAAATTAATGAAGAATTAAATAAATTGACAAAACTACCACATTTGGCACGGCATATATTTGTCAATAAGTTCACGGAAAGACAGAAACTGATCACATTCACAAAACAAGTTATAAACTAAAACTAGATTTAACATGGAAAGCTTACCATAAACGTGTTTTTATGAGGACACCAAGTTCCTAGGAATCTCTACACCACCTTCACAAGAGGAACGGGATTCCTCAAAATTTTAACCAGATTCTCACTATTAGACTATGGTCTCAATTTGGTATAATTAGGTTGCACATAATCGATTCCATTGTAGTGAACCAAACGTAGTAGTTACATAGCAATTAAAGCACCATGGTCAATAGCATAAGCTTTGTGGATAAATATAAATATCAGAAATTTGACAATAAACACAAACAGATGCATTAAACAACACACAATCTGCATCAAATTATGAACACACAGTCGCAAAATTAATTTGTATTTGTACACTCATATTTTTTATACCTTGCACAGATTCCTTCCAACTGTTGCGGTGCAAACTTGATGGTTTTACCCAGATTAACCCAGGGTGTGGACCTAAAGCATGGCCCAAGGGGGTTATCCCCAACCCACCCGACAAAAAAAAAATTCCATAGAAGTTAAAATAAGTCCTTGCTATTTTGATGAATATCATAGAATATCCTTTATGATTTCTTGTTCGGCCCCAATTATGATTTTCACCGTTAAACACTTGCCAATTCTTTCTGAATTCATATTGTAGACTTATTCTAAGAATTTTGATCTTTATTCATAGTTCAAATGGAAAACTAGTAAAGGTTTTTGCATCATTTTTCAGCCATTAGTTAATTAAATACTAATGAAATCCTTGTTTTCAAATGATTTAACTTTGCATTTTGACAATCCCCCCCCCCCAACAGTAAGTACTAGGTCCACCCTGGATTAACCCCTTTTAAGATGGCCATGCATATGCCAACCAATTACAAACTTATGAACACACAGTCGCAAAATTAATTTGTATTTGTACACTCATATTTTTTATACCTTGCACAGATTCCTTCCAACTGTTGTGGTGCAAACTTGATGGTTTTACCCAGATTAACCCAGGGTGTGGACCTAAAGCATGGCCCAAGGGGGTTATCCCCAACCCACCCGACAAAAAAAAAAATTCCATAGAAGTTAAAATAAGTCCTTGCTATTTTGATGAATATCATAGAATATCCTTTATGATTTCTTGTTCGGCCCCAATTATGATTTTCACCGTTAAACACTTGCCAATTCTTTCTGAATTCATATTGTAGACTTATTCTAAGAATTTTGATCTTTATTCATAGTTCAAATGGAAAACTAGTAAAGGTTTTTGCATCATTTTTCAGCCATTAGTTAATTAAATACTAATGAAATCCTTGTTTTCAAATGATTTAACTTTGCATTTTGACAATCCCCCCCCCCAACAGTAAGTACTAGGTCCACCCTGGATTAACCCCTTTTAAGATGGCCATGCATATGCCAACCAATTACAAACTTACATTTAAGGTTGATTAGGGTTGTAATTTCCCGAGGCTTAGAAGCTTGAGCTCAACCTGTGCAAGTATTTTTCAAGCCCAACCTATATACCTGAGCTTTGGAGATGTTCAAGATTGGCTCATTGGAAATACTAACATTCGAGATTGTTTGCGAGTATGTCCCTGAGCAGCGAGCTCAAGCAGAGCCTAGTATTATGTAAACCGAGATTGATGACAACACTTGACTAATTAGATTCAAATACATTTATCTAAAGATCACGAGCTGAGACGAGCCCAAAGAGCCAAGCTAAACAAATTGAATCCTGAGCCTGGCTCACGCGGTTTTACGAGCCACACTCAACCTACTCGAGCTCGAGTGCATTTACACAAACGAGCCTGCTAATAAGCTCAAGCTCAATAGGACCGTACGGCGTACGCTCATGAGCACAATCCGAGTAAAGCCCAAGCTAGCCCGAATAGTTTGACAGCCCTAAGTTGTCAATGCATTCCAAGACTTAGATCCCCCTTTCCTAATAGCCACCAATAAACCATCCAATTCACCACACCAAGCGTTGACTCCGCTTATACCTTCTCAATCTAGAAACTTCAATTTCAGGAATTGGAATAGTAAGTCCATAGGCAGTTAAATAAAAAACCCATCTACATTTTAAAACTATCAGCCTGGTAGTTCACATCCCAATACTTAGATTCCCCAACTAACAGTCCAAACTGGTCAATGCATCCCAAGACTTAGATTCCCTTTTTCTAATAGCCACCATATAATCAAGCCAATTCACAAAGTGTTGACTCCACTTAAAACTTATCAATTTAGGAACTCCAAACTCGGGAATCAGAATACTGAGTCTGAAGACAGCCAAAATAAAAGCCATCTATTCTTCTCCGATTTGCACCAGACGGGAGGAAAAGGTGTGAACCTTAGAGTATCTTAATCACATGAAATAATTCTTTATTTATTCTTTTTGATAGGTAATTACGGCCCCTTGGTATGGGGATTGGAACCAAAAGACCTTAAGGTATGAAATAGTTGTATTTAAACAGAGCAAACAATAAACAGAAGGGACAGTGTCATAATTGACTGTATACTCCCAGTGTACAGAGGATGTGTCTCCCTTTATGACGCAAGATAATATATTTTCTTTACTTATCAAAAAAAAAAACAGGAGGGACAGCACAAGAAGAGAACCTTTCTGGCGAGCCGCTTCCTATGCTTTTCCCGATTTTTGATTTCATCAATGAATGGAGAAAGTGCACTGGGGGGCAATATCGCACTGAGCTCAATTTCACAAAGCTGAATTGCAACGACAAATATATCAATAAGAATGGAAACACCACAAAAAAAAATATATAGGATGGTTATCATGAAACATAGATCAAACTGGATTTTCTTTAAATTTTTTCGCAGCTGCTGATATTTTTCCTCTTTTACATTTAAAGTACCTGAAATGTTGTGGTTAAGGAAAAGTGGCTCAAGTAACGATAGCGCCTCCTAATGGCCTCGGATTGTATCACAGTTTCTAACTGTAAAATCTTTCCACTAATTCTGTAAATCACAAATTCAGGTTTAGGAGAAAGAATTGACAGTGAACATAAACAAGCATAGATTATAAGATTATAATGCCAAGTCACCCAACCCTCACCCCCTCACATACACTCCCTCATTAAGAAACTGATAGGTTGTAATATCAACACTTGTAAACAACAATTTGTTATCCCATCTGCATTAGACAAGTCAAATGAGAATAAAAGGCTATGACGTCAAATTATATTCTCCTTTCGATCCAAAAAAGTGACATTTGAAAAGTTGAAGGCTTAATATTGAACATTTAGATATACTAAATTGCATCAAATTGTGCTAAATCAAAAAATCTATGACCTTATACTGCATACTTTCTCTAACCCAAAAGAGAGTCACATTTGATAACTTAAGCTTTCTAATAGTGTTTTACATCAATAAAATTCCTTCAATCTGCACTAAAATAACATCTTTAATTGTATGGCTTGTAAGAGATATATCATGGCTCTGAAAAGAAAGGAAAAAAATGAACATTCATATGTTATTTAAGACATGAGACTTTTTTTTTTGGGACAAACAAAAATGGAACGTAACACTCTGTTTTTAGGGACACGGGGAGTATAATAGACACAAGATTACAGATTAAAATCAAGAGAGTAACATTTAATCAAGATTCAACAAACATTAGATAAACCCATATATATATGTATATGTATATATATATATGTGTGTGTGTGTGTGTTTGTCTCTCTGCCTGGCTTCCTTTTAAATCCACTAAATCAGTAAAAAAATTTTAATGATATAACAATGTTTGATTATGTATGCCATAGTGTAGGGCCTATCGCTTTCCAACATAAGAACTTCATTAACACTTGGGGATCCACAAATGTTAGCACTTCATAGATACCATGAGTGGAGCATATAAAGGATTCATCAACCATACAAATTCAAGAATCACTTATAAGAGGAAAATATTACCACTTGCAGAAGAGTAATTGCTCATATATGGGCTTTTTAGTAATGGCCTATTAGCAGCACTACATTGTCACTAAATAGTACTTCCCCTTTCACAATATGATAGGTAAAAAAAAAAAAAACATTAAAAATTTCCCTCCCAGGTATGCCATCAATAATTATTAATAGCATTTGACAGAATACAGAAGGAAAAACATCTTTGCGAATGAACAGGGTCCGTTCCTTCATTCGGCATCAGAAACAAAACATACAAAATTAAACAAGAATGTAACACAAATTTTCTAAACCATACCTTTGTGGAAGCTTATCATAGCTCCCATAGTGGTGGAGGAAACACTTCATGCTTAATGGATGAAGGATGAGGTACTGACCATCCACTGCCTGAAGTAGGCAAATATACAGAGCATAAGCAACTGGAATTGAACTATGTTGCATTAATAACAGAAGACGAACTCAACCATTATAGCATTTCAGGAGAGGGAATAGGGATTGGAGACAACTAGCTCAAGTTCATGAACTACACCAGTAATTTGACTGGCAATAATTTGAAGGTATAATTTCATGATACCGTCTCAATACTCCTGCTGTCTTTAAACCTCAAACTTGATGCCTATTATTAGTCAGACAAAATAGTCCAACGATATTATTCATCTCAATAGTTAACACACAGTTTAACATTTGGGAACATTTTATTTGTCCTTGTATTCTGAATAGCTGCTTCATACCTTCAACAAACCAAGTAAGTGGCTTCATGAGTGGTACAAGACATTAGAAGCAAAATGTTTCTACTTACACGAATAATGTCAGTGTCGAAGAAAGAAACTAGGATAAAGACAAGATTATCCCAGACTCCTTGTGAACAGCAAAGCAGAAACCTAATAAGACAGCTGCCGTCACTTTGTTTTAAGGATTCCAAATTCAGTCATCCAAAAGATCCAAATAAGTAAGAGTTCCTAAGACCATGTGAAGATCATCTTGACCAAACATGAGCAGTTAAGAACTGGTCACTTTGTTTAACAAATCATAGGTAGAAGATCAGACCTTTCAAAAACATTCTCACACAATGAGATATAAATATTTTCCTTAGATGTCAAACTTTTTTTTGATAGGTAAGTGTGACCCCTTATTGGTATGGGGATCGGAACCAAGGACCTCAAGGTCTTTGCCCTTGCCATCTCTTCCACCTCTTGGGGTCTTCCTTACATATCAAACTTAACGACCGCTTTTAAAAATCCAAGGGAAGTTGCTTCAATAAAATAGCCTGGTGAACTGAGATTCCTCGGATTCTACAAAAGATCTAACATCCAAAACTATAATACTTGAACTTGAACGAAAAAATAATATAATTGAAGATAACAAGTTCATCATCTCATCTGCATTCACACAAAAACATCCACAACATTAATACTCATTTCAACTTACTGTAGGTTCCTGAATTTCGATAATCGCTTTTCAACTGTTTATGTAACTAAGAAGATAAATAAAACATACCAAACCAAAACGAAATGGTCATAATCACCTGATAGAAATCATATGAATCCTTGATCTTTCTATCCCTAGAACCATTAGCTTGTATCTCCATATTCTTGGTATCATCAAATGAAGATGATAAAGCTTTATCGTGATCATCATTCGGTTCTACCGCATCAATAGTTTGCTCTAAAAAAGGTTCTCCATTACTCTCATCTGACATTGAGCTACCCAACCACAATGACTTGTCATTTACACTGTCAGAGGTTGTTCCCCACGGATCTTCCCAGCTATCATCATTACCAGAACTTGCAGTTGGTGGAGATTTTGAGTGAAAATCGCCATCTTTACGGTAGTTGTTTCCACTACAAACTCTGTGGTCATTCCAATACTTCCTCCTCTCTTCTAACTGTTCCATTGCAGCACAAACATATGGAAGTTTCTCCAGGTCATCAACAAACCCTGAATCTGCTCTGGCAAGCCAACCGTCTAGCTCTGACACTGCCTTTCTAACCGACAGATCCACGTCTCTTGTGAAAGTAAACTTCGAAAATGAATCATGCAGTTCCTCTCCAATATCTTGTTTACTTTTCAGGGATAAAGTAAATGAATCCTTTTGCCGTGTTAGAAGCATAAATTCTATGGTATCACCAACAGAGTGCTCCTTAACGGTTTCAATGTAGATGGTGAACAAATCCTTCGAACATATCATCATGAAACATAAGGGACACTTTTTCCAGCATTCACCTTTGTGATCATCTTCATTCATCAAAAAGTACCGCAAGATACATGGGAAACAGAAAATATGGCCGCAAGAAGTCATTTGTGGACATAAAAGATCTTCCAAACATATTGGACAATGCGCAGGAAGAGGAGTGAAATACTTCACACATATGATATCCTCCCATCTTAACGTCTTATCTGGATCTATCGATTCATGTGCGTAGTTACCTGAATCTAACATCACAAACTTATAATTTGCTTGAAGGAACAAATCTTTGTTGTAAGGCCTTCTCTTCTGCTGCCTTCTCGTAGGAAGAGCCCTTGGTTGTGGGCGAGAAATTGGGTCATAGTGAAAATTCAGTAAGTGGTTACCATTAACCATCTGTATTTTCCTTCCCAACTGTGGAGTGCTCCCTTGACTATGGGTAGAACCAGAAGTCTGCTGGCTGTGGGGAGACCATCTGTGTTGAGCAGACCCAACCCCAGCTAGACCAGAAGGATCACGCTGAAAATGTGCACCAGTTTTGGGGTGAGCCAAAGTTCTCTTGCTATGATGTTTTCCTGGTCCATTCACCTAGAGCGACAACATAACCCATCAAACTCAGTATGCAATTCAATTTAAATGCAAGCTACATATGACTGTATATCATGAAAAATGAGCTCTAACTAGTAAGCAATTGTCAGTGCCCATACAATTCGCATTCAGCATATAACTACATTACAAAATTGTGTTCCAACAGGCCCGCATGAGGGCGTTATTAATATTTTTTGCATGAATGAGGTAGAAAAGTGGCCTGTATTTGACCGCTTTCTACAATGATATCTTCTTTTTGTACCTACTGACAATACGAGAGCAAAGAATCATCAGCTATTGCATCACTTCTATCAATTTATAGCAATAGACTAATAGGACATCTTTAAATAAAACTAGTTACGGTCATAAGAGGAGCCGAAATAAACCTTTTGGGAAGATCCACCAGTATCTTCCAGAGCTTGACTGGCTGATCCTGCAATGACAAAAAAAAAATAAAGGTTATGTAATAAGACACAAACGCTGGTATTAATATAGTATTATAATCAAACTTACAAGTAACAAAACCATCAGTTTTACGTAAGACATATGGTATACTAGCTATTCATAGACATAGTTGCCAAAGGCATGTAGCAATAGAATTGAGTATAGAGGAGGCAATAGCTAAAGCTCACAATGGTACGGAGAAATTACAAAGTTAATAAAATGGCTGGCCTTGACAGATCGAAGGAAAACACAAACTGAAAATTGGACCTAGGTGAAGGAGGTCTCACCTGAGAGATTGTCGAGGAAGGGAGCGGAAGATCGGGAATCGGAGATTTGGAGGGAGAGGGAGGGGGATCGACGGGGAGAAGGAGAGCGGTGCTGCTGCGGTGGTCCATGATTGGAGATAGGGTTTGGAGGTGGAGCCGGAGAGGAGGAAGGCGATGATGAACCTAGGTTTTGAGTGGGCAAGATGGACATGAAATAGTTGGCAGAAGCTGGGGAGGCGTCGATTTGGCTAAGCTCAGCGGGGCTGCCTCAGAGCTAACAACATTAACATTGATGGTTGATTTGGGGGCAATTAAAAAACACAACCGCCACCGCCTCCTCTAGGCTCTAGATATCCGAATCTCCGTCACGAATATATCACCGTGCCTTGCACGTGGCTACCTTGGGATTGGGGTACAGGCCTTGGAGCATCACAATGTTACATCCTAAAACACCCTTTATATAACCCCCTCAGTGTTCTAAAACTCCCCGCCTAGCTCCGCCTAGACCCCTCTCTACCACCGCGACTTTCTTAATTGCCGCCTAATCGACCAATTCAGCGTCTACATAAAAACCTCGCCGACCTTAATTTATTTTTGTAGCTTTGATTTTGTGACATGCGGTGACCGGAGAAAGAAAGGGGCGAACTAGAGAAGGAAGGGGGAGTGGTAATGGTGATGAGGCAGAGAGGGAGGTAATGTGGAGCGAACTGGAATAAAATCTTTTTTGTTTTTAGTTCTAAACTTGACTGATTTATTGCTTTAGGGTTGTTGAGAATTGAGATTAATGGTAGGTTTGTATATTTTTGTTCATTTGACAAATATAGACAAGTGTTTGATAAAATGACAAACATAAAAAAAAATTAAATTTGTATTCAATGTGTTTGATCTATGATGTAAATTATCAAAAAAATGATAATTATGTCTTAATTCTAGCCCGCCCAGACACGCCGACTAGTCCCTAGGCGCTAGGTGTTGTGGCCACCTAACGATTTTTAGAACCTTGAACCCCCTAAACCTTTTTAGAGGCCCTTTAAAAAAGTTTCAACTCCAATGAGCACCTCTATATAACCTTTTGAATTGGTGACATCTTAACTAACAAACCTAACTATCAATATATTTCTATTTTTTATTTTTTTTCTTACCGCAATTGATATAAAATATTTATACATTTAAATTTTATATTTTATGAAAATTATATTATATGTTTTGATTATATCAATTATTTTTATTTAAATAAATTTTTGTCACACTTTTTAATATTATCAATACACCCATAATTTTAAGTTATAAATAATAAAAAAGGGAAATAATACTGCAAAAAATACACTAAATTAATTGAAAAAGAAAATTGAAAAAATGGGAAAGCATACCATCATCAAAGTGATGATGTGAGTTGAGTTGTTTATTTAATTCATAGGCTCTCCACTCTAATACATCAAAATTCTAGCCAAAAACTGGATGCTCCGATCAAGCCAAAAAAAATTCAGTTTTTGCTGCCTTCTTTAAATTTTGGAACAAAATTTTTGAAAGGGAACGAATACTAGGAAGAAGACCAATGGAGAAGGAGATATGTGGGGGAGAGAGAAGAAAGAGATGAATGGAGGCCGACTAAAACTCACCCAATAAGTTGGGGAAGAATTAGCTTTTTTTAGGGATAGGGTGATTGATAGGGTGTCCATTGTGGGCTTAAGTGTGGTAAAAAAACCCTAAAAAGGGTTTTAGAGTGTTAATAAATGGAACCACTGTGGATGCTCTTAATAACAACATTCGCTCCAGTTTGGCACGAGCTTTGAAAGCCGATTTTAAGAAAAAAAATACTCCTAATTGATGGCCGATAATAGCCCTTGTTGTTGTAACGTGATTTGGAATCAAAATCTCAAGTTCGTACCCTTAAGTTGTTAAACATCATAAGCTACGAACTTCCTTAAGTAACAATAAAATTAATAAAAAAAACAATAAAATTAATAATTTCAAAACTAATGGTAAAATTAATAAAATAAAATTAACAATTTTATAAGTAAACTTTATTAACAACCTCAAGTTTATACTTTCACAAAATTCACCATCATAAATTATAATGGTCTATAATTTTTGAACTCATAATAATCATACACGCATATAATCGAGTACTAACCTTGATTCATGCTTTGCTTAGAGTCAACTTTTCTTTCTCCTTCCCTATATTTAAATATCTTCTTTGACAGTGAGATGAAAACCCTAGGTCTTTCCCATTTTTAGGGTTTGCAACTTTGAGACTTTTAAAAAGACAAAGGAGGACTATATTTTTAGGGTTTACAACTTTGAGACTTTAATATAGGCAAAGGAGGAGCGAATAACCTAATTAACAGATAAGTCAACTTTATTTGAAAATATTTCAACATCTCGTGATTACATGGGTCGGGACTCTAGACTACTAATGATTAAAAAAAAAAAAAATTAAAATGTAAATTGATGTCATGGATGTGTGCCATAAGCACAGCCACAATTCGAGTCAAAGTGTTACTTATACATCTTCTTTAACTGTAAAGTTGTTTAATTTTGGTTAAGAATTACCACGATTCAAATTGAATTATGAAACCAAGCTCCATCCAAACTCAACCATTTTCAACATATATGTGTGTGTTTACCTTGGTGATTTTAAAATTTTGTTTTTATTTTATTTTTATAACGATCGAAGAAAAAACAACAACAAAAAACACAGTACAGTTTCTATTACATCCATACACCACAGACACAGTAGAGGAAAATTCAAGACACTGTTGGGAAAGCCGAGGCATAATGGGTTTTCAGATATGCAAGGATCCCCATGTCGCATGCATTTGCCCACTTTTCTGCCTTCAGGTATCCACCACATTGTGGGAGAATATGTGATCCAAGTCAATAAGAAAAGTGCGGATTTCCATGGGAGCAAGTTCTACTACCAGCTTTACAGGATCAACAGTTCCACCCTTCATCACCCTGGATTCTCTAGTACCGCGACTGCCCTCTACTTTCCATACCAAACGCTTTCTCTCCATATCTCCCTTTTCTTGATTGGCAGTTAAGCTCATCTCAGTCGCTTCCACAATCTAATTTTACAATATTCAAGACAAAGTTAGAAGTCACAATGAACTAGATTTCCCCCCGGTTAAACTTCACAATCCAATTTATGGAGTACCTTTTTTCCTGGAAACAGCTTCTCTAGTTCCACGTTTGTCATCACAGAAAGATCTTTGTCCTCTCCAACCTACAGATCCTTAAACAGATTAAGGGATCAACATTCTAAGCTTGCATACCAAATGTCAAAGCTAACAATTTTTATTAATAAGAGAGAAATCTCAACCTCATATAGATGAGCTAAGCGGAGGAGAATTTTTTGGTTGTCCAGCTCCTGCGTAGTTCAGGGAATGGACAAAATAATTTAGAGAAAAGAGCAACTGTTGCAACCACGGAAAGGAACCGGTGGGGGGGGGGGAAGAGAGAACGAAAGGAAGATCAACCATCCCAAACCCTTACAAAACACGTTCAGACTGCTTAACAATTTTTGTACCAATGACTACTAACTATTACCTGAAGAGTCAAAATAGCAATGTTATTGGGTAGACTGTAGGAAGAATCAATCCCCGAGAAACTGGTAACATGAGAACTCATCCAGCTGTCTTCGTCCTGTCGGAAAGATAGTATATCAGCTATACACTACTGCTTTTCATAGAAACAAATCATTTTCCTTTTACCTGTTCAGTGAAAGCTAGCAGAAATGGAGAATATATCTCCTGGCCAACTGAACGACGCCACCTGGCACCTTCACCAAGAGGATCTATTCTGTAATAATATTTTCCTTGAATCTGCAAAAAGGTATTTTGGGTCATAGTTAACAGCTATGATACTTTTAACAATAATAGTTTGCATATAGCTTAGCTTGTGTGCTAGTTCACTTTTGAGTGAGAATTATATACAAAGAAATAGGTTTGAATTAAATGAACTCCAACTTAATGATCCAGCAGATGCACACATATTTACAATAAAGTAAAATGGAGAGAAATTAGCATGACTACAATGAGGCCAATATGGAGTAGTTAAATGTGCTACTGTCAGCCCTCTGCATTTGTTAAGAATACAAACAGTTTCATTTAGAGCCTCAGCAACACCTCTTGAATCATCATGCAGCAATCTCCTACATGATGAGAACATGTCAAACATAATGCTAATAGCACATGAATCTTGAGGCCTTCAATTCCACATTGAAATGTGCAGACCTGTGAAGCATTAGCTCTATCTGTCCATCCATGATGCTCGATCCTCCAACAGACCGATCTACTAAAACAGAAAGTTCCGTCTTATTGTCTACCATGTAAATTCCAAGATTAATCTGAAAGAAGAATTTAATGTTTAAAGTTAATATTAAGCCAAAGAGATACCTTCTGCAGCCTTTTGACTAAGATCAAGAATGTTAAGTCAAAGGAGTAGAATTGATTTCAGACGGAACTTTAAAATGTAAAGAGTCAAGACAACAAGGAGTTCAATAAAGTAAAAGAAGAAATACTAGACAGAGAATTATATCTAGAAAAATCTGATCCTTTCTGGACCCCAAGGGGTGGGAGAGATGACAAGGGCACTCAGGCAAAGATCTTGAGGTCCTTGGGAATGGTTCCAATCCCAATACCAAGGGGTCACACTTGCCTATAAAAAAAAAACAAAAAAATATGTTCCGTTCTGGATGCTATCCTTGTAGCAAATAAATGAACAATATCAGCAGCCACCAGTTATACTGAGACACAAGCACAAAAATAACTGTTTTCAATGATTCTTGGGTCATTCCTCCCAGTTCAGTACAAGAGTAAAACTATTAGTTAAAAACAACAAATTACTCGTGTGGTCGGTAGATCAATATACGACCTCCAACCATGGTTTTCAGGGTGAGAGAAACAGCTTAATACGAGATGGAAGAAAGATGATTACATAGATGGTTAAGATAACACTAACACACCGGGTAATAATTTCCGGCCACAGCTTGATTCACTTTCAAGTCCCAATCTTCTCTATAATCACGAACCTGCAAATCATATATAATCTTCATATCAAATCAATGTAGCAAATGCCAGCTCAAACAAGCACACTTTCCGTTATACAATTTCGTTTTAAGGAAGTACACAATCCATATGAGAACTGTTTGCCAATGACGACAAAGGCAATGAAACCATAACTAGTTACCATATGGATAATAAAAAGAATGAAGGAGCTACAGCATACCCTTTTGACAAAATCTCGGCCATTAGAATCTGTGTAGAATGTCTTATTGGTAGCCATCTTAGTTGTGATTTCAGTGATAATTTCTTTACCAATCCCATCATCAACAGGGATAGGTCCAACCTGATAAGTAGGACATTGTTAATGTATGCAACTGACAGTAACATGAATTGCACTTAAGTTAAAATGAATAGCTGTGATATCTTCTCAAATACATCATCCACCCACTCAATTGAAGAAGAGAAATTAATAATTTGAAAGATAGTTCTTATCACAAGTAAATTTGTTTAAGTTGTGGTTCATCGTAGAAGTGAATAATCTTACACTAAACTCGACTTCAACATGCTCTTTCCTCTTGTGAAGTCTGGTTATCTGCACGGGTTCAACATATAAATTTTAGATTCACAAAGATAATACAAGGAAGTTTTAAACTCAATCTTCTTAATGATACTCTTATCTGAGGACATGAATATGTTTTGGAGCAGAAGACTTAAAGATAATTAGGTTATATTTGCTCATCTTAAGATGGGGTCTTGATCACAAAATCATCAGCATTGGAATAAGAAAAACTTTGTACAGAATTGTGACTCAGTTTTTCCATGTACATGACTACAATACCTGGTAGCCTCTCTGCTTACACAATTTAGTTGTATGCTAAGAATGATAGAGCCTAGAACTATAGAGGTTCATGTGACACCAAATAGCATACTCCATAGCCTATAAAGTTAACTAAGGTAGAACAGTTCGTGTTGCTGCACAATTGAAAAATCTCATGAAAGAAAAGAGAAAAGAAACATGTAAGGAAGTGTTAGCTTACAATCTATATTTGAAAATATGCATGTTCGAGTTCAAGTTTACAAACCCAGTAAATTCTGCAGAGCTCCCCAAAGCTTCAAGAACTATCATAGTCAAATAGCATTTAAGGAATCTGATTTGGTCCAATCATATTACTCAAGTGGTGTATCCTTCCTGTAATTTAAGCACCTTGTACGGTACCTAATAGAAATTGAGTAATTTGCAGGATTATCAACATTGACATGACTTTATGTGCAAAGTGCAAGTATCACTAAAAGCTTTATCCAAACTAGCTTCCTTTTCCTCTAATATGTTTTATATCAATAGGCTATTAATAGTGTTGAGCTCCATAGTGGTTGGTGGTCCAAGGGTGTGAAGCTGAAAGGGATCTGAGGCTCAGATCTCATAGCTAACATAGAGAAAAATACTGTCAGAAAGAGTAAGAAAATAGAGTTGTGCGAGAAAAGATGAAACACACAAAAAGAGAGAAACCTGATAAATCCATGGATTGATCTGTTGGTGAACTTCATCAATTATTGGTCCATGCATAACAGTCAAAGGGACCTGCAACTTTTTAAGCAACTTTAGCCGATAATCTCCTTACTGTTAATGTGTGCATGAATTGGGCAAATGTACAAGACACTGAACCTGTTTTTGTTGCTCTATGAGGAACGTCCCATTTGGGCGAAAAATATATGCTCCAGAGGCCTTCAAGAAATAACAAAAACTTGCACTGATATATTTTAAGAGGGAGGTCAGAGCAGGATAAAATCAAATGAACAAGTATTAACCTGTGGATCTCTGTCACTTCCATCGTATACTGATCCGGTATAGAAGCTGTAGGACTGTTGAATAGATTCCTTGACCTTCAAAAGCACAAGCATGCGATATGTGAAAAAAGTTGCTCAATCTGATTCATGGTGGACTTGGCAAAACGGAGAATAGGAAAGTAGTACAGAGATGTGGCTACAGTGTATATCCCTTTTAAAAGAAATGTAACTACAATACAATAGAGATTTATGAGTCTTGACCAACACAAAAATGTTAACCCTATCATTGCGAGGAAAGCAAGAAGCAGTTTAAGCTAGGGAAATATTCACAGAAAGAAAAAAAATAGAAGCATCAGCAATGATCTTGGGACCATCCTGCATGTCACTTACTGAGCTTCGACTATTAGTATATTGACTAAGTTTGCCTTCCTCTGCAGAAAAACTGAGCCTTAGGTGTCCTTGCCCCACTTCAACAGTAGAGTTGTCACTTCTTTGATATTTATATACAGATGATCTTGATAATCTACTGCCTTTAGAAAAACAAAATGTAGATAAAATGGTCAGAACTCAAGTAATTGATTTCCCATTTCCTTCACTTGCCAGGCATGTTTTATAAAATGGAGCAACTATATGACCAACCTGCCCCTTTGCCCCTAGAAATTGTGTATGTGCTGAACCCAAGAGCGGGTGCAGTTGCAGTGAAGATAAGCCAGTACTTGGGTGTTTCCCTTGGTGTTTGATCAAGGTATGCCTTAACATGGTAGTTCCTAAGGCTTATATGTGCATCAGCAAAAGAAAGAAGCTGGGATTCAATCTCTCTTCCGGCAGAATCACAAACAGAAATATCATCATCCATAACCTGCAGTAAGCTTGGCCTTGTAAGTATAAAATGATACTCTGGACTGAATGTAATGGTCTTACTCTGAGTAATGGAAATTACAAGAGTTCATAAACCAATCAATGGAGCAGAGATTATACTGTTATATTAAGTGTACGATGAGAGAGAATGATATGTATCTAATCTTTGAAAAATGGAAGACTTGTATCCATTACAAGTTACTTCTTGACATCCTCCAAGTACAAGGCGTATGTCGCAATTGTTGAAACTATAGATGATGTACATTGTTAATCCTCCTCCTGTCCCAGGAATCGATAAAAACAAATTGTAGAACTGGCATGTATTAGAAGGGGCTCCTTCAACAAAGCGGCTAGGAACTACTTTTCTCATCTGCTTCCAGACTTCTTTTGAATGACTCTCAGTAACGGCAATGAGGTGCTGCACGTACAGGCCACTTTGCAAGGTGAAATATTCTATAAAAGGATCTTAAAAGGTAGGACTGTTAGAACAGTTGATTCCCGGATAATCAGACAATTGAGGAAAATAAGGTGGTCAGTTGCCTAAAAGTTTCTCGTCAATAACTCTTGTGCTTTTACCAGAAAGGAAGACCCAGATCACAAAGCACATAGGAAAGTCGGACCAAATAATGAAACATTAAGCAAAACCTTTCCTGCAATGGGAATGAGAAACAGAATGCCAGAACCAAGGCATGAAGGGAAACGTTTTATCTTGTGAACAGTGATATTCTTTTTTGGTGGGAAAAATTTAACAAAAACCGTTACATTTACTCGGACAAAAAATTAAAAATTAGGCACCTTGAAAAGGATCTTGCGCTAACTGCCAATTTTCTCGATTCATTCTAAATTGGATAAAGCACCCAACCAACTGGTGTAACCCTATCAACCCAAAATAAAAAGCAATTTCAATCACATGTAGCCACGCTGGTATCAACAATTGTCTGTAAGACTTGGCAAGACAATGTAGGTAGCCTGATAAACGACTCCTTTTCTTGATTCCTAATTGCACTAATATATATATATATATATATATAATTTCTATATTTATCATTGTCGCCAACCAGCCTCATAAAGTAGAAAAAATAATGAACCATGGAGGTGGACATGTGTAGACACCTCAATTTCGTACCCCTTGTATGTAACATGGCATAAAATATCAAGAACTGTTCAAAAGGACTAACGGATGTCAAGTTACATGGTTTAGAATGCAAAAAGTGCAAAAGAAATGAAAGGATGCATGAACAGTAAATTGCAGGGGCCAAAGTGCAAAAAAGTTGAAAGAAAAAAGCTTCTGGCGCCACCCACAAGTCCTTCTGGCACGGCGCCCACTTCCTATGGGGGTGGCGCCCAATAGTGCTCAATGCACCGTAGCTTTTTGCTTTCGGTACAATCTCTCAAGCGTGCGGTACAAGCTGGTGAAGCATAGAAAGAAAAATCTTAATGACGAAGGAATCCCCACTCTCACCTATAAGTAGAGGTGCCCGGCTTCAGAAAATGGAACACAGAAATTTTACGCCGCACACAGTTCACATAGCGTTGAGTTAACGCAGTGAAGCTCTGCCAAATCTCCCCCAAACACAAATCCAACCGGCCAAAATGAACCTTAGCCTTCCAGCTAGGATTCCACCATATTTCCCCGGTCCAAAAATCTCAAAAAGAGCAATTGCTCTGCCCGAATCCAGAGGCCAAATCCGCTATAAGCAAGCAGTTGCTCTGCCCGATTTCCACCAGCAGCAAGCAAACAACAGCAAAAATGCAAGCAGTTGCTCCGCCCGTTTTACGGTGCCTGAAAGCAACTTTCGGAAGCAATTATTCTGCCCGAATCGCAACAGCAAAAGACTGCCTCTCCCGGAAGGATAGAGCGAGCACACCCTACGCTCTTAAAGGTAAGCCTTTAAGAGATTTTTATATAAAAATGTTATTTTCATCCGGCCCAATGTAAAAAATATAAGTAGTTGTGCTATCCGGATTTCTATAGAAAATAACATTAAAAAAGCCATTATTATGGCCAACTATTTATAAATGTATTTGTAGTTACTGGAAGGAAGCGGCTGCAAGTCTGTAAATAATGTAGATACAGATATATCCGCTTTTAATGCTTTATTTTATTTGTTAGATAAGTATAATGAAAGCATATTTTAGCCAAAAACTGTTTTGAGACCGAAAGGGCGAGTTGGGTGCCTAACACCTTCCCATCTCGTAACTTAGCCTCCGAACCCCTTTTTACAAACTCTGGTTATTTTTTGTTTTTCTTTATTTCTCCTTAAAATAAAGATGGCGACTCTGTTATAACATTTTGGATCACAGTGAGGCCCGCAACATCCTTTTTCTTGCACTTTCCGTTTTCCCCTAAACAAGGGACGATGGGAATGAAAAAGGTGATGCATTTTCTGTATCTTATTTTCCCCTAAACAAGGGAGGATGAGATACGGGGAAGCCCAATGTACTCATAGCGATCCAAAATAAGCCTAAGGTCACGGCGAGGCTCGCAACATCCTTTTTTTGCACTTTCACGTTTTCCCTAAACAAGAGATGATGGGAATGAAAAGGGTGATGCATTTTCTGTATCTTGTTTTCCCCTAAACAAGGAAGGGTGAGATACGGAGAAAACCAATGCACTCATAATGACCTAGGGCAATTTTCAAAAGTCCACAGTGAGGCAGGGCGTGTTCCCACGCGCCTTCGTAACATCCTTTTTCTGCACTTTTCCGTTTTCCCCTAAACAAGGGAAGATGGGACTGAAAAGGGTGATGCGTTTCCTGTATATTATTTTCCCCTAAACAAGGGAGAGTAAGATGCGGAAAAATCCAAAGCTCTCATAATGGACCAAAGGTCACTCGGTGACCGAGACGTATTCAATGCGCTTGCCGACAACTCTTTCTGCACTTTTAATTTCGTCTTCCCCTAAACAAGGGAGGATGGAGTGGAAAGAGTGATGTCCTTCCGCATGCCACGTTCCCCTAAAAAAGGGAGCGCGGGGTCCGGGAGAATTTTCCGGGACACCCACAACATGTGATGGAGCATTAGGCAATAACACAATATCAAACCAAGATTATGTTAAATTCTTTTTTTTTTTTTTGATAAGCAAGTATTATATATTAGAAGCGACAAAAAAGGTGACGCGTCCTTATACACTAGGAGTATACACATTAAACTAAACTAAGGAGAGACTATTAACAAAATCTACAAAGGAATAAGGGTGAGAAATGGAAGTATTAGCATCAACTGAACACCAAGACCGGAGGGTTTGCAACACTGTGTCCTTCAACTGCGACATGGGCCTTTCCTTGTTATTAAACACCCTTCTATTCCTTTCAATTCAAATGGTCCAGCACACACACAAAAGAGCAATTTGCCAAGATAAATTCCCTCTCCTCTTTTTGTAAAAAGCTCAGCTTAGAAACAGCTCCTTCGTTGATCTAGCCATCTAGGCATAACCCACGAAATATTGAAGAGCCCGAGGATAAGGTTCCAAAGATCCTTAGCTACAGAACAGTGGATGAGCAGATGGTTAACATTTTCCTCATCACCTTTACACATATAGCACCAATTCACATAAATATTTTGCCTTCTTTTCAAATTATCACGGGTTAGAATAGCTTCATGGCAAGCCTCCCAAGCAAACACCGCTACCCGACTGCTGCGACTGGGAGCTCTAGATTTCCAAATTGATATCCAAGGAAATAAAGAACCATCTTTGGATGACAAAGACTCAAAATAAGATTTGACAGAAAATCTCTTGTCTTTAGGACTCTGCCACCACACCTTATCCTCCAGTTGCCTGCCAACAGTAAGGGAATAGAGAAAATCGAGAAAGAACACACCTGATTCCATCCCCCAGTCATGAAAATTCCTACGAAATGAAGGACTCCAAACCACCTTGTTATCCTCCAAATGCAACACTGCATTAACAAAGCAGTTCTTCTTATCGCTGGCTATTCTAAACAAATCCGGAAATAATCTCCACAGCTCTATGTCACCGCACCATTTGTCTTTCCAAAATTTTACAGGCGAGCCATCCCCAATCTCAAAATGAAGAAATCTCTTGTAAGATTCCCACCCTCTCCTTATCCCTTTCCAAACACCAACTCCGTAGGAAAGAGAAACCTCATTTGGTGCCCACTGCCCATCCCCTTCTCCATATTTACTCACCACCACCTTCCTCCACAAACCATCTCTGTCCACCAAAAATCTCCTAAGCCACTTGCCCAACAACGCCTTATTGAAAGCGTTCAAGTCTTTAACACCTACGTCTCCTTCTCTCAAAAAATAAATAAATAAGATTATGCTAAATTCAAAAAACAAAAAGAAAGAAACTCCTCAGGTGGTATAAATAGCAAAGAAGCATTACTGTAACAACCAAGTAATAAGATTTACAGCAACAATTACCTACCACAAAACTCTGCTCAATTCAGGAAAGTCTTTTCCCAAACAATTATATGTAATGCCTATATGTAGGAAACTGTAACATACTAAGCATCCTAACTGGAAAGTGCAACCCGGAAGGAAAACAGAAGTAAAATGATTGTCAGTTCGATAAACCTCTAAAAGATCTATGCACAAAGTCCCAACTCACGAATAGATTAAGTATATCAGTAAAATGCTGTCCGATACACGAGCAATGATATGAAGAACAAGCAGAACAATAAGATCAAAATTGAAGTACTCACAGGAATCCGAATTATATCCTCCCTTTCCCATCCAAGAGAATTGTAGACAACAACAATCTTCAGAACAAAGTAGTCACTGTCAGTTAAGTTGGCCCTTATTAGCGTGTTAAAAGAACATAAATGACTAAACACAGGATTCTTACCAAGTTTTTACCGTTCGAGAAACGAATTTCTGATGAAGGGCAGTAACTTACATTCAGAAGTGGGCACTGAAAAAGGAACACTTACATTTTATATATAGTCTTCACTAAAAAGAATAAGAGATTTGAGATATCAGTGCATTAAAAACTTAGAATATTGCTCAACCTCTGTGCGCCCCTATGACCACACCACTGCCATGTATGTTCCATTGTAGTGCTCAATTGGTATTTAGAACATCAATATTTGTTCTATATTTCTAGTCGCAGGAATAAATATCATATTGAGGCTAATCTAAATTAAATATTCATTTTTCTCTCCTCTACCCCAATCTTAATTTCATTACCAATACCTAAAAGAAATAAGTAGTAATCAAAGGAGTATAAAGTGCACCAGCATGTGGTAAAAAATGATTGAACTGCATCGGTTAGGGGTGAAATCAAACTCTTCACAGTAAGATATGTACTATGCTTGCTTATCATAAGTTACTGCCATCACTTGGGAGTAATCAAACTGACCCAAAATGGCCAACTATAGACAATATAACACAAGCAAGTAGGCATAGTAAGGTTTATGACATCATGCCTGTTGAAATTTTGTTGAGGGTTTATCCGGTCCAGTACATGATTTTGGCTCAGTCAAACAAGAAAGTGAAGCCGCAAATACCTTTTCAGCCTGCACACACATCATGAGTGAGCGGAGGGAGAGAGAGAGATAGAGAAGCAGAGAGTGTAATTGACACACTAAACATATGCACCTCCACATAGCCCATTGACAGTCTCTTTGTGTAGTCATCGGACACATGTTGCTTTGCTGTTCCAGAAACTGCATCGTGATGCTGCGCAATTGCTAAAGCATCTGCTAATGTGTCTGTGTTAGGCCCAGAATCACTTCTTCCCATAAAAAACTCAAGTTGCCTGGTTGCCTTATCATGTGTTAAAACTACCGTCTCAGATATCAGCATGAAGATGACCAAAGTCAATTATTCATACAATCGAAATATGCAAGTGAATCAATACCAAATAATAGCCGCTCATCACTCGAACATAACGTTTGAAGGCTGGTCTACTTGTAAAGTATCCAGTCCAATAAGCATTTGCACGATCTGCATATCTGACAAATTGCATCCTTTACTCTTCAATAAAAGATCAAACTGAGGGGGAAAGGCATAACTAATGAGTAAAAGTGATCATCATGCCGATATATTTAACTTACGGGAAGAAATCATTAGTCTTGATTGGCCAGAATGTGGCTGTTGCATGTTTTGCATCAGTATATACAGATGGAGTTGAGTACAGCGCATTTACACGTCCATCCTGGGAGGATTTGAAACAAACCAGTAACAGATAACAAAGAAAATAAGATAGAGAAAGGAAGCTAAATCACGAGGGAAAATACACTCCACAGTCCATTTATGCCATTTTTCAAGATCACTATGATTCAGCTACAAAATTGGAGTTTGAAGTTTCTCTCCGGATACTAATGATAAGTCAACATAAACCATGTACTATGGTTATTATGCAGATGACAACCTTTTGTAACAATCATTAGTAGTAGTAGGCAAACTAATTCCTTTTGTCGCATAAGCGATAAAGACAGCCAACTAATGTTAATTCTTGTCAACAACATAAACAATCAAACAACTATTAACAACAAAAACTCCAAAAGCTCCTATGCTAGACATAACCAACAATAGAATAATTGTAACAATGGTTAGCAATGTTTCTCTAACAAGATCAGGGAGGTTAACAGGGTATAGAAAAATCTCTATATTTAATCATGCAAAGTGGCTATATCTTTGTAAAATCATATGCCGCATATAAATGAATTCAGCCAAAGACCTAAAATCAAATACATAGAAATAACATCAAAAACATCTTATGGTCACTTACCATATTAACATAATGAATGAGCTTGTCCATCTGTCGGAACCATGTGTTTGCATATTGATACTTGAAATCCTCCCCCATGGTCCACATGACATGATTTGTTCGAGTTATGTTAGCCTGTACATCAATAGTCGTTGTAAGCATGAAACAGAAACTGCCATTTGTAAATGAAGAGTTTAGCTTCTTCAATTGTGTTCTTTTTTGTAATATCTCATAACCTTCTTAACTACTCCCTCCGTTCTACCCAAAGAGTCCACATTTGAAAAGTCTAATTATTAAGGGGATTTATTAATGCCATTGGAGTTCATCATAATTATAAAAAAGGGTTAAATACACTATTGGTCCCTGCACTATGAAAAAGTCAAATGGCAGTCCTTGTACAAAGAAAATGCACGCCACGGACCAAAGATTGCAAATTTCGCACATCAGTAGTCCTTGCCCCTAACTCTGTTAACTGAAGTGCCGTTAAGTGAGCATGTGCTTATCAGATGCTCAATCTGCAAGGGTAAAACTGGAAATAAGGATCAATTTTTCTTTTAACTTTCAAATAAGGGAAAAAATTATAAATGTAAAAACTTTAGGGTGGTAGCTGAACATTTCTCATTTTTGGGTCATTAGCATCGTCTTCTCCAACGGTTACTCCGATGGCCAAAAATGGTGGCAATATCGCTAACAAGAAACCTACACAGAGTTCCCGACGTTGCCCGCCAATGGCTAATGCCCACATCTAAAATCTCTCTCAAGAATTTCAAAATCCTTCTTGACCGCCGTCGATCCAGAGCCCTCTCTCGCCTCTGCTCCTCCACCGTTGTCGATCCAGAGCCCTCTCTGCCTTCAAACCCACTGAGTATCAACCGTCAAACCCAAATCTGAGTTTATTGAGTTTGTGTAGTCTGGGGTTGATGCCGAGGGGAACTCACGAAAGGATTTTCAAGGCTTTGGAGGATTTGGTGGAAAATACGACAAATTGGTTGCCATTAGAGATAAGCTTGTGAATATAGTACTTTCCGATGAATCAAAGCCATTAAAGTTTGAATTAGAGTAACCGGGGCATTGCAATGGAGACTACAGAAGCCAAGCAGAAGGATAATATTGAGGATTCATCTCTTGAGGAGATGGAGAATGGGGAGCTTGCTTCCACTGAAAAGGAGAAAGCTGTAGTCACTTCTCTCAAGAATTCTTTTGATCTGTTGGAATCTCTTTTTGATGAAGAAGAATGGGTATAGGTTCATAAACTTGGGCAGACAGGGGTTGATGAAGACGGGGACAAAGCCAAATGAAAAATGGGAATCTCTCAAGAAATATTTTGGTTACCACCCTAAAGTTTGAAAATTTATAACTCTTTTCCTCATTTGAAATTTAAAAGACAAATTAATAATTATTTCCAATTTTACCCTTACAAATTGAGCATGTGATAAGCACATGCTCACTTAACGGCACTTTAGTTAACGGAGTTAGGGACAAGGACTACCAATGTGCAAAAAGTGCAATCTTTGGTCTATTGCGTGCACTTGCGTTGTACAGGGACCAATGATGCATTTAACCCTTATAAAAATACATAAGCACAATCAACGTGCTTATAAAACAAGTAGAGGGTAAAAATGAAATGCTATAGAAATTGTACGCATAATTTTTTAAAGTGAACTCTTAAAGTGAAACATCACAAAATAGTATAGTGGACGCTTTGCCTGGAATGGTGGGAGTATCATTTACTACGTGAAATACCATATTTGCCCCGAGTCATTTTCCACATAAATTGAGCACCAGGCCTGCCCTAGACAAACAACTGCTTTTCCTGGTGCCCGCCCACTCTGGGCAAGTGCCCATGCTCGCTAGAGATCCATTTCATGTGAAATGCATGCTTCCTTGTAAAGCGTCGTAAAAAAAAAAAAGGAATCTTAGCAAATCTCTATGTTGGATCCAATAATCATTTTTTGCAATTTATCATTGATTGATTTAACTAGGTTTTGACTTTCTTAGGTTATTCCTAGCCTGGCAATTATAACTCATTACCCATTAACCCATCCAACCCAGCCCATTAATATTTTTGGGTCGAAGCGGGTAACCCGTTTCAACCCAATAATATTAATGGGTCGGGTCGGGTTAAAGCAGGTCTGCCCGTTGCCCATTTCGAGCCGCGGCTTTTTATGCTATGAATTTGTGTTTTTTTGGGGAAAGTTGGGTTAAGACGGGTCGACCCATTTCAACCAGTCATGACCCAACTCATTTCAACCCCTTTGCTATTTGGGTTCTAACGGGTTTCAACAACCCATTACCCATTCCAACCAAACCCAACCCAACCCACCCAATTGCCAGACGTAGTTATTCCATATTTATGTTAAAGGATATTGATTGATTTATTTGTATAAGACTCTAGGTTATTTAGAAACAGTTTTATTACATTAAGGAAGCTTTGTAAGCCTTGTAGAAGTAGAAGGTGCAAGGCCGGCCCCAGTGGCGGATCCAAAAATATGATTAAGCGGTGTCCAAAATTTTAACTATTACATAAAAAAATTTAAAAATTACAATTGTCCTTTACGTGTTTTCATACATTGAAAACGCATAATTACATCGTCATCACTAACATTCATTAACAAGAATTTTCAATAAAACATATTAACATACAATAGAATCATTTAAAAATTGATCGGACATTTAATTTCATAAATCCGTCTTAAATTAACGGTAATTTATTATATTAAAATGTTCTTAAAAACATCACACACAAGTCGCAAGTAAATTCCCTAAATCAGTAAATCACACACAAGTAAATAAGATGACTAACAAATAGTTAAACAATTTTTTTTAAATTTCAGGTATAAGCTAAAAAAATTCTCAAAAAACCCAACAAAATAATAAATAATTCTAACAATCAAATTTTACTTCAAATTGGGCACTTGGCTACTTAGCTTGGAGACTCAGCCGGATGAAGGAGAATGGGAGTTGGGAGAAAGGAGAATGGGAGTAGGACTGTCTAACTGAGGGGGTAAGTAAGTATCACAGTAGTTGTCTAGTTGACTTATTGTGATATTGTTTATTTACTGTATTGAGTTAGGAGGTTGGTAGGGTCTAGTTGTCAAAAACACAAAATTTACTCCGTTTTCTTTTTTGCTGAGCGGTGTACATGGACACCGGATTGGCAACCTTCCGTCCGCCACAAGTCGGCCCTGAGGCATGTCCAGAAGGGTGACGACCGTGGGCTCCCAATTTTGGGCCCCAGATTTATAAGAACTACCTTATATATAGTATGTATTATAATGTTAAATATATTCACAACTGATTGCAAGGCGCTGATTAGAGAAGAGGGAGACCCCGGGTTCGATTCCTGGCGGGTGATCAACTTTTTAATAAAAAATATTTGTTACTTTACTTCTCAAGGTATATAATTTGTAATGTACTATAACTATCATAATAGATTTGGTGTCCCAATGGATAATGTACTTGATTGTCGACTATGAGATTCTAAGTTCAATTCATGTCCTAGTCACTCAACCTTTTTTGTTCAATTTTTATTTTCATATCTCTATTAAAGGGTTCTTTTATTTTTTTTCACCATGGGCCCCTCATGGGGAGGTCCCCTCTAGGCCTGGCAATTGTAACCCATTACCCATTAACCCACCCAACCCACTAATTACCTAACCCATTAAAAATTTCGGTTGAAGTGGGTAACCCGTTTCAACCCAATAATATTGACGGATCGGGTCATGTTAAAGCGGGTCGAACCCGGTACCCATTTCAACCCGTGACTTTTTATGTTATAAATTTATGTTTTTTTGGGGGGAATATTTTGGGTTGAGGCGGGTCGACCCGCTTTGACCCGTTACCCGTTTCAACCCGACTCATTCCAACTCAACCCATTTCAACCCATTTGACATTTGGGTTCTAATAGGCTTTGACTTGTTTCAACCTATTACTCATTCCAACCCAACCCAACCCACCCAATTGCTAGGCCTAGTCCCCTCGTTTGGGCAGCTAGGTTTCGAGCCCCAGCATCAACATTTTTTTCCAATCCCCATATCAAGGGGCCACACTTACCTATATATACATATATATTAAGGAAGCTTTGTATATTTGGTAGTATTCAGAATTTTTTTGATAAGTAATAATAGTATAAACGAGCGTCAAAATAGGTGACACGTCCTACGTACAAAAAGATTGATTTACTAATCGTTATTATGTAGGATCCGATTGGTCAAAGGCTTGTAAGGTTTAATGAGGATTCTTTATAATTGATTTACTAATCTGTCAATAGTTTTGTACATCTCTTTCTTGGTTGATAAGTTTGTCTTATAGGATTCTTGGTGGATATACAAAGGAGGACGAGCTCTCAAAGGAATTACACGGATTCACAATACCGAAAGAGAGACACTCGGAGTTTAGAAGAGAGATTTCCAGAAGTCTAAGCACATCAAAGTTTCTCAAGTACTGGATGTGATGCCAGATGCAATTACATCAGTGATCACATCTATTCCAGAATAGTGCTTTGACTTTCATTCTTTTTCATCCATTGATTCTTTATTAAATCTGACAAGTTCATACCCATACACTACTGGATGCATTGTGCTAAAGATCGTAGATTAACTTTATAAAGAGTTTTTTGAAAGGTTTTATTCATTGTATTGATACTACAACGGTTTACTAGTGAAAGTTTCGCCATATTGGCAAATCTACAAGAACTTTACATGTAAATAAAGATTTCTTCCCTGTGTTTTTAACTTATTAGGTTTAATTAATTATTTGGTCCTTCGACTTATTCCAAATTTTTTGTTTGGTCCTAACATTTTTTTAAAAAATAGTTTGGTCCTACATGTTGCGTTTTGTTGTTAGATTCCCCCTTTCCCCGTTAACGTTTAAATTTATGTCAAATATGTCATAAAGTAATTAGCTTCTAGTTAGGCTATCACTAGAGTGTGATAACTAAGATCTTTCTTATTCTATGTCAGATTCGCCAGGGAATTCAAAAGAAAAGAGGATAGGTTTTGAAATAAAGCTGGGCATTTACATTCTCAAAAGGAAAGGTGTAGACGTCACAATAGCATTACCCTCAATGATATAGAGCATTAGTGTGGTATGAAAATAGTAAAGCTTTAACCACAGACAGATTGGTAGCAGAGTCATAACGTTTTGTTGTTAGACAGAAATTTAAACGTTAACGGGAAAAGGGGGAATCTAACAACAAAACGCAACATGTAGGACCAAACTAATTTTTTTTTTTAAATGTTAGGACCAAACAAAAAATTCGGAACAAGTCAAAGGACCAAATAATTAATTAAACCTTCTTATTTATTATTCTGCTGCAATATCAAATGTTGTCGTTGATGCAATCACATCAACATTATGTTTTAGAATAATTGAAATATCCTAGCTGCAAAACTTTCACCGAGTCTGAACTACCCCTCCTCATGCAATAGTATAAATGGCGACCCCATCATAAAGAAGGTATGAATTAATTGTGAATTAGACTCAATCGCTACCCAAATTCTCTTCCATACTAATTCTCTCACCGTAGTTGTTTTGAGCACCCATGCTAAGTGATTGTGTGTTCATTTGTGCAGATCCAACAATTCTCAAGCCCAAATATCCATCTCTTCATTTCTCAATTCCATCCTTGGTGTAAGAAATCAGTATCATTACTACGCTCGAAAGTTTTGAGCAGCCTTTATATATATATATATATATATATAGGTTAACATTAGAAGTAATGTTAAAGATATCTAGTGTATAAATCCTAATAAAATGTGGAAAAACTTGTAGTAACATTATACAATGGAAAGGAGAAATGGACCCTAGACATGTTTTATTGGGGCATATCTCAAAACGAACTTTTGAGTTGGATTTGGATCAATGCCCTACGGAACTAAACATCTCGCACACAATTATGACATATTATGACTTTCTGAAGTGGAGAAAGCTACAATTTTAAATGGAGAAACTAATTTGCATTCAATTTCCGTACGCTCTTCTACCTTTTCGTCTAATAGACTAATACAACTTTTAAATATAGTCTGATTAGAAGACCAATATTCTGGTGCTGCAGCTTAAATGAACTCTGCTTGAGTCTATCATTTAGTATTATAATACTCATTATTAATTTTGGATTTCCACCCATTTTCTTGGGGATAGCCTCTTTGCAAATACAACATCTCCTTTACTTCAATTTCATAAATAGCTATGGAAGTCCTAGATTAACCTGACGAGCTGATTGACCATAAGAACGAAAATGTATCAATTCACAGGGAAGCGTTATATCTTACCTGTGACACTGCTGCAGCAACAAAGTCATCAACCCTATCTTGAACATTGTAGTCAAACAAAGTGATGTCATCCTTCATTACCATGAAAGAAAAATCAAATGTGCAAGGAATAGATCATTGAAAGAATAAAATAGTATTAGAAACTTTATTCCAGATTTACTTGAACAATTGGCGACACATCATTAATTTCAAAGGAGAAGCCAGGAGGGGGCGCATAGTTCTCTGGAGAAGCACCAGCAAAAATCTGTAAACATTGGAACAAACTAGCAACAATGGGTAGCGAGAGGAAAGAACAAATCCACAATCATTATATGAAATAAAAGGGGGGAACCTAAGATCTGATATTTGTAAATACCTGTGCAGATGATCCAAAACTCTTAGATCCCTGCCAAACAATTTCCAAACTCTTCTCAGTTTTACGCTTGGCCCTGTCTTGGTAATCTATTCGCCCAAAGAAAAGTGAGTCGAACCCAACCTAGTCAAATAAAAGAAATATGGGTATGTCAGAGAAATGGAAGAAGTTCATCTGGTTACAAAGCCCTCCACTTGAAGGTCAAGATAGGAAGACGGTTACTTCTGCTCCCAACAAGTAAGCCTGTACAGCTGAATGTCCGAAAGGGTCAATTTGCCAACCAATTCGCGGAGTAACACCGAACTGCCTTTTAATAAACCAGTGCCCTAGAGTTGTCTGATCAATCATGTCAATGTAATGTGGTGCTGCCTCATCATGCATGCACATACCCCCATTTCTGTAACAAGAACATGCAGAATGGTCTCAGTAAAATCTCAAGCCTAGTAGTTCAGTAATTTGTCAAAGCAAGCATTGAAAGTGAATCCAAATTTATAAACCCAAAGGACTTTTCTGAATGCAGTTTTGCTTCAATTATTAGTGCATTAATAGTAAATTTGCAATATTGCTAGAATGACCAGATCAAGTAAGGAAAGGTTTTGTACGTAACATGAACTCTAGCTGCCCCCAACTAACAAGCCGCTTAACTGCGTGCTTGACTTCCTCATTCTGGTTCCTCCACCAGCGCTGGAAAAAGGCCTGCTTATGTTGAGCAAACAGTTATTACATATATGATGTCCAAGGAGAATATGCGAATCTACAAGTACAAAACATGGACACAAAGGAATACTAATTGAAATCATCTTCTAGCTCAACTAGTACTACTCACTTCTCCTAACGGAGAGGTCGGGTGTTCAAGTCCCACTAGAGACACCGTGGACATTACAACTTTCAATAGAAAGGTCGGGTTTTCACGCCTTTTCAAAGGCAACGTTGTTGTTCAAGCCTTACCCAAAGGCCTTATTTAGCTGCTCGCTTATTTTAACGGAGAGGTCGAGCGTTCAAGTCCTACCAGAGGCACCCTGGTACATCACTACTCTCAATCGAGAGGTCGGGTGTTCAAAGTCTCACCAGAGACACCATTTGTTCTAGTCACACCAAAGGCATCATATATCTATAATTGTAGTCTTTCAAGACATTAAAATAATGAAAAAATAAGGGTTGGGGTAAGGTCTATGTCCCCTCCAACCTTTTTTTTTTAACAAAAAAAAAATGTAAAAAGTTAGTAGTTGCCATCAAACAACCAGGTGTAATGGAGCCAACCAAGTGAAGAGAGCTAAATGATCATTTAGATCACTCTTAATCTCAACAATCCAGTGCCATGAGCTTTTATCATAGCCATAAGTGAAAGCTGGCAATGAAAAATAAATAAATACTTGTTGCATAGGATAGCTTTGGTTACCCTCTTATATTCAAGTGTTTATGAGCTCCAAGTATATCCTTGAAGCTTAATGAAAAGAGAGTACTCTTTACAGGTAACAGAAATTGTTGCTAATTGCAATTGTCAGGGGCTTGGCACTAGCAGTAGCTCAGATATGATGACATAAGACAAGTGACATTGCAAACATCAGTTCCGATGATAAGTGTTCAGAATATTCATGTCAGTGTAGATTAACACAAGACCATATATATTAGCTTCTCTCTCTCTTTTGCACACTTGTACTCTTATTAATGGCTTCTTTTATATGTAAATAATCAGCCCTTGATCTTCTTTTCCATTTTAAACTGTGTTTAACCCAAAGGCTATTCTTTTAATGGCTTGAGTAGTACATTCACCTCCCAGAGGGGATATTGCAGAGTTGCACACAGGGGTGAGTGTGTGTCTTTGGTTTGTCCCAAAAAAAATAGTCCTCTTTCTAAAAGGGGGAATAATTTTAGTGCAATTTAAAGAATGTCCAAACAAGTAGAGCTATAGGGTGGAAAAGTTTGATTTGTCAAATGGGACTAACGTTTTGAGAAAAAAGGGCATATATATATAAATAAATAAATATATATATATATATAAATATATATATATATATATATATATATATATATATATATATATATATATATATATATAAATATATATATATATATATATATATATATATATATATATATATATATATATATGTCCATCTAAATATTCTTGATTGAAGGGGTAAAAGTAAAAAGATAAAAGAGTTAAAAGGGTAAAGAAACACATTACTTGTTCAACAAAAACAAATTTACGGTTCTTGTCAGCCAAAAGTGCAGGCACCACAGAGTCCAACACATTTTGCACACATGCTCCCTGCTCATAAAGTGCATTTAAAATTTTACCAAAAAATCAGAACAAGAACTTAATCAAGGTAGAGAAATAATACTTCTAACAACAACATATATAAGGTCTTGTTAGCAAAAACCCCTACATACAGGTCATGCAAACAAGTGCATGTACCCCTATCACACTTGTTTAGGTTTCCCATTCAGGAAATTTATTACATCGAGAACCATTAGCAATGCATTGGAGTTGATTTTCGATAAACCTATTTCTAGTTATGTAATTTTAATATGCGCAGGCACTTGAGAGAGAAATGCATGCTTATATATGTGTATATACTAATGTTTTTTTTACCAAAGAGCTCTAGCTAAACTAGTACTATTCAATTTTCTTAACGAAAAGGTCGAGTGTTTAAGCCTCATTGTTCTAGCCACATGGCAGTGTTGCTCAGCCTCACCGGAGACACCATTGTTCAAGCCGCATGGTACTGTTACTCGAAGCCTCACCCATGGCACCATTGTTGTAGCCGCATGACACTGTTGACACTGTTCCTCAATCTCACCAAAGGCCCATCCGGGTCACCATTGTTCTAGCAGCATGACACTGTTGCTCAACCTCACCAACAGCCTATTGTTCTAGCGGAACGACACTATTACTATGGCGAGCCATAATTTTAGCCAAATGACACTGATACTTTGTAGCCTTTCAAGGCAGTAATAATAAATATATATACACACACTAATGTTTTATGCTCTATTTATTTTATTTTATTTTTGGTACCAAATATACTGCGTTTCATGAAAATAGACTGTTAATAGCAATTGCCTGAGCCACATTTAAAAAAACTCTAAATATAATAAGTTTTGTCCGATAACCCCTCATTCAGAAGAAGTCCTAATATGACCAGGATAATTCAGGTGATAAAGCATGTCAGAGAGAGAGAGAGAGAGAGATGCCTGAATAGAATTGTTGGAACCGACATAGTACTGATCAACGGTTTTCAACCAGCCAACATCATCGTGGGTGTGGGGAACCAGATGAACATTTAGTTTATCAGCAACTATGCTCTGCGATGTGTTGTAAACCATGTACTTTGATTCTGCAACCCTAAATTCCATGGCGATGCTTCCTACTACAACCCCAATTACTAGTAATCCGAAATTCATCATTATCCCCATTTTAGAAAAATGAACAACAATACTCGCGCGAGCGACTACCACTGCAACACCAAGATTGAAAGCATGAGAATGATCGGAGAAGAAGGGGACAAATTCATCTCCACTTTATGGAACGATTTGACATTTTAAATTTGTTTCAGTTTGACTTTGAAGTGCTTCTCCAGGTGTCAAAAAAAAAAAGAATAAGGTGTTCAACTGTAACTTCTTTCTTTTGCAATTTCACCCTTCAACGTTTCTTCCCCACCCCTCCCGGCGACGGAGCGAAATGACTCTTTCCCAACTATCCTGCTTCACTGCTTTCACTAAGTGGATCGTTCCTATTGAGTGGTGACAGATCAGATTTTGCATGGTGAGACACTTTTGGCTTAATATATAATTTGGTCCCTCAACTTGGCAATATATATTGATTTGGTGCAACATCTTTGGCATTTCCTATTGTGCCCCTTGAACTCAAGTTTTGGCCATTAATTCTTACGTTAAAAATAAAATAAAAAGGCATTAATACCCTTAGCGATGCCGATAAAGTTCATCAATAATACTTTCAAATTATCTAACCCATTATTCTCTCTCTATATATATCTCTCTTTATCCCCCCCTCCCTCTCTCTCTCTCACGCACACACAAATAACACACTCTTTAAAACTCGTTCTATCTCTAACCCATTAAGGTACAACATACACTACCAAGTAAAGCAACAAAAATACTAATTTATAAAAATTCAAAGAGAATCTTTGGTTTGATTTGATCATTTGGGTCTCTCGAGAATGCTTCTCAAATGGGTTGTGTTCGTCTTCATTACTCTCCGTAATATATAATCTCTCCTGTTCGACGACCTCTCTTTACTATTTCTAAAATGCAACATTGATGGCGGTGCTGCCATCTTTTATTACTGGAATGAAAACTTTGATTTGCACCCCACTGCCAAGCGAGCTCTCGCTTCACCTACTAGGGAGCGTTGCTTAATTTGCGTAGAGATTTCTTTCATAGTGATGACTCTACAACCAAAATCTTTTATCACATCCTCAATATTGACTTGGCTAATGAGTGAAGTGTTAGGAGCATTGGGCTCATATAAATAACGGTATGTACTTTTCAACTGAATTAGTAATAAATTGTATATAGAGTGAATAAGTCTTTAGTCTGACACTCGCTAGTGTTCATATGGTCACATGTAGTAGTTACAAGAGTAAAGTATGTGGTTTTGGTGGTAGAAGAGCATTGGTGATTGGATGGTTTTTATGGAAGAAGGTTTTTGTTAACAATTCTTTTAATGATCCCCATCAATATCAATTCACTATGCTTGAATTTTCAAATTTTTTGATGAATTTTAGTTTCAAAAATTATAAATTATTTAATTATCAAAATAGCCTCAAAATTAGTAAAAAATAATTTTATAATGTTATTTTCATCTATTTCAACTAAGAGTAATTGTAGTTCATCTCAACATTGAAATTTAGTCACCATCCACTAAGGGTATTTTGGTTATTAAATTAATTTTAACGTCAAAGTGGACGATCATCAAATGAGGGACTTATAATCGTATGGCCAAAAATAGAGTTCAAGGGTCATATTAGGAAATGTCATAGATGTTGCACCAAATCAATAAATTGTGCCAACTATAGGGACAAAATTGTTTATTAATCCTTCTCTATTTATTTAGGGTGACGCTATATAGAACTCCAAAACCTCTAAGTTGACCCCTATTTTTATTTTTTTTCTAAATGAAAAAATACTCTTAACCAAAAAGACAATACTACCCTTTATGTTTCTAAGTAGACCATTCTTACTTTTTCATATAACCCAAAGGGTGGGGATAATCACATCCCAAAATATTATTTCTACACCCCACTTGAAAATATTACATAAATGTCATCGAGTGAAAATACGTAAAAACCGACCTCCTATGCTCTGATATTGTTCGGTCATGGAGTGATGAAATGGCAGAGATTGGTTCGACCACTATGAGTCGAAATGGTTGAGGTTGGTTCGGCCACCATGAGTCGAACACTCTCATTTGTGTTCGACCGGTGTGAGATGCTGCGGCATCGATCGGAGATGGGATTTGCAGGTGGCCGGCGACGAAGAAGACGATCGAACTAAAGGGACGCAGAACAGAGGTGGGAAGGCCAGGGCCGTAGAATGGAGGGAGGAAGATGAACGGAGGTGGGAAGTCGAGGGATTAACGTGTTGCCTAAGTGGAGGAAGACGGTGTGGAGAGATGTGTGAAGGGTAAAATTGGTAGTTAGGTGGGGGTGTAGATTGAGATGTGGGAAAAAAGTGGGGTGTAGAGATAAATGGGATGTAGAAATAGGGAATTGGGGTGTTGTTATCCCCACCCTAACCCAAATCATCTAGCTAACCCCCCCCCCCTCACAAATAAATATACTCTCTTCTTCCCTACTGATTTGAATGCATTTGCAAGAAGCTATTAAAAGTTTTCTTCTCAAAAACCTTCAACAACCTTCAATAACCTTCAATCTTGGTGTAAAAATATCAAGCATGAAGCAAAACACAAGCATTTTAACCATTTTATGATATAAAACCATCTTCTTCTTTTTTCAAAAAAAATGAACGATTCGTCGTGAAATGTTTGGCCACCATCAAAGTAACATTGCTCAAATATTCGGTCGGAGCCAACTGAACATTTATTGTTCAGTCTTTGTTAACCAAGCATTACTAAAATGTTTGGTTGCTCCGACCGAATATTTGAGAAATGTTCCGATTTATTGTTAATGCTACTATTCTGCTAGAATATGAAACAAATTCAAAATGTTCGGTCGAAACCGATGGAACAATTTCTAACTGATCCATCGGTCATGGCCGAACATCTTGTATTTGTTCCATGGATCAGAGGCGAAAATCCAACAAAATTCACATCATTTTTTTCAATGTTTTGGTCTTAAACTACTTAGAATCAACAAAATTCATATCATAATTCTTAACTCAACCTCAAACACTTCACATACAAATTACATTGTAACAAAACACTAAACAATATGTTTTCCATTTTACCAAAGAAGATGAAAATGATGAGGTTGGTTTGCTTCTCTTCTCTGTCTCTACCCCCTACTCAAGCTTTTTATTTTACTAGTAAGGTTCACGTGCGTTGCACATGTTGTTAATGATTTTTTAAAAGTGATTTGTTAGTTCCTTCATTTTTTTGTTGACTTTTAATTATTAGATTTTTATATGTTTTAAATTAATCTTTACAGTTTTTGAGACTTATAAATTATGTTATTGTGTGTTTAGCATTTCTGATACTTTGTTTTTCAATCATTTATATTATATGTTTTTAGTCATTGTATAGCAACGCATCCCATACATTTATCTTTTTTGTTGGTTATTTTTAAATCTCTTTTATTAATATCAAACATGAATTCATTCATTTTTATCGGTGTGTAAATTGAAAACAATTCAAACTTATTATCTTAAATAAGCACATTGTTGTTGGAGACTTTGCTTATATCGTTTCTAGAATTTATGACTCTTTTAAAATATATATATATATATATATATATTTATTGTATTGAAGAATCAAATTCTCAACCCCAAAGTATATAGTTGCACTAAAAAATACAAAATTCTACCAAAGTATCTATGAAGTCCCACTTTACCACACTCAACCTAAGTTTTGTGTCATTTTCATATCATTTTATAACTTTTTTTCTAGTTTATCCCCTTGCCACGATGAAGGTTACCAATATGACATTAAGGTGCACATGAGATTTCACGTGTATGACATTTTGGTCATTTTCTGGCAAGGCTTTCTCTGCTTTTATTACCCAAAGAGAAACTTATTTTTCTTCTTTTCCAACAACTCTTTCTCTGCTTCTTCTCTATCAATGACCTCTTATGTAAATTTTAATTGAGATAAAACTCAAGAGTGTATGAATCTTTTATTCAAAATTTTATATTGAAAAATAAATTAAAATACAGCGGAATCATATCAGATATCATAGAGATATAACTGAAGATCAGATAATCACAATCAGGTGTCAAGGCCGCCACGAATAAGAACCCACAAAAAATTAAAGTTGTCACAGCCCCCGACATTTTCTCTTTCTCTCTCATATAACACAATACACAAGTATACACCACGAATTTCAAAACTCATATTTGAACACATCACAAATGTATATGACAAAGATGAGGCATGTCATGGTTCAATCCGTCTTCATCGTCCCTAGCTTCAACTCTAATAAATTTCACATTGGCACCGTTGATATTGTTTATGGTTTGATTGGACCAAATTATCGATCTTAAACATTATTCGTCACCGTGTCTATCACTACGATTACCAGACATGACATCATCATCACCAAATTTGGCATAGAATATAAAAATGCTACAAAATTACGTTGAGGGTCAGAGTGGATTTGGTGGATACTTAGGGGAAAATTTGTATTTTGGACTACTTTCAATTGGGCCAAAATATGATTAGCTCCCAAAATTACACAATAAATCTCACATTGCAACCCAACCTACAAAGTGCCTCACTTTCATACCTTATTTTTCTATTTGTCTCTTTCCCCCTTTCGTCTATGGGTGTTGAAAATAATAACGGAAAATGGTATGTGCATGTCACATGAAAGATTATTTTGATCATTTTTCTTGGGGTGCAAAATTGGATTTGGTTATAACTTCATTATTTAGTTACTCATTTAGTATTTAAAATATGTTTTTAAATAAAACTAATAAATAAATGTTTCAATAATCCAAAAATAATTATATGACCAATTTACAATTCCCCCCGCAAAGTATCCACCAAATCGCATAGTGCACCATAACCTAAGGTTTGTCCCATAATGGTATGTGATGCTATATTTTTTCCTATTTTCCACCCTACCCTTGACGGACGTTAGAAAAATCACTTTAAATAGCACGTGATCTTCCATGTGTTGGGCAAAAATAACATTATTTATTTGGTTAAAGAGTAAATGTATTAAAAGGAAAAACCCTAACTCATATCCTCTCATTCTTTCATCTCCTGATGCAATCCCATCTTCGGCTCCACCGTAATAGCCGACATCTCCAGCCCCACCATATATAGATGCTGCCATCTCCAGCCTAAACCCTTCCCACTCTAGTCACTCATATCACAGTTCTGGCGCCTACTTCTTTCGATTTTAGCCAAATTCCATCTTCGATCTCCCTCATTCTGTCCCTTGCAAAAGTCGCGCCTGAAGTAGCAATCAGAGGCTATAGAGTATATTTACTAAAAACCCTTATAAAACATGAGATTAACAGAAAACCAATAACCCATATCGATGAATTCATCATAAAGAGAGACGTGAATAAATTAAGAGAAATGATAAGGGGTTTTATTGAAATACTCTTCAATTTTGCTGGAGAAAATTGGGCATATGACCGACTTGCATATGGCTTAAAACCAAAGTATTGAAATTGAGAGGATGTTGAAAAAGCTATGGTTCTAGATGATTTCGACCTCAGAAGCTATTATGGTGGTCGGGTTGGATTATTTAAAGAATTATGAGAAAAAAAAACAAAGTAAAGTAAAGTCATGTAAGAGGATGAAAGGGGGATGAGAAATTTTAGTGGTGGTTGGGTTTCATAGGAGAAGGTGAGTTGATCCAATTTCACACAAGAAATCAGAGATGGACGGGTATCTATGGGTAAAAGTTTTTCATATCTTTTGTTTGTGTACTTTGTTTTCATCATCAAGATAAAAAAAATTGATAATGAAATCAAACGCATATCTATCTTCTTGGTTAAGAGAGAAATTTGGAGGGAGTGGACAAAATCCAGATCGGGTTTTGAGTTAATTTTTGTTTTGGGGACGACTGAAGATCGGAAAATATCGTGGGTCTTTTCTCTAGATTTTCTTTCAGCAAGAAAAAAAGGAATGGTGGACCCCCACTCAATTTTTTTTTAACTTTTTAACTTTACACACTCATTTATATAATTTTTTAAGAAAATTATATTTTATTTCTTAATTTTTATTAGGCTAAAATACATTTAGCACCCCCAAAGTTTACACCAAATTCCTAATATTTCCCTCGAGTTAACACCCACAAGGAAATGTCAAATTAACGTGACTTTTCTAACGACTGTGGTTAGGATGAAAAATAGGAAGAAAAAAAATAACGTCAGATATTATTATGGGACAAACCTTAGGGTTGGGGTGCACAATGTGATTTGGTGGATACTTTTGGGGGGAATTGTAATTTGGCATAATTATAAAGAAAATGTTATCCTTACAACTAATTATATTATTTTCCTTACAACTAAGTTTTGAAGAACTACAAACTTTAATTGTTTTGGACAAAGACATTTTTGTTCTTTTTCAAGGCTTGGTTATAAAATTAGTTGTAAGGCTAGCAACATTGTTATTATAATTTTTCTAATATTTAAATTAAAAATTAATCAATTGCATTACTCTCAAAAATGAAATTTAGAATTAATTTAATTTATTTTGTTATCATTCACTTTCTTCCATCAACCTTATTATTCATAGACTCACCACCATTACTACCTCAAATAGCACCATTAACCCAAAAATCAATTTTTTATTTTATTTTATTTTTTGTATAATTCTTTACTCCTTCGTTCAAATTAACCTATATGCAAAACTCGTCATTTATAGACCCACCACCACCACAACTTTAAATTTCACTATTTACAAATCTAAATTATTATTTTTTTTGAATTTTCAAATTTGAAGCTTGAAACTCAAACCCATATGAATATTTGAAAAATTGATGATTTGGAAATATAACAATGTCATATTCCACCTAAACTACCACTGTCGTGCTTACAATCATCTCAAACACCACTCCTAACCACCACCACCACTAGCATCCATGCAATCGCCGCCACCGCCATCACCAATCACCACCACCAAAAAAATATGTTCACCTTGCTTTGCTAAAACGGAAAAATAAAATATTTTTAGATTCGTTAAGTCACCGTTAAAACTGGATGACAGTTAGGGATAGTGACGGAATTGCATATATCTTTAAAAGTATAAATACAAATTCACTCGAAACATAGTACATTGGCAAAATGTAACAATTAATCAAAGTACAGTGACAAAATTAACCATTTCCCCCCCCCCCCCAAAGTTAATTTCTTATTTGATTTGATTCCTTTTTAATTCTTTACTCCTTCCTTTCAAAATAACTTATTTGCAAAACTCATCATTTATAGACACATCACCACACAACTTTGAATTTCACTTTTAAAAATTCAAATTCAATTGTTTGAATTTTCAAATATTCAAATTGAAACCAAAACCCATGGTCTCATATACATATTTGAAAATATAATGATTTGAAAATCTCACAATGTTGTATTTCATCTAAACCACCACTGTCATCCCTACAATTGCCGCCACCACCGCCCCTAACACCACCATCCCTACTGCCGTTAGTACTACTATCACCACCACCAAAAAATGCATTCACCTTGCCTTGTTCAAATGGAGACATATAACCTTTTTAGCTTCCGATTAGTCGGTCTTTTTTCTTAGAACGTCTCTTATTTCTTAGTTCGTTTTCACTATCGGTGTCAAATTACTAAGCAAGGAGATAATCTAATTAATTTTAGGATAGACTACTTGAAAGGATGTCGGTTGGTGGCAGTATCTTCCAATAAAAGGAGAGTTGCGGTAGAAGAAAATAAAGTCGATAGCCAGTGGAGGGGAATAGAGAGATTCTCATATGTAACTACATCGGGTCCTATGAAGAGGAGCAAGCATGTTAAGAGTAAAAGAGGTTTGAGGTTTGGAATGCAATTATAAAGAAGAGTAAAATATTTGAACCCAGTTATTTGTGATTACTACAATTGGTTTTGTTTGTAATATCTATAAGTTTGAGACCAATATGAATAGTTTTTAAGGTTGCTTGTAGTAGTCTGAAAATTCAAAAAGTAAACTGTAGATTTTATTTTAGTTTTCTAACAAAACGCATAGATTCATCAAATAGTTCTTCATTTTTCATCTTCTTGACATTATGACACATTTTTTAAACTCATTTATCTTATTTTATTCATGGGTAATAATTAAACATGCTACAAATTTACTTAATATCTTGATACTCACCAACAATTATATTATTATAGATACAATTTTTCATATAAATCTAATAATGTCTTTCCCGAACATATTTAAGAAAGTAAAATCATATTATTTTTTTAGTTTCGAATAAAGTTTTAGTGTTTCGACTAAGTAAGAGTATTTTTGTCATTTTATAAAATATTGGGCGACATTTATAACGATAATGTAGGTGGGGAAACTGATAAAAAAATCAAAATACAAGACAAAATGAATAGAATTAAAAAATATATGACCTAACTTTAAAATAGGTACAAGTCAAGGGATCAAATTATTATTTAATTATTTATGGAATTAATTAGCCTATGACAAGTTTACTCTATTGGTCTTAATTAATGGTGAGTGATTTATTATATTTATGACTATTTTTTTCCAATCATTATTATTTGACATGGTAAATTGACGTGTATTATCCTTAACAAAACGTACATATTCATCAAATGGTTCTTCATTTTTTTTTCATCTTCTTGACATTATGACACATTTTCCTAACTCATTTCTCTTATTTTATTCATGGTAATAACTAAACATACTACAAATTTTTTTAATATCTCGATACTCACCAACAATTCTATTATTATAGATACAATTTTTCATATAAATCTAATAATGTCTTTCCTAAATATATTTAAGAAAGTAAAACTATATTTTTTTTAGTTTAGAATAAAGTTTTACTGTCTCGACTGAATAAGGGTATTTTTGTCATTTTATAAAATATTGGCGATATTTGTAACGATAATGGTAAGAGGGGAAACTAATAAAAAAATCAAAATATAAGACGAAATAAATAGAATTAAAAAATGTAGGACCTTAACTTTAAAATATGTACAAGTCAAGAGATCAAATTATTATTTAATTATTCATGGAATTAATTAGCCTATGACAAATTTACTCTTTTGACCTTAATTAATGGCAAATGATTTATTATATTTATGGCTATTTTTTTTCAATCATTATTGTTTGGCATGGTAAATTTACGTGTTTGTCCTTAACAAAACACACAGATTCATCAAATGGTTCTTCATTTTTTTTTCATTCTCTTGACATTAACACATTTTCTTAACTCATTTCTCATATTTTATTCATGAGTAATAACTAAACATGCTACAAATTTACTTAATATCTCGATACTCACTGACAATTCTATTATTATAGATACAATTTTTCATATAAATTTAATAATGTCTTTCCCGAACATATTTAAGAAAATAAAATCATATTATTTTTTAGTTTCGAATAAAGTTTTAGTGTCTCGACCGAGTAAGAGTATTTTTATCATTTTAGAAAATATTGGGCGACATTTGTAACGAATCATGTTAGGTGGGGGAAACTGATAAGAAAATCAAAATACAAGACGAAATGAATAGAATTAAAAATGTAGGACCTAATTTTAAAATAGGTATAAGTCAATGGATCAAACTATTATTTAATTATTCATGAAATTAATTTGTCTATGACAAATTTACTCTTTTGGCATTAATTAATGGTGAGTGATTTATTATATTTATGACTATTTTTTTCCAATCATTATTGTTTGGTATGATAAATTTACGTGTATTGTACTTAATTAAATGATGGATGATGTATTAAGTTAATGGGTATGTTTGTCCATACATTAAGTTCTAAGAGACAACCTAGATTTTTATAGGTAGGTAGATTAGATTATATTAGATTTTTAGTAAATTGGTGTTTAAGAAGAGAAGAAGAGAGGGGTATGATGTCTAGATTCAAGGAAGGAGGTTTGTGTAATAATTTTGGTTTCAAAATAGGAAAACAAAGAGGGGTATACTCTGTATTTTGAGTTATTTTAAAACGAGATAGGGGGCATACTTAGGAAGGGGGTCAACTTATATAATTTGGGTGGTTCCCTCCCTAAAGTATTGTCAATCAGAATTTTATGACTGAGATTCCAAAAACACAAGGGTGGTTCTAGTTTTTTAAACTACATATATTCAGGTTGTAGTTACTTATCAATTATCATAATTCATATACAACATGGAATGGTTGGAAACTCTGAAGGCTAAAGCAGATATTGGATTGTGGATAGTAGCATTTTCTTTCAACCATGTCAGCTTATTTAGTTGAAGGATACTGTAAAAAAAAGGTGTACTTAAAATGATTGGAGTGACTCTAGTCTCTTGTCTAGAGTATGATATTATTAACAATGTTTTATTTTTATGCGCCATAAAATAAACAGTAAGGTAGTAAAGCATAAGAAATGTAATGGTCGTAACTAGTGATGAATTGTTCATCTATACACAAACTCTCCCCCACCCATTTAATCAAATTTCTCACATTACTCTTTACACATGTATCTCACCCAAACTACCTATTCGACCATTTTACCCTTCCTCCATTCCCTCCCTTTCACAGTGTTTTTTCCTCTCCTTCATTCTCCATCCCTTACCCAGTGGCGGCAGCCTCTCTCTCAACCATGGTTTCTCCTTCCTCCTCACCAAACCAACATCCTCAACCCAAGTAAACCCACCACCTTCTCCTTCCTCCTCAGCTTCCTCTCCCCTACCATTCCAGTCCCACAAAGCATCCAGCTTTGATGCAGCGAACTCAATGGATTGTATGTGGCCACCCTCAGCCCAACACACCGAAGGTTGTTCATCAAGCCGTGGCCAAACATTGCTAGAGAGAGGAGGAATGGAGAGGATGAGAAAAGGATGGAGAGAGGAGAGAAGAAGGTTGCCAGAAAAAAATGGCTCTAGATGGAGGAAAGGTACCGGAAAAAGAAAGGAAGAAAATGATGATTGGGAGAGGTTTTTTTAAAAAAAAAAAAAAAAGAAATAGAGACAGCACCATGCGAGATTTTACAATTTGGTAAATTGATACGACATTTTTACAATTTTTTATGGGGTGTAGTGAGCACTTGTTGGGGGTGTGGTTAGCCCCCTGTCGTAAAAGATACTTGCCTTTATTTTAAGGGCAAAAATATCCAAATTATGCATGCTTAATTAGAGCTTAAAAGCATGTCCATACCCAAACATAAACCAAGACAAACAAATGGCAACTGTCAAACAGGGTAACAGCTCCAGACTCAAATAGGCATTTCGCTCCTCCAAAAACCATTACTGCAATTACATCGTAAGTTCAACGGTGGATGATATTGACTAAACCCAAAATCTAAATTGTTTTGTCCTTGGTGATAGTGGAAAAGTCCTAAATGCTCCTCTAGTAATTTGATTCTACATGACAATTACTTGCTCTTACTTTTGCATTAAGAACCTTAGTACCTTACCAACATTTTAGTGACTATACATCAAGTGCCGCAGCTAAGCAGCTTCACAAATGGGAGCTTTCATTTAAGATGTGTGATTATCTTAATGTCTGAGATACATTTCATTTGTTTACTAGGTAGGATACAGCTAGGATCTGCAATTACATCGGTACAGAAAGATGCAACAAAAACTCGTTATGGATCCACGGCTGTACATTACAACCAAGCCCCACTCTCTATCATGATTCATGAACCAAAGATTTTGAGATAGTCCAAGTCAATGAAGAATGTTCGGATTTCCATTGGGGCTAGTTCCACCACAAGCTTTCCCGGATCGACCGCTCCTCCCCTCACAATTTTGGCTGCTGTAGAAGAGCCTTCTACCTTCCAAACAAGTCTCTTCTTCTCCATTTCTGCTCTTTCTTGGTTTCCAGACAAACTCATCTCCGTTACCTTGCGTATCTGACAAGTGCACGTCAAAAAATGTCAGTGTGTATCTCAACTGAATGAGCACTTTAGAGGTCTTGTACATCAGCAATAAATTACCTTCTTGTTTGGGAACAGCTTCTTCAGTTCCACACTTGCCATCACAGAATAGTCTTTATCTTCCCCCGTCTACGAATACATAAATGGAATGCCCCAATTACAAAATATGTAGGGAAATTACAAATTCCCTTCAGTACTGAGTACCACGAGCGAGGATTAGTCTTAGACCCAATATGGTATATGACTTGTGGGAGACCAAAGTGGATAAGCTGGGCCATATATATAAAATAAAGAACTTTTGTACTGATATTGAGCCTGTATGTTCACAGATATCCAACAAACAACTAAGGTGGAAAGGGCTTTCTAAAGCACATTCATTCATTAGTACTTTAACAACTTAAGCTATGAGAGTTTCTATAGAAGTACATTATTTTCAAATGGAAATATCTACACAGTCATAGGTATAGCAGCAGAAGCCAGGCATAATAGAACACAAACAAGCACAACAAAGGATTCATCAGCAACCCTTGAATCCCTGCGAGAAAAACTTACCCGTCCAGGGTATACCATAAATAAGCTGTGAAGAAGTTGAATCGTTCGCTAATTGTGCTCAGCTCAGGCCACATTCATTCAACAAGGAATTTATGCCTCTGAGACAACAAGCAGATCTCAACAAATTTTGTAGGCTTATTAGGTTCAATAAGGGCAAGTTTGGTTCTTCTTTATTTTTCTTTATTAATTTATGTTTATTTATATATTTTTAGCTGTAGGGAGGCGTGGGATGGTATTGAACATGAAACTTCACATTTTGTGAATCCCTAGTAGAACTAGCAGGGCCGGTCCTGACTTTTTCGGGGCCCCGTTTTAAATTTAATATTAGGCCCAAAATTAATACTCCCTCCGTCCCTAAATAATTGTCCTACTTGACCCGGCACACAGTTTAAGAAAAAGTAATTGACTTGATTATTTATATTGGTTTAGTGTGTACTTTCCATTAATGTCCATGTATATGTGGCCCATAATTAAAGTAGAGTGAAAAAGTAAGGGTAAAGTGGTAAAAGTGATGTTCTAAAAAGGTAAGTTTCAAAGTGGACAATTATTTTGGGACGGACGAAAAAGGAAAGGAGGACGATAATTTAGGGACGGAGGGAGTAAAAGTTAAGGCAAAGACTTGTGTAGGACGGTCTTACGGATCCTAAATCCGTAAGACGGAGCCCCATTTATAAATTCGCGGGTTAATAACTAAACCCGTTAATATAAATCACAAAAGTTGGTTGAATGAGTTGGTGAAGGGCCAACCTTAAGGGTTTAATGCGTGCTGGTCCAGGGTTTGACTCCCTCCAGCAATGAATTTTTTTTAAAATGCTTATTTCCTCTATTTGCTCGGTGCCCCTCCACTTTCAATGTTTGTTAGCTCCGTTAGCATCAATTGCTTTAGGATACTTGACAGATCCTAACGGACTTTGACGAAATGTTAAATGACACATTTAAAACCAAACGTGACACATTAAAAAACACAAAAAGTGACACATTTTAATGTTAAAAGTGACACTATAAATGAAAATTTATTATAATTTTTATTAAAATACAAAGTAACACTCTTAAAACTAAAAAGTGACACATTTAATACTAAAAAGTGACACGTTTAATACTAAAAAGTGACACTCTTAATACTAAAAAGTGACACATTTAATACTAAAAAGTGACGCTCTTAATACTATAAAATGACATTATTAATACTAAAAAGTGACACTCTTAAATCTTAATACTAAAAAGTGACACTCTTAATATTAAAAAGTGACACTCTTCCTTAAAGAATTTACCGAACCAAAATGAATCATATCGTGTTTCAAGTTCATCTACTACATGCCTAGATCCTGCTCGCTCTGTTACGAAGGGAAAGAGAAAAAAATAATTAAGGGAAGTATTGAAAAGGGCAAGAAAAAGACTACTGATTTTTCTGATTCCAATCAAGCCAAGGAATTTGGTTCCAAGACTCCTAATGCTCGGTTATTTTAGACATATTTTCAGTAAATTTTGTAAGTTAAGTAAGAAACATATACTTACCTTGAAAAAGTTATGGTTTTGTGTTTTTAACGATTGACGCTTGGGATTATATATTTTTCTATGAATGAGAAGATATATTTAAGTAGTGTTCAATTGATTATTGCTGTTAAAATCACTAGCCCAAAAATGACACACTTTAGTCCTAAAAGTAACACACTCCAAGCCTAAAAGTGACACTTTTATTGATACAAATTGTATGATTATAAAAATGAGTTATTTTACCAAAAGTGACACACCTAATACCTAAAAGTGACACAATTAATACCTAAAAGTGACACACTAAACGTGACACTTATGAATAAAAATTTAAAGATGAAAAGTGATTTTTTTTTTTTGCCAAAAGTGACACACGTAAAATTTAAAAGGTGATACATTCTATATTTAAAAGTGACACTCTGATTTAAAGTAATTAAGTAAAACTTAATTAGACTTAAGACAACAATTATCCAAAAGTGACACACTTTTGTTCTCAAAGTGACATTATTAATACTAAAAAGTGACACTCTTAATACTAAAAAGTGACACATTTAATACTAAAAAGTGACACACTATTAATACTAAAAAATGACACATTTAATACTAAAAAGTGACACTCTTAATACTAAAAAGTTACACATTAAGAGTATTCCTTTGAATTTTAATGAGAATTATAATAAATTTCTCTTTATTGTGACGGGGCTGACAAAGAATTAAACTGTAAGGCGTGGGAAAAATAAGAATTTCGGCGACGAACCTTGAAAGTACAGGGGTACCGGAGCAAAATGACACATCACAATAAAACTGAAAAGAAACGCTGGGGAGAGTTTCGAATCTTAGACCCCGCGCTTAATTAACCAAGCCTTAAGAGTCATGTTGTGAACCAACTAAACAGATTAACTTTTGTGATTTTTTATAACATATTATTAATTTATAATGACCCGCGAATTTCTAACTGGAGCTCCGTCTTACGGATAAGACCGTCTTACAGGAGACCGCCTCAAAAGTTAAATACCAAAAAAAATTATATATTTCATAGATTCTCAGAATATCACTATATCATTATAATACACACACAAGTTATATAGGAACGAAGATACTATATAACTAATCACAAACTGTTAAATAATCTAATATGTAAATAATAAATGTCAATGGACTTGGAACGAAAGAAAGAATGGAAAAACTGGGAAAACAAGTATCGATCTTGCTAAAAGGTATAAAAAAACAAAAACAATCTCTCCTAACGCTCTGCTTTTGGTTTCATTCTCTAATAAGACAAATGATCTATAGCTGGGGACTTCTTTTAACTTTTCCACAAACTCCTCTTCTTCTCCGTCTCAATTATAGACCTACATTATTTAATTGTTTTTCTCCAAATTCATTTATATGAAATTCAATGTCCTAGAAAACCAAATAAAAAGTAAATTGAAATGTTGGAACTTGGACACTTACCCAATCAACTCGTGAAAACCGAAACTTCAATTCAAGGCTTCAAATTCACACGAAATTGGTTCAATGGTTCGAGATTAGAAATAGGACCCAAACAACCCCAAGTTTTTGCATTTTGCTTTGAAATATGGAAGGGAAAGAACTGAAGATTGAAAAAGGGTTGAACTAAAAAGGTAATTGGCGATGAGCTAAGTGGAGAGAAGCTTGGAAGGCTTCTTGGGAGTCCATCCGTCGACATCGATTACTAAGTGCGTCGAAGAGTGTCGAGAGAGAAACGAGAAGGAGAATGAGGATGATTGAGGGATAGTAAGTGCCTCAATGAGTAAATGGGTAAATGCTTAGACGAAATATTTTGGGGGCCCTCTTAAATTTTGTGGCCCTGTTCGGTCGGTCACCTGGAACATGCCCAGAACCGGCCCTGAGAACTAGGCCACCCTGAGGTGAGGGTTTTTCGGCAAGCTCAGCTTGTTAAAAAGTTGAAGAGCTTAGCTCATTAAAGAGAAAAGCTACACTGTTAAATCTCTCATTAGTGCAAGGGAGAGAAATTAAGAAGTTCCTCAAGTATAATGATCAAACATTGATTTAATACACACGCATGCACACACTGGATTTTCTTAGATGCACAGAGCATCGTTAGATATTTAAGAACAATAAAAGTCTAAGAATTGGCCTTTCTTATTTACTTTGTTAAACTTTAGTATGAGTCAATAATTGGCTATAACATTTTCACTCTTAATTGGCTGTGTAGAACTTATTTTGCCCATAGTTCCATATCCAACGATAAAGGTTCCATAACTTATATACAACAGTTGAATTGATCTATTTGATTAATTCTTCAGTGGAGATGGTCCAGAAGCTATTAAGTCAAAGCAGACAAATATATATGCATTTATTTTGATACAAAATAAAGAAGTTTAAGAGTTAAGACCTCGTATAGGTGAGCCAACCGAAGAAGTACTTTTCCACTTTCAAATTCCTGCAAGGATCAAACAATAATCATACTCAATGGACTAGTCACAGGCAACTATAATTTTCCCCTCTGGTACAATCTGGCAAGTATTCACACTGTCTTTCACCACATACCTGGAGTGTTATTACTGCAGTGTTGTCAGGTAAACTATATGAAGTATCAAATGCTGAAAAAGTCGGTACATGAGATTTCATCCAATCATTCCCATCCTGCAAATATCATTAATAAGCACTTAAGTACGCAGCCTCATTGGCATCAAAATTCAAATCTACTTCTAGATACCACTTGTACCTGTTCTGTGAATGCTAAAAGGAGTGGAGAATATATTTCTTGGCCAAATGTGCGACGCCACTTGGCACCTCCTCCTAGAGGATCAATTCTGACATAAAATTTTCCTTGGACCTGGAGAAACACAATATACAAGTGAGGTAGCTTGAATAAGCAGAATACATTCCTAGCACTAAGAAATAAGGGTATAAGAAAAGGAATCAGGTTAAAAAGAACAAAAACTGACTCATCAAATCAAAAAGATGCAGCAAAGATAGACTCCTCAAATAAACCACCTGACTTACTATTCTTCAACAATCTGGCGGGTTGAAGGATATCCACAATTTCCTTCTAGTTTCTTCCAGTAATTTAATTTAACAAGTACTACGACATTAAATTGAAATCTCAAAGTTCTAATTAAAGTCTAATTCAGTTCCCTCCCCTTTCCAGTAAGACAAATTTGTTATAATGCCAGCACTGAAATTGAAACTTATGAGTTTCTTATAGTATTTTCTTCTATAATTTTAGATAATAAATTTGTTCAAGAAAATTCTTTATTGATATGAAAAAAAGAAAGCACACGAACAACAAGGATATGTTTGAATGCATAGACACTAGACAGTCCATAGATAACAGAAAAGCTTCATGTTAGGCAACCCGCTTACCATTAAACCTTTGCAATCATTGAAGGCACAAACTTCTTCATTCAGCACCTCACCAACACCTTTAGCATCATCATGAGTCATTCTCCTAGAAATAATTAAGAAGTATATTAGATGACCGACTGTGTTGTGTTGATAGTGCAAAACGTTAAGGAAAAAGAGTACAAAGAAATGATAAGCAAATACAAACCTATGTAGCATCAGCTCTATTTGACCATCCACCATACTGGTGCCACCAACTGCACGATCCACTAACACAGAGAGTTCCATGTTTTCACTCTCAATATAAATTCCCAGGTTTATCTGACAAGAAGGAGAAGGTAGAGAAGAAAGTTTTAAACAAAATAACCAAAACTGAATGCCACCGATAAAATGATGCTATAAAGTAAATATCTTAGAGCCAGTAATCGGAAAGGAGGATAGTGAACTGTTAAAGATGGTGAATATTGGTGGGCATGATCCCAAAAACATAGTTCCTTAGAGCAAGATGATTAAATGAAATAGTACAAATCACGAACGTATTCTGAAACATCACAAGGTTTTTATAGAGATCATTACTGGCTAGGTTAAACAACTATAAAGCAAACATGTGATACACAAATACATACAGGGTAATAATTTCCGGCAATTGGTTGGTTCACTTGGAGGTCCCAGTCTTCTCTGTGATCTCGAACCTGCAAAATACTTCTTTTATCAGACTGCAAACAGTTAATTTTCAGGCCCTAAGAACACAAGTTAGTATCTTGCTGGTTTTTGTTTACCGACTTAGAGCACCAAAGATGCCCTAAACACAAATAATTCTATGTATCCAAATATCTCTCTTTGTAAAAATAAAAATAATCTGCAAGCAGTATATAGATATTATATAACTATTATAGATCCCAGCTTGCCTAGTGTTAACTAGAGAACAAACTAAAGTTAAACATATAGGGTCATCAAACGTTAACTTACCCTTCTTATGAAGTCCCTCCCATTAGAATCCGTATAAAAGGTCTTATTGGTCTTGAAGGCCGTTGTAATCTGAGTTGTTATTTCTTTTCCAACTCCATCATCCACAGGTATAGGTCCAATCTAAAACAAAATGCATCAAGTTATATAATAATTTCCTTAAGTTTGTAATGCAGCAAGCCACTTCACATCTTCAGCTATGTATAATCCACCCAACAGTAATCTTACATTAAACTCAACTTCAGCATGTTCCTTTCCCTTGTATACCCGAGTGACCTGCAAGTATCAGTTTTCTGTCATTGAGTGTACAGGAATAAATCGATGACCAAAGAAATAGGATAAACAGGCTACTCCTATAAGCAAACGTTTCAGTAACATTGAACTAGAAAGGAATGCTTAACAAGCCCACCAAACTAAGCCTAAATAAACAACCCTGTTCACTTACAATTTTTAGTTCAAGCAACTAAAAGGAAGACAATGCGCTTATAAAATGAGAATAATTTACAAAGCATCTTGAAGGAAAAAAGTCAGAAGATTGTGAATATAATAATGAAGAGATAAGTAGACAAAAAATAACGTGGAACAAGAGTGAAAACAAACAAAAGGAAACTAAAGAAAGAGAACTATGAATTTAGCCGAAAAAAAGATTACCTGAGATATCCATGCATTGAGATGGTGGTGTACTTCATCCATTATTGGACCTCGCAGAACTGTTAGGGAAACCTGTAACATATCTCTGATTTCCATTAAAAACCATATATTTTATGCGTAACTTTTATTGATCACCTCAGAACTATAGACTACCAAAAAGATGTACCTGTCCCTCATGTTTCACGGGAAATGTGCCATTTGGACGGAAGAGATATGCCCCAGAGGCCTTAAACAAATTAGCAACAACTTCAGAGGAAGAAAAGAGAACACTTTCCAACAGTAAAGTCACAACTGCTGATTTGTAATTTTCAAAAGCAACACAAATGACATAACTCTACATATAATATTACACATACATACGTACATATATATAGAGAAAGAGGGGGGGAGCGAGAGAAGGTACAATTACCACAGGGTCTTTGCTAGTGCCATTATATGACGTATAGTAACAATATGATTGTTCAGTAAATTCTGCAACCTTGAGAAATGCGCCATGAACAAGAAAAAGTATTAGGATTATGTACTCCAGTAACGCAGGTTCAACATAATATCTTATCATTTTATGGTAAGCAATGCATCTCAACAAGCCTGTATTATTTACTCCTTTACAAAGTTTTTAAAGGTAAGTAATAAGTATAGTTTCAATTGCAAGTACACTATCAAATAGAAAATAGTTGCTCCGGTCCTCCCTTTTGGTTAAATCTAGGTCCCTCTGAGTGTCCATTTAAAAAAAAATTATGTCCTAAAGTGTTTGTATAAATTTACTAAATTCACTCTTGCTTAGTATTAATGTATTATGTTATAGTATTCACTTGCAATGCTATAGCATGGACACTAAGGGGTTTCATGTATATAACTGTATGTGCTACTAAAATGGCCTAAAGTCAACTTCCCAAATTTTAAATTAAGAAAGGACAATCATTTTGAGATGGAGGGAATAATAATTAAAAGGGCTCTAATACAGATTGTATTAAAGGAATGCATAACTTAATTTTGATAATAAATACTAGATAAATTTCAAAAAGAAAAGGAATAAATAACAAACTAATATGAGAACTTAGGACGAAACTACTCAAACAGAAAATCAGCATACCAAACTTCTGTTATTGCTGTAACGTGTAAGCTTTCCATCAGTAGTATATAGTAGCTTTAAATTTCCTCCTCCAACTTCAACAGTTTTATCAGTACTCCCTTCTGACCTGAACACGGTGGACATTGTTGAACTAACACCTGCTGATATTGTAAAGAGAAAAGGATGATCAAATAATAAGTTACTGATTGAGTTTGCCTTGGAACTGTTTACATCAGGCTACGCAGCACAGTTAAGACATTGCAACTATTTGATTTACCTGCTTGTTTTGTACTTGAGACAATGTAGGTGCTAAAACCAAGAGGTGGTACAGATGCTGAAAAGGCCAGCCAATATTTGGGTGTGCCACTGGGTAGTCTACCCAGATAGGCTTTGACATGGTAGTCTCTGGTCTCCAAGGAGGCATTAAATATAGGAAGAAGCTGTGATTCAAGTTCTCTTCCACTAGAATCCAGAACGATTATTTCCTGAGATGAAACCTGTAACAAGTGTGATTTGGAGTTACTTACAAGGCTCATAAGCAACTAAAGAAAAGTCTTACTCAAATTATGGGTGGTTTAGACTTTAGAGTTTATATGGTAGAGTTCAGGTAGGCAACTCTACATACTTGGGAGAAGTTTTGGTTGACAGTTAATTGGTAAGACTAACTAGTTAATGTTACAGGGTTTGAATAATCAAAAATTCAGGAGCGTGTTAATTTAATATCTATCAAAGGGCTTTCAGGGAAGACATTGCTTTGGAGGCATTTTTTTTCCTTTCACAGAATAAGCACAATACATTAAACAATAACTTCAAGGTTGCACAGTACCCTTTAAATGTGGATGTAAAAACTCAATATTGCAAATAACACCTGATTAGTACGAAAACTAGAAAAAACCCCATGTGATGTCAATTGAAACAACTGGTGCACTCATTTCAAAAATTTGGCACTCATTTTACCTATTGAGAATTTATCTTTGATATTTATAACTATGGTTCATTTTACAATCATTCTCCTAATCGTTCAATCCACCCCCACCCCCTTCCTCCTGGTGATATGCTGACATACAATAAATGTTTTTCTACTTACTTGAAAATATAAAACGTGTAAAGAAACGGAGAAGGAAGAGAAGAAGAAAGAAGAATATGATTTGGAAGCCTTAAACCCTAAAAAAAGGTTAGGCTAGGGTATTTATACATATGTGCATATATTAAGAAGTTACACATAACACCCTTTTTATAATACCCCTTATTCACTAACACTCCCCCTTAAGCTGGAGCATAAATTCATGCATGCCCAGCTTGTTACTCATATAACGCAACCTATTTCCAACCACCGACTTTGTCAGAACATCAGCTAGCTGATCACCGGACTTGACGTAGCCTGTGACAATAATCTTTTGTTGTAGCTTCTCGCGAATGAAATGACAATCAACCTCAATATGTTTTGTGCGTTCATGAAACACAGGATTCGATGCAATATGGATGGCTGCTTGATTGTCACACCATAGCTGCATAGGTGTTGAACTACGAAACCCCATCTCCTCAAGTATTTGGCGAATCCACATCAATTCACAAGTCGACTGAGCCATGGCCCTATATTCCGCCTCCGCACTGGATCTCGACACAACCTGCTGCTTCTTGCTTTTCCAAGACACTAAGTTGCCTCCAACAAATATACAATATCCTGTGGTTGACTTCTTACTAATAGGACATCCAGCCCAATCAGCATCACAAAAACCCTCAACTCTTATGTGCCCATGATCTCGATAAAGTAACCCACGGCCTGGAGCTCCTTTGAGATATCGGAGGATTTGTACAACAGCCTCCCAGTGAGTAGATCGTGGAGTCGACATAAACCGATCGACTTTACTAACTGCAAACGCAATGTCCGGTCTAGTCACAGCTAAATAGTTCAACTTCCCTACAAGCGTACGATACCTCTCCGGATGATTCAATTCTTCACCATCATCATCTCTAAGCTTCACATTAGCATCCATAGGAGTCTCAGTTGGTTTTGCCCCTAACATCCCAGTGTTAGTAAGTAAGTCCAGTACATACTTCCGTTGAGAAAGAAAGATGCCTTGTTTCGAACGGGCAACTTCAATTCCCAAAAAATACTTGAGGTTCCCAAGATCTTTTGTTTGAAATCTCTCTTGAAGGAAAGACTTTAGAGCATAAATTCCCACACTATCTCCACCAGTAATGACGATATCATCAACATACACAACCAAGAGAATACACCCCGCTTGCTCGTCGATAAAAGGCGAATGATCACCGCTTGCACCGCATAAGGCCAAACTCTAACACAACTTCACTAAATCGACCAAACCAAGCTCGAGGAGACTGTTTTAGACCATACAACGACTTTTTTAACTTGCACACCATCCCTGACTCCCCCTGAACAACAAAACCAGGAGGTTGTTCAAGATAAACCTCCTCGTGCAGGTCACCATGAAGAAAAGCATTTTTGACATCTAGTTGGTGAAGCGGCCGGTGGTATGATGCAAAGAAGAGAAACAAGCAACCGAACAGAAGCCAACTTCGCAACTGGAGAGAAAGTTTCTGAATAATCCACACCATACGTTTGGGCATAACCCTTCGCAACCAGACGAGCCTTCAATCGAGCAAGGGAACCATCAGGATTCACTTTCACTGTGAAAACCCACTTACAACCAATTGCCTTCTTATTCTCCGGCAAAGGTATCAAATCCCAAGTCTGATTCTCCTCAAGAGCCTTCATCTCCTCTTCCATAGCGGTTCTCCAACTAGGATGAGCCACTGCCTCAGACACAGACTTAGGAATAGGATAAGACTCAAGAGAATTAATTAAGGAAGAAGTAGAAGAAGACAAACCAGAATAACTAACGTAGTCAGCAATGGAATATTGTGCACAACTACGCTTACCTTTGCGAAGAGCAATCGGAACATCTAGATCGGGATAGAGGTGGCCAGAGTGCCGTGGATCTGCAAGAGAGGACTGGCTCGGTAGTGACCACATCAGGAGGTGCAGAAGGAGGTCCCTCTCGTTGACGGCGAGAGTAAACTTGCTGAATGGGGGGACGATAAGGAGGTACAGGAGGTGGTACAGGGGCTGCTTCGGACTGTACAAAGTGATAGACAAGGAAATCATCATCTGAGTCCGAAGAGGATGGGTCAACAGAAGGCAGAGGATAGAATGATTGAGATTCAAAAAAGGTGACATCAAGAGACACGAGATAACGATTCAACTCGGGAGAAAAACAACGATACCCTTTTTGAGACCGAGAGTAGCCAAGGAAGATACATTTGAGAGACTTAGGATCCAACTTGGTTATATGAGGTCGATGATCGCGAACAAAGCAAACACACCAAAGGTCTCGGTGACACCTGAAAACAACGAACGGAAGGATATAAGACACGATATGGAATCTCCCCAAGAACCGAGGATGGCATCCTATTAATAAGATGACAAGGGCGTCAAAACCGCATCGTACTGTAATGACTTAGGCACATGCATTTGAAAGCTAAGAGCCCTAGCACTTTCCATTAGATGACGATTCTTTCTTTCCGCCACCCCGTTTTGTTGAGGTGTATCAGTGCAAGAGGAGTCATGAGTCATGCCATTGTCATGCATAAAAGTAGAGAAAGGGGTGGAGAAATATTCTTTTGCATTGTCACTACGAAGAATTTTAATAGGCACACCAAACGGGTATTAATTTCAAAGACAAAACCACAAAAATGGAGAATAACTCGTAACGATTTCTCATTAAATAAATCCAAGTTACACGTGAAAATCATCGACAAATGTAACAAAGTACCGATAACCAAGTTTCGACACTACCGAGACCCAAACATCGAATGAACCAACTCAAACGAGACACAAGCCCTTTTATTGACTCTAGGAAAGTATGAAACACGATGGTGTTTAGCATACTGACAAGCTTCACAATTTAATGTAGACAAAGACTCTAAACTAGGACACAATTTCTTCAAATTCGAGAGACACGGATGACCCAAACGACAATGAATCTGATGCGGTGTAAGGGAAGTGACACTGAACATGCAACAGAGAGACAACATCATCCAAATAGTAAAGCCCTCCGATTCGTAGCCTCTACCAATAATCCTCTTCGTCGTAAGATCCCCGAAAGACACAAGAATCGAAAAGAATGAGACGCTACAGCTTGTAATCACGAGTTAATTTAGTGATGGATAGTAAATTGAGCGGAAAACCGGGGAGGTAAAGGACGTAAGACAAAGATAGAGATGGAGTGATACTAGCGATCCCGCTCCCGAACACATGCAATGTAATCCATTGGCTAAAGTGACACTAGGCAATATGTAAGAGGTAAAGGAAGATAAAATACCTACATCACCGGTCATATGATCGGTAGCACCGTAATCAATGACCCATTTGCGACTCGAGGAGGAAAGACACGCAGCTGGGTTTACTGAATGGACAAGAGTGCGTAAGAGGAAGATGAAGACGGTTGAGAGACCTGAAACTGGGTATACCTAGCATACTCTTCATCTGACATCATAACCATCTTCTGTTCAGGCAAAGGAGAGGTGATCACTGCCGAAACAGTCTCAGAAGTCGCCATAATACGCAGAACACAATAATCCCAACAATAATAGGTTCCAAGAGACCAAACAAACAGCAGCAGAGGCACAACACACGTCCAACCGTAAAAACGAACCCACAGGCTGCTGGACTAGGCGAACTGGAAGAGATGAAAATTCGGCGAAATTCCGGCAGACGCCGCGGCGTGGGCTTTGAACTCCCATGGCGTTTTCGGCGACAAAAACAGATCCTCCTGTCGCTTTAGAGACGGGCGAACTCGTCACACATGGGTGGCGGGTCGCAAAGCGAAGGAACGGCCAACGACCTGACTCACGCAGAAACCCTGCGAACTCGTCTGGAGAACAACGACGACTGCGAGACTACGTAAAACCCCTCGGTTACACACACAACTGGCAAACCACAACCTGGGCTGGCCTATCAATCAGGGTTGCACACTCCGGCAACTACTCAGAGCATCGCACAGCCTGGCGACGCACGAAAGGAACACGACGTCCTTACCTTTGCATGTAGAGAAAGGAAAATAAAAAATAAAAAATAAAAAAATAAAAAATAGAAATGGATCAAACCAAGTTTGTTATGGAGAAACCTGCTCTGATACCATGTAAAGAAACGGAGAAGAGAAGAAGAAAGAAGAATATGATTTGGAAGCCTTAAACCCTAAAAAAAGGTTAGGCTAGGATATTTATACATATGTGCATATATTAAGAAGTTACACATAACACCCTTTTTATAATACCCCTTATTCACTAACATATGCCCTTAGACAAACTAGGATTAGTAGCCATCTCCAATTGCAGGAACCTTCCTTCTATAACAATTTCCCATCTCACTATGAACTTAAGAAAATGAGACATAACACACACCTTAATCAAGGGAAAGTATTGGGCCTCAAATTTTCAAAAAATGTCTAGCTTAAGCGAGGCATCACTATTGTTTGGCGAGGTGTGTTATCTTTGGGAAGATATTTACGTTGATGTTGGTTTCATAGCCCATATTATTCGAGGATATGCCCTCTAGAGTTTTTAGTAATTGTTGATTTGTTTTATAAGGGTTCTAATAAAAATAGTGGAAGAAAAACAGCAAAGTTTATCTCATTATCAGGTTTTAAGGAACAACCAACTAAAACTGAAGATGTTGAAATTGAAGTCACTACACAAATGCTGCTCCATTTTGTTTCACAAAAAATCAGAATTCACTAAACATATACCCTCCACCACCCACCCACGCACACAGATAAATAAAAGTTCACCATATCACCTACAAGGTATCAGAAGCACTAGTTCTGTACGTTACATGCTCAACTTCTCCCAAATTCATAGATAAATTGCCAAAGGATTAACAGTGCAAAAAGTAATAGCACTCACAGGAATTCGAACAACTTCCTCTCTCTTCCATCCTAAAGGATTGTAGACAACTACAACCTACAACAAAGAAGGGAACATACAATGATAAATCACGAACGTGTCAGATGCAATCTTCTACAAAAAGAAGGGATTACAAGAAAAACTCGCTGAAATCTATAAGGTGACAACTTAGCCAAAACATAAAATAAGCTTATTCTTACCAAGCTTTTCCCATTCGACAAATTAGCTTCTGATGGAGGACAGTACGAAATATTGAGGAGAGGACACTATCAAAAAGAAATCCAAGTCAGCAGTTGTCCCAGAGAGGCACAAAAAGGTAAAAACCTCCTCGGGTGCCAAAAGGTGGAATATATGACAAATTCATGGTTAAAAGAACTAGATATTAATATGTATAATGGCTTTAATATAACTGACAGAGTATATCTCATTATCTTAATATATAACATGTTAAACCAAATTTTGGTACAATAAGTTTATAACAAACTAGAGAGAGTTCTCCATCCAAAGTGATTCCAGTGCTTCAAGGCAAGTATATTAAGGACATTGCCAGTCCTCTAATAAGTTGATTCCTCTAAAGCAAGTTACAAGAAGGTAGCAATTATTATTAAGTTTTAAATGTCAAACTGTGAAACCTTCTATCGTCGTCCCAAAGTGATTTCCATACTACCAGGCAAGCATATCAAGAATGCTGTCAGTCCTCTCATAACCTCAAAGAAAGTCAGAAAAAGGTAGTAACTATGTTTCAAATGTCAAATTGTGAAAAGGAGAAAAGAAAATTCACAAAATGTTATGAATAAGTTAACCTCAGCGCTCCTTAAATGGGCATACATTTGAATTATTCGGTGGGAGTGTGGTTGCCTTGGGTATCACAGCAAGTGAATTTTTCCCCCTCTTGGTGACAGTGAAAATGATATGTTCCTATAAGTCATTTGTACAATTCAAAATACTTTATTTAAAAAATTGCTCGTAAAAAAAACACAAAAATATTTAACTTCTTTGTCAATTTCCATTTTCATCATTACTTGTTCCATCATTTCCTCTCTATCTCACCCTAACCTTTACTTCAAATCTCAAATAACTGATGTATTCAAACAAGTTCTTGTTATGTAATAAATGAACATAGCTAGCATAGGTAATAGGTAGGATGGCTTGGACATAGCTAGCATAGGTAGGATGGCTTGGTTTGTCAACATTGGTAGACATCTTCGTTCATTATAAATACCGAGCAATGTAAGGTTATTGTACAAACGAATCCTACTCTGAATAAATCTCTCTTTCTCTCATGCACTCATTGTTCTAATTTGTGGTTACTTTATAACACGTTATTAGCATGATTGTTCTACTGTTAACAATCCCAAATGGTAAAATTTTCTACCGATATATTCTTTATTTTATGTCTCTGGTTTATTTTAATATATATCGTATATCACCATTATTAAAAAAAGGTTAGCTGAGCCACCGTCGATAATATATGGTGAGATGACGAAATAATAATTTATTACTTAACGCATAATATATATGTTCGTTGATGCTTGTGCGGAAATAACCCAAGCTATAAGCTGAATATTTATATATATATATATACATATATTTCAATTCTATATATGAATAACTTTATATACATATATATTTATTACTGACTTTCAAACACCCACAGAAAGGCTTGTTGAGTAGTGTGGCGTGAATATATATGTATGCTATATAATAGCTGTATAAAGTTGACTGGAAAAATATTCATGCGGAGTTATTTTATTTATTGCTCCTAATAAGATTTATATTTATTCATAATATAAATGCAATTCTATTAAATCAGAATTTTTACATTTTTACCCCTCTCCTCTAACGGCTAGTTTACTGATTTTATCTCTCTCCTCCAACGGTAATAAACGGCTAGTTAACGGTCATAAACGGTCATTTTTTTCTCCATATATACCGCAACATCTTAATAGATTACTCACATTTTTACTACCTCCTTACAAACTCTCAATACCATATCTTCTTCTACAAAATGTTTCCTCCAATGTTGATGATTATTATCATACTTGTTATTGCGTGCACCGCATTGGTTTTTGTTGCTGAATACCCTCCAAACAATTTTCAGATTTTTATTACCTATCTTTGTATCATGTATGTCTTTTCATGTATGTCAATAGCTTTCAATAGCATTTCACATACATTTTAACATGTACTGATTATCATATGAATAAAATTTTCATGTCATAATTTTATTAATATATATGTTTCATTTTTATAGTTTTTTCTTCACAAATGGCAAACATCGCTAAGCTTGAATTTGAAAGGCTGGACATAACTGGGAAAAATTATATGTCTTGGAAAATAGATGCCGAAACCCACCGGAAGCCTCGAAAATACTATCCAACGAGTAATAATGAATGGATAAGTAATCAACACCGGCTCGAGCCATGATTTTCCTACGACACCACGTCCCACGAAGACCTAAAGATGGAGTACCTCATGGTTAATGATTCACTCGTCTTTTGGGAAAGTTTGAACGAAAGATATGACCATTTGAAAACGGTCATTCTCCCAAAAGCACACTATGATTGGATTCATATCTGCCTACAAGATTTTAAAACCATCAATGAATATAGTTCAATGATGTATAAAATAACCTCACAGTTGAAATTATGTGGGGAAACCATCACTGAATATGAAATGTTGGAAAAGACTTTCTCCACATTTCATGCCTCGAATATGCTCTGCGGCAGCAAAGAATATCGAGAAAAGGGTTTTAAAAGGTACTCGAATTGATCTCTTGCCTCCTTGTAGCTAAACAATAATGAGATTCTAATGAAAAATCATGTAATCTCGACCAACTTCCCCCATTCCACGAAGTGAATGGGACTATGTATGATGAAAGGCGAGGCGTGGGCGTGGGCGTGGTCGTGGACGGCGTGGTCGAGGCCAAGGAAATCATGAACAAGGCCGAGGTCATGGTCGAAATCAAGGCCGAGGAAGAGGCCGTGGACGAAATAACTATCGTCATCATCATCATCCGTATAATGGAAATTCCTCTCACCACTTGAAGTGGAACAGAGATGATGATAAAAACAACTCTTCGAGTCGGCAAAATATGCGACAAAACAATGAAGAAAGTTCATGTTTTAGGTGTGGCATGACAGGCCACTGGGCACGCACATGCCGAACGGCGAAACATCTAGTTGATCTTTATGAGAGATCACAAAAAGGGAAAAATGTTGAGACAAATTTCCTTGAAAACGACCCTGAAGATCTTAATTTTGATTTTGGTGATATGGTCATGAATAATAAATTAACATAGGAATGAAGCTATGGTCCGAGTTTGAGATAAAAGCTGTGGAAAAAGTAACATGTTATTATGTAGGAGTATTATCTATTTTTCCCATGTATACTAGCATGCTTACAATAAAGTTTGTATATGTATTTTGCATTCAATGTGTTATCATATTTATTCATCTTATTTTTCTTTCTCTCATATTGAAATAGATCACAAATATGTTTGAATCCAAAATCCAAGGAGGAGATTTATGTCTTGCAGACAACGCTACTACGCATACCATACTTAAAAATAAGAAATATTTTTCTTATCTCAAAATTGACAATGCTAATGTCAACACTATATCTGGTAATGCCAAAATAATTGAAGGATTTGGTAAAACAATTTTCCTAATGCCTGGAGGCACGAAATTCATGATAAATAATGCATTGTTCTCTCCTAAGTCTCAAAAGTAACCACAAATTAGAACAATGAGTGTATGAGAAAAGAGAGAGAGAGTATTATTCAGGCTGAAGGATTCGTCTGTACAATAACCTTACATTGCTCGGTATTTATAACCGAGCAATGAACGAAGATGTCTGCCAATGTCGACAAACCAAGCCATCCTAACTATACTAGCTATGTCCAAGCCATCCTACCTATGCTAGCTATGTTCATTTTGATAACGTGTTATAAAGTAACCACAAATTAGAACAATGTGTATGAGAGAAAGAGAGAGAGAGAGATTTATTCAGAGTAGGATTCGTCTGTACAATAACCTTACATTGCTCGGTATTTATAACCGAGCAATGAACAAAGATGTCTGCCAATGCCTGCCAATGTTGACAAACCAAGCCATCCTACCTATGTCCAAGCCATCCTACCTATGTCCAAGCCATCCTACCTATGCTAGCTATGTTCATTTATTACATAACACTCCCCCTTGAACACAGCATTGTAAGTTGACTAAAGTGTGTCTCGTTAAAAACCTTTAAGTCGAAAAACGCAGTAGGGAAAAAATCGGACATAAGGAAAAACGTACACAACTTAAATCTGAATTGTGTGCATGGACTGTCTCGTTAAAAACCATTTCATGGAAAACCCAGTGGGAAAAAACCATGATAAAGGGAAAAAGAGTACAGCCATATAAGCTCCCCCTTGAACTGACAAGGGTCAAGAGAAATCACATTTGTAAATCTCGTAGGTTTCGCATCCCAATATTGTGAACATGCTTTCTGAATGTTGTAGCGGGGAGTGCCTTCGTAAATAAATCTGCTGCATTATCACTTGATCGAACATATTGGACGCTGACCTTTTTCTTCTTTTCAAGTTCTTGAGTGTATAAAAAGAGCTTCGAGGGGATATGTTTGGACTGTCACTTTTTGATGTATCCCTCTTTACTTTGGGCGACACATGCGGCATTGTCTTCAAATAATATTGTCGGTCTTTGTTGACGGTAGTCCATCGGCATTTTGAATATCTTTGATCATAGATCGAAGTCATACCTCGATGGCTGAAGTGCGATCATCTCAGCATGATTTGACGATGTAGCAACTAGCGTTTGCTTTTGAGAATGCCAGAAAATTGCAGTACCACCCATCGTGAAGACAGAGCCGGTCTGTGATCTGGTCTTATGAGGATCAGACAAATAAACCCGCATCTGCAAAACCAACCAGTTCATCCTTTGATCCTTTGGGATAAAATAATCTCAAATCGATCGTCCCTTGAAGATAACGAAATATGTGCTTGATACCATTCCAGTGTCTTCGTGATGGAGATGAACTATATCTTGCCAATAGATTTGTAGCAAATGCTATATCGGTTTGGTACAATTAGCAAGGTGCATGAGAGCTCGAATAGCACTTAAGTATGGTACTTGGGCCAAGTATCTCTTCATTCTCTTCACAGGGGCGAAATGGATCTTTTTTCAACATTCAGTGATCTATTAATCATGGGGCTAGTAAGAGGGTTTGCCTTATCCATATAAAAGCGCTTCAAAACCCTTTTTGTGTAATTTGATTGGTGTACAATTTTCCACTATGCAAGTGTTCTATTTGTAAACCAAGACAGTATTTGGCCTGCCCAAGATCTTTCATTTCAAATTCTCTCTTTAGGTAATCAACTACTTCTTGGATTTCCTTGGGAGTTCCAATGATATTCAGATTATCTACATATACAGCGATAATTGCAAATCCAACTGTCGTATTCTTTATAAAGACACATGGACATAATTGATCAATCACATATCCGTCTTTCAACAATGCTCACTTAAGCAATTATACCACGCGAATGCTTCAATCCATACGGTGATTGATGTAGTTTAATTGCACATAATTCTTTGGGCTTTGAGCTCGGTGCTTCGTGCACCTTGATTCCATCAGAATTCTCGTATATAGGCATCTAATGACCCGTATAAATAAGCCGTTACAATATCCATGAGATGCATATCTAGATTTTTCGAAATCGATAGGTTGATTAGATATCTGAACGTAATAGCATCCATTAAAGGAAAATACGTTTCTTCATAATCAATCTCAGGCCTTTGGGAAAAACCTTGTGCAACAAGGCGAGCCTTGTATCTCACAATTTCATTTTTCTCATTTCGCTTTCGAACAAAAATCCATCTGTATCCAATGGGTTTCACAGCTTCAGGTGTAAGAACGATAGATCCAAATACTTTTCATTTATTCAACGAATTTAATTCAACCTTCATGGCATCTATCTATTTGATCTTGTCATGCCTCTTTTGACATTCAGATACAGATTTTGGTTCAGGATCTTCAATCCCGTCATTAATTTCTTGGGATACCGAATAAGAGTATTATAAATATTCTCCATTTCATCTCGGTTTCAAATTTTTCCATTACACATGTAATTAATGGAAATCTTATAGTTATCATTACTGCGCAGGCTTACTAGATTTGCATGATCGTGTGTTTCTTACGGAACACGCCATGTGATTGGGGATTTTCAATCATTTTCTTTTCGAGGATTTTTATCCTTTGAACCAATGGGTCGTCCACGCTTCAGGCGTGTCTTAGATTCATTTGTCATTTTATCATTTGGTAGCCCTTTTACATGTGAGTTTGTCACTCTCTTTGTATCTATAAATGCATCTGGCAATTGATTTGCTACATTTTGTAAATGTATGATCTTTTGAACTTCCAGTTCACGTTGCCTTGTGGGAGGGTTAAGGTGCGATGATGTGCATCATTTGATCTCTCTTCTCACTTGTTTCCCCTTTTCACCTAAAGGTGAAAACTTGTCTTCATTAAAATGACAATCAAAAAGCGCGTCAAAAACGCCACCCGCTTTTTGGTTCAAGATATTTTATTATAGTATGAGATTCATACCCAACATATACTCCCGATCTCCTGTAGTCCCATCTTTGTGGGTGGAGCGTTGTGGTGGAACAATTGGTACCGCACAACCAAAAACTCTTATCTGCGGGATAGATTCGGCCTCGCCCAAAAACTCTTAGCCAACCGTATTGGGAGTACTTGTGATATGCACTGGCAGGCGAATCAATGCATGCATGCAATGTACGTTGACTTGTGATCTGAATAGGAGCTTTGTTCGGCTCATCATTAATGATGCAGCGATGTGACATGAGCTAGGGAGCCGGATTTGTTCTCGTCATCAATGGTGCAATAAGTTTTGAATGTTTGATCAGCGATGCCAAACCATTTTGATGATTGCGAGCTCTGGATGTTCAACATTCCTGTGCCACCATTGAATGCAGATTATCAAGTCTAACTTTCTTGATCATATAATCTCGGAATTGTGCTCTCGGTTTGATTATTTGTCTGAGGAATTTGGCAAATGATGTATTATGAGTTGATAATAGACATACGTGCGACCATTTGTTAGAAGCATCAATTAATACCATAAATGAACATAGCTAGCATGGGTAGGATGGCTTGGGCGACATAGCTAACATGGTAGGATGGCTTGGTTTGTCAACATTAGCGGAACATCTTCGTTCGTTGCTCGGTTATAAATCACAGAGCAATGTAAGGTTATTAACAGGACAGAATCCTACTCGAATAAATCTCTCTCTCTTTCTCGTACACTCGTTGTTCTAATTTGTGGTTACTTGTTATGTAATAAATGAACATAGCTAGCTAGTAGGCTAGCATAGGTTAATTTGCTAGCATTGTAGGATGGTTTGGTTTGTCAACATTGGCAGACACCTTCGTTCATTGCTCGGTTATAAATACTTAGAGCAATGTAAGGTTATTATTACAAGCCGAATCTAATCGGCTGAATAATACTCTCTCTCTCTCTCACTCTTTGTTCTAGTTTGTGGTTGCTTTATAACACGTTATCGGCACGATTGTTCTCTTGTTAATAATTCAAGCGGTAAAATTTTCTCTGATATATTTTTTTATTTTATGTCTACGGTTTATTTTAATATATATAGTATATCACCATTATTAAGAAAAGGTTGGTTGAGCCACCGTCGATAATATATGGTGAGATGACGAAATAATAATTTATTATTTGCTTAGCATAATATATATGTTCGTTGATGCTTATGCGGAAATAACCTAAGTTATAAAATGAATATTTATATATATACATATATTTCAATTCTATATATATAACTTTATATACATATATATTTATTACGACTTTCAAACACCGAAAGGCTTGTTGAGTAGCGTGGCGTGAATATATATGTATGCTATATAATAGGCGTATAAAGTTATTTGGAAAAATATTCATGCGGAGTTATTTTATTTATTGCTCCTAATAAGATTTATATTTATTCATAATATAAATGCAATTCTATTAAATCAGAATTTTTACATTTTACCCTCTCCTCTAACGGCCGGTTCTTGATTTTATCTCTCTCTCAGCGGTAATAAGCGGCTAGTTAACGGTTAAGCACGGTCATTTTTTTCTCCATATATACATGACATCTTAATAGATTACTCACATTTTACTACCTCCTTACAAACTCTGATACCATATCTTCTTACAAATGTTTCCTCGATGTTGATGATTATTATTATACTTGTTATTGCGTGCCTTGCATTGGTTTTGTTGTTGAATACCCTCACAGCGATTTTGATTTTATTACCTATCTTTGTATCATGTATGTCACATTACTTGATTACAATAACTTTCAACATACATTTAACATGTCTTGATTATCATATGAATAAAATTTTCATGTCATAATTTTATTAATATATATATGTTTCATTTTTATAGTTTTTCTTCTGAATGGCAAACATCGCTAAGCTTGAATTTGAAAGAAATTTGGACATAAGCAGGAAAAATTATATGTCTTGGAAAATAGATCAAAACCCGCTTTGAAGCCAGAAATACTATCAGCGAGTAATAATGAATGGATAAGTAATCAGACAGGGTTCGAGCCATGATTTTCCTCGACACCCGTCCACGAAGAACTCAAAGATGGAGTACCTCACGGTTAATGATCCACTAGTCTTTTGGGAAAGTTTGAGCGAGAAGATGACC
>CM028379.1:63041876-63087499 GCA_013146195.2 Codonopsis lanceolata | reverse complement strand
AAACACCCTTTTATAATATCCCTTTATTCGCTAACACTCCTCAAGCTGGAGCATAAATATCATGCATGCCCAGCTTGTTACTTATATAATGCAACCTATTTCCAACCACCGACTTTGTCAGAACATCAGCAAGCTGATCACCGGACTTGACATAGCTTGTGACAATAATCTTTTGTTGTAGCTTCTCGCGAATGAAATGACAGTCAACCTCAATATGTTTTGTAAGTTCATGAAACACATGGATTCGATGCAATATGGATGGCTGCTTGATTGTCACACCATAGCTGCATAGGTGTTGAACTACCAAACCCCATCTCCTCAAGTATTTGGCGAATCCACATCAACTCACAAGTCGACTGAGCCATGGCTCTATATTCCGCCTCAGCACTGGATCTCGACACAACCTGCTGCTTCTTGCTTTTCCAAGACACTAAGTTGCCTCCAACAAATATACAATATCCTGTGGTTGACTTCTTACTAATAGGACATCCAGCCCAATCAGCATCACAAAAACCCTCAACTCTTATGTGCCCATGATCGCGATAAAGTAACCCACGGCCTGGAGCTCCTTTGAGATATCGGAGGATTCGTACAACAGCCTCCCAATGAGTAGATCGTGGAGACGACATAAACTGACTGACTTTACTTACTGCAAATGCAATGTCCGGTCTAGTCACAGCTAAATAGTTCAACTTCCCTACAAGCGTACGATACCTCTCCGGATGATTCAATTCATCATTAAGCTTCACATTAGTAGGAGTCTCAGCTGGTTTTGCCCCTAACATCCCAGTGTTAGTAAGTAAGTCCAGTACATACTTCCGTTGAGAAAGAAAGATGCCTTGTTTCGAACGGGCAACTTCAATTCCCAAAAAATACTTGAGGTTCCCGAGATCTTTTGTTTGAAATCTTTCTTGAAGGAAAGACTTGAGAGCACAAATTCCCACACTATCTCCGCCAGTAATAACAATATCATCAACATACACAACCAAGAGAATACACCCTGCTTCAGACTGACGATAAAAGACTGAATGATCACTGCTGCACCGCATAAGGCCAAACTCTAACACAACTTCACTAAATCGACCAAACCAAGCTCGAGGAGACTGTTTCAGACCATACGACTTTTTTAACTTGCACACCATCCCTGACTCCCCCTGAACAACAAAACCAGGAGGTTGTTCAAGATAAACCTCTTCGTGCAGGTCACCATGAAGAAAAGCATTTTTGACATCTAGTTGGTGAAGCGGCCAGTGGTATGATGCAGCAAGAGAAACAAGCAACCGAACAGAAGCCAACTTCGCAACTGGAGAGAAAGTTTCGGAATAATCCACACCATAAGTTTGGGCATAACCCTTCGCAACCAGACGTGCCTTCAACCGAGCAAGGGAACCATCAGGATTCACTTTCACTGTGAAAACCCACTTACAACCAATTGCCTTCTTATTATTCGGCAAAGGTATCAAATCCCAAGTCTGATTCTCCTCAAGAGCCTTCATCTCCTCTTCCATAGCGGTTCTCCAACCAGGGTGAGCCACTGCCTCAGACACAGACTTAGGAATAGGGTAAGACTCAAGAGAATTAATTAAGGAAGAAGTAGAAGAAGACAAACCAGAGTAACTAACATAGTCAGCAATGGAATATTGTGCACAACTACGCTTACCTTTTCGAAGTGCAATCGGAACATCTAGATCAGATAATGGTGGCACCGGAGTGCTAGGATCTGCAGAAGAGAGGACTGGCTCGGTAGGGACCACATCAGGAGGTGCAGAAGGAGGTCCCTCTCGTGGACGGCGAGAGTAAACTTGCTGAATGGGGGGACGAGAGAGAGGTACAGGAGGTGGGACAGGGGCTGTTTCAGATTGTACAACGTGATAGACAAGGAAATCATCATTTGAGTCTGAAGAAGATGGATCAACAGACGATAGAGGATAGAATGATTCCGATTCAAAAAATGTGACATCAAGAGAAACGAGATAACGATTCAACTCGGGAGAAAAACAACGATACCCTTTTGAGAGGCCAGAGAGTAGCCAGGAAGATACATTTGAGGGACTTAGGATCCAACTTGGTTATATGAGGTCGATGATCGCGAACAAAGCAAACGACCAGGTCTGCGGTGACACGGAAAACAACGAAGGAAGGATATAAGACACGATATGGAATTTCCTCCCCGAACCAAGAGGATGGCATCCTATTAATAAGATGACGACGGTCAGCTGCATCAGACCAAAATTGTTTAGATGCATTTGAAAGCTAAGAGCCTAGCACTTTCCATTAGATGGCGATTCTTTCTCTCCGCCACCGGTTTGTTGAGGTGTATCGGTCTGCAAGAGGATTCATGAGTCATGCCATGGTCATGCATAAAAGTAGTGAAAGGGGTGGAGAAATATTCTTTGCATTGTCACTCTGAAGAATTTTAATAGGCACACCAAAGCGAGTAGTAATTTCAACACAAAACCACAAAAAATGGAGAATAACTCAGAACGATTTCTCATTAAGTAAATCCAAGTTACACGGGAAAAATCATCGACAAATGTAACAAAATAACGATAACCAAGTTTCGACACTACCGGAGACGGACCCCAAACATCGAGAATGAACCAACTCAAGCGGACCGCCATTGACTCACAGGAAAGTATGAAACACGATGGTGTTTAGCATCTTGCGACACGCCACAATTTAATGTAGACAAAGACTCTAAACTAGGACACAATATCTTCAAATTAGAACACGGATGACCCAAACGACAATGACGATGCGGTGTAAGGGAAGTGACTCTGAACATGCAAGCGGAGAGACAACATCATCAATAGTAAAGCCCTCGATTCGTAGCCTCAATAAATCTAACCGTCGTAAGATCTGAAAGACACAAGAATCGAGAAAGGAATGAGACACTACAGGTTGTAATCACGAGTTAATTTAGTGATGGATAGTAAATTGAGCGGAAAACCGGGAAGGTATAGGGCAGAAAACAACGATAGAGATGGAATCACGGCGATTCGCTCCCAGAACACATGCAGACCCGTTGGCTAACCACAGTATAGAAGAGTGAAGGAAGATAAAATACGCTCATCAGGTCATATGATCGGTAGCACGGAATCAATGACCCATTTGCGACTCGAGGAGGAAAGACACGGTGGAGTTTACGAATGGACAAAGTGGTTGCGAGAAGAGGAAGATGAAGACGGTTGAGACACGGCCCGGGTATACCTAGCATACTCTTCAATCGACATCATAACCATCTTAGGTCATCGAAAGGAAGGGCCGACTAACGGGGTCGGGATGAGTAGCAACATTAGCAAAGCGGTTACTAGTCGGTTTCCCATGTAACTTCCAACAATTGCGTTGCGGATGCCCCGTGATGGTAACAATTATGACATCACGATTCCCACCCGTCCGTATGCATCATCACCACCCGCGACCACCACGAGGCTCTCACCACCACTACCCATGAGCCTCGATGCGCCCGGCAAATGTCTGCGGCAAGCGAGAAGACTTCCCGCATCCCCCCAGAACGGGAGTGAGCTCGGTGCCAGACAAAATCTGCGGTATGAGCTTCAGTCATGACATTAAGCCGACTAAAAACCCATGACAAGGAGTTGTTCACGCTGTGCTCGCATCTCCTTAATATCGGTAGTAATTGGAAGCAAAGTGCACCATTCCCGAGACAGTTTCTTAAAATCGCAGAAATCTTGAGTCACGGTGCGATCTCGTTGATTCTGTCAAACACATCAAATGACAAGTCATACAAACGATTCGATTATCACGGCCGAATACAACACCTCCAAATACTCCCAAAGATCTTTGACTGCTTTCGGTATGGGAAACTAACTCGCAACAATGTCGATCATGGAATTCATCATCGGCAAAGAGTAATGCATCGTCCCTAATCGAAACCTTTCAGATTGTCACCGGTTTTAATATCCGTGAGATGATCACCTTTCCATACCAATCGACTCTTACTAACCACCTTACGCCACATCATATAGTTTGTACCATCGAGCTTTTTATCTGTAAGCTTGTTAGGAGTGGTGATCACCGAAACAAATCTAAGTCGACATAACTTGCAAGCGACAGAAGAATCCTTTCAACCAAGAAACCAAACAAGCGGCCAGGAGTTGCAACACACGCCAACCAAGAAATCTAACCCACAATGGGTGGACTACGAGCCCAGGGCGAACCAGACGAGACAAAAATACGGCGAAACTCGTGACGGCGCGTGGTGGCTTTGAACTCCCGAGGTTTCCGGCGAAGAAGGTCCTCCGTCGCTGAGAGGCGGCGAACTCGTCTGTGTGGTGCGTGGGGTGCACAGCAAACGAGGTGATGGCAGGCTTCGCCCACTCGATCTCGGAAACTGGCGATGCCTCGAACGCGAACCTCTGCTGACAAAAAACAAGCTGGCAGCACAAACACAACTCACCGGCAAAACCCACAACAGGGTGGCCTATCAATCAATGGTTGCACTCTCCGGCGACTCGGCATCGCACGACTCGGCGATGCGTAAGGAACACAACGCCCTTAACGTTGCATGTAGAGAAAGAAAAAAATAAAAAATAAAAAGTCAAAAATAGGATTGAGGTGTATCAAACCAAGTTTGTTACGTAGAAACCTTTCGATACCATGTAAATTAAGAGGAGAAGAGAAGAAGAAGAATATGATTTGGAAGCGTTAACCCTAAAAAGGTTAAGCTAGGGTATTTATATATTTACAATAAGTTACACATAACACCCTTTATAATATCCCTTTATTCGCTAACACAGCTCTTAAGCTTGTCGGGGTATCTCGAGGAGTCTTGGTCAAGGCCTTTTATATCCGGCTATTAGTCCTCTCACTCTCACCATCTTGTGATCTGATTGGGCCTCTGTCCATCCACAAGGAGATCGGTTGAGTTATTGTGTTCTTCTAGGTCATTCTCTTATTTCTTGGAAGGCTAAGAAACAATCATTGTTTCTAAATCCTCTGTGGAAATTTGAGTATCGGAGCATGGCTAATGCATCGTGTGAGGCTGTTTGGCTGGTCAATCTTCTTAAGGATTTTGGTGTGCTCAATATTACTCCAATTCAGTTCTTCTGTGACAACAAGGCAGCCATGCACTTGGCGCCCGACCACATGTTTCCGAGCGAACCAAGCATATCGAGATCGATTGCCATTTGGTTCGGGATCACATCAAATCGGTCTTCTTCGTCCTAGCTATGTTTCCTCATCTCATCAACTTGCGATTTTTCGACAAAGGCTCGCCTTTCATCTTCGCTATCTTCTTTCCAAGCCGAATGTGTTCACTCTTTTCCCACGATCCGGCTTGAGGGGCTGATATGAGTACTACCACCACTGGTGTAAAAGGCAAGGGTGTCGAGTGTCATACAACTGAAGATACTACTGTAAAAGGCAAGGGTGTTGAGTGTAACAATACTAAAGATGAGGAAGAAACGGTTGCAGGTTGTTGTTGAGGCTGCAACTATTGTTAGTGGTCCTGTTAGTGGTCCAGGCTGTAAAATGGAGTGATCTGCTTGTGGTCCTGACTGGAGTGGTATCTCTCAGATATATAAGAGTGATCTATGATCCTAATTGTGTAAGAGTGAAAGACAAAAATCAATCGAACTCTTTCAGTTTGTGATATTCATTTTCTGATCTGTTCGTCTTGTTCATTCTCAATTCTTCACCAAAACTTTCAGGTCGCACAAGTAATTACTCATGACTAAAAAAAATAAGAACAAAGAAAAGAAAACACGAACTTGTAATAAATGCTTCTTCCCACAATCCACGTTTAGACCATGATGGAGCAACCTCTCGAAGTGGAATTCCAATTCTCAAACAAACTCTGCACAAAATAAAGAACTGTAACATCCTTTTAGACCACAAGTTTAATCCATTGATTCGTTATCGGTAATATACCATTTCAGTGAAGCACAATACAAGTTTTTGAGGGAATCTAAGGACAGCTTGAAGAAATAAAAGAATTTGAAGAATAGTAAATGTGGGTCAATGTTGTAAAAGTTCGAGAAAACATGCCATCAATATAGTAAGTAATCAAATCTAGTCCTTTCTTAGCATTAAACAAATTAAAAGAAGTTTCCAAAATTCTAAAATGAATTTACCATTGAAGATTAGCATGAAGAAACCACTTATCACAGTTGTACCCTCTAAATTGTTGGCTAAATTACATTTAAGACAAGGGAAAATTACCTGAATGGTTCCTTTACTTACATTTGTTCCACAAATCATCCCTGAACTTAGACTTGGTGCTGTGCTTGGTTCAAAGAAGATCATTTCTGCACACCGCTAGTCTTTTGCGTGGATGCCATTACAAAACATCCGTTAAATAGTTGTGTAATAAGTGAAGGGGTTTCAAATATAAATCTTCACATTTAATTTTTTTTTTTTTTTGATAGGTAAGTGTGACTCCTTGTTGGTGTGGGGATTGGAACCAAGGACCTCAAGGTTTTTGCCTGAGCGCCTTTGCCATCTCTCCCACCTCTTGGGGTCTAAATATTCACATTTAATGGTTTAAAATTAAAAACTACTGTTTATTTGGTAGAAAGTGAGCCTATTTTTTTATTGTTTTTGGGACGAAGGGATATTGAATTATTTCACTCCCTCTTTCCTAGAGAAAATTCACATTTGACAAGTCAAATTTTTAAGATTGGAACTTAACTAACTTATACCTTCATCAAATTGCACTAAAATTGTTACCTTCTATAAAAACAAGACTATTAGTTTGGAACAAACCATACACGAAAGAAGAATTATTTTTTGAGACAGAATGAGTAGATAATAACACCTAGTCTTGTAAAATATGGCTGATTCCAACACTAAACGGTGTTACTACCTATAATAATTTAATACTCCCTCCGTTCCAAGAAAAAAATTACACTCACTTTCTTTTTATAAGCCAAAAATAAGTAGTCCCATTTCAAAATATAAGCCATTAAATTTGACAAACAATACCCCTATACTTATCTTCTTTTTTTATAGGTAAGTGTGACCTCTTGTTGGTGTGGGGATTAGAACCAAGGACCTCAAGGCTCAAGGTCTTTGCCTGAGTGCCCTTGCCATCTCTCCCACCCCTATACTTATCACGTAACTATTTAACGGATATTTTGTGAGAGCATCCACACAAAGGACAAATGGTGAGCAAAAATGGTGAACCAAGCATGAGCAAAGTCTAATGTGAAAAAAGTCCCAAAGAATTACTCGAGTAGCTTTTATCAACTTTTTCACTAAGTACAGCATGTTATATATATTGTGTTTCCAAAACCCCAAACAGTTCAACAGGGATTATTAGCAAAGCACTAGAGCATGATAATTTAACCAATGGAAGCAATGTTTCCTAATCCAGAAATATTTTGATTGACTTTATCCAAGCCCTACATAATCCTTGACCAATTATATTTAAGTGCCAGTTTATCATGTTGCAGATTAGCTCCCCAACAGACAGCCTTACATAACATTTATAGTTCCTTTTTGTATATTTGCAAAACACATAATTGGGCCATCCAACTTTCCCACTTTTTGCAATTCGGCCACCGAAAGTTTAAAATATTTATTTGGGCCATCCAACTTTAGTCCAATTGCAAGCGAGGCCATTTTCTAACGCCCGTTAGAAAATGACGTTAATTTTAAGTCAAATCTCTATTTTGCCCCTATAAAGGGGTCCAACTGAAAATAGAAAAAAAAAGGAACAATAAATTCAAATCCACTCCGCTGCCCCAGGAAAAATAAATTCAAATCCATTGACATGGCAGAACCCAGAAAAAATAAATTAAAAAATATCAGATCCACTCCCTCCTCCAGAATTTCATTTGGTATGGTGACATGAATAATCTCCAGCACAGCCGCTTGGCAACGGGTCTGTACACCAAATGAGGTAAAATTTCTCAATAAAGCTCTCAAGCCCGGATACAAGTCGTCTACCAGTTTTCCGAAACAGACCTAGCTATCTCATCTCCACCGGCGGGCCCTACGTCCAAAAAGTCACTTTGTGCTCCCGGAAGAACTCTTTTCCCTTGCCGAAGAGAAAGACCCTTACTTGGCTCTGGTAATGGTCAGTCTCGCGAAGGCTTTGGCGGAGACACAGTGGGGGATTGAAAGAGGTATGGTGACGCAAATCATGCAAATCCTGATTCACAACCACCGCCACCACCACCCCCATTGCTGCCGCTGCCCCACTTCCATCCCCATTTGGCAACCTGACACCAACTCTCTCCACCTTCGACCTCCGCGACACTACCTACGAGATCTTCGCAAAATATTCTCTCTCCGGTCAAGTAACCCAGATCTGGGTTTTAAAATGCTTACCCAAACGTGCTTCCTACACGAGTACACGTATTGATCCGACTTGGCGATGAGTCACGGGCCGAGTCGAGGTTGAGCGAGAGAGAGAGAGACAAAAACGAAAGGACAACAAAACGAAGGAAGAGCATGAGAAATGAAGATGGCTAAGATCGGACGAGGAATAGAGGGGAAGAGGCATGCTAGATCTAAGATGGATCCACAGCAGGGAGCTTGAAAACATTTATGAATATCAATGGCTTTATTGTGCGTCATCAACCGCTAACTTACGAGATTCTTTCATTTTTAGCCTTATGATATTTAATAGCTTGAAAATAAGATATCTATTCTCATATTAAATCCATTTTGCTTATATGATTCAAGAATTTCGAATGCATAGATGCAAAATCTCTTTCAATCTGAGTTATGGGCCAATGTTACCTTTTTGATTAATCAGTACATGTAGTTATAAATCTCTTAAAGGAGGAGATGTAATTGATTCAGTCCTCTATAATAATGTCTATTTCACCAGTTATATTTAATCGGGATATATAAACCTTAAAATTGGAATGCATCAAAAAAAATACGTCAAATTTGTATTCTCTAGGTTTGTTTAATGGCAAAATTTGAAAATTAGGTATTAGATTGTGGGTATTTGGTCTTTTTTCTTTTTTCAAGTAAATTAAATTAGTTTTGACATTTTTAACATTGGTTTTCCTATTTTACCCCTTAAGTTAACATCCTGATGTAACGCTATCCAAAAAATGGGCTCGCTTGCAACTGAACTAAAGTTGGATGTCCCAAATAGATATTTCAAATTTTCGGTGGCCGAATTATAAAAAGTGGGAAAGTTGGGTGGCCCTAGTGTGCTTTGCCTTGTAGATTTAAGAACTTTCTATCATAGAATAATCATAATTTGCTGCTTTTACTGTTCATTATTTTAAGAATTCCAAAAGAAGTTTCATACAAAAGAATAACTCATTCCAAAAGATATAAATACTTACTCCAAAATCACTTGGCGCACAACCCCTGGAAGGACACCATCAGTGATGGGAGCTGTCTGTACTTCAAAAGGATAAGCACTTCGGTGGTTATGCAAGTCTTTCAATTCACTGATGTCGTCATTGCTGTCCTGCACACATCTTGCTCAGAGCACAGAAAAATTCTAGTGATGCAGGATAGTTAAAATCATCACTCTACAGAGTTATATGGGTTCCATAAGCCACCCCAATGGAAGAATGCTATGACAAGCGATGAAAAAACAAATAAGCAGCTTAGCACACGAGTTTACATGGTTCTCTCCAATGTAAGTAGGCAATGTCCATGGACACAAAGAGAGCAAGTATATATCAATAAAACTTGAAAAGAAAAAGATGAGAGAAACCCTAGGCGTGATTACACATCCACCCAAAGAACGAACAGAAGTGTATCCCAAATCTGAGTATATTAGCATATATTACTCAAGTACTCCATATTTATCTTCCTGAAAGACACAAACCATGGACTAATTAAAGAGAGAAACTAAATGTTTTCACTCTTCACAAGTGCAGACTTGACAGAGTGGTTGCCAAGTGCTTGCTGCATATAAAAGACTGATGTGTAGCATACTGGGTGAAACGATGTTGGCCAGTTAATTCAAATCACAATGCATATGAAGTAGTAGATAAATTGCAAAATATGTAAATCAACTTAAAATTCCCTTAACCAAAACTCATTATCGGAAAAATTGACAGCAAAAGACCTAATGTTCGCACATAGTATATCTTTCTTTCTAATTTAAACAGGGATGGGCCTTCATAAAGACACAGTACAGTTCACCATATTCTGTAAAAAAAAAATCAATCTGAGAATGATAAATCGTTCCTGCATTGCATATCATGACTTAAGTCAAAGATATAATTGTTACTGTGTAATTAATGAAGACTCCCCTATAGAGCCGAAAATTTTACATTACAAAAATGTTCCACCAATGCAACTAAACAAAACATAGTTTAGTAACCTCAGTACATTCTATAAGTTTCATGACATGTAACAGCCAACTATTTACTCAAGTCTATAGTTTCAAAGATAAAGTTTTCCTTAGACTAATAAATCAAGTCACCTCAAACACGTAGAAGATAGCTAACCGAGAGTACCTTGCAACATACAACAAAAAAATTTGTTAAACAACCTTCAAGAATCTGATCCCTATCATTCGACAACAATAGCTCGGTAGCTGAAGGCGGCCTCAACTTATCCAAAGACCTCCTTAGCCTACCAAAACAATCAAACTTCAACCATTACAAGTCCCAACCATCAAACAAATTCATAGTAAAATCTGAATTTACAAAAAAAATTGTAGTTACGTAACCCAATCAGAGTACTTCGCATTTGCAACATCCCTTCCCATGACCCACCACAGCTAAATGTGCTCCATTTTCCCTTCTTCCAAACACAACAGGCACATACACACCCACATGTATATAAACATTGAAACTCTTCAAAATCATTTCTTCATCGACATCCTCACATCCACTCAAATCCTCAAGATTGCCACTGACAAGGGTTGTAATTGTCAGTTCCTCCCCACACGTCCTCCTCTCTTTTAAACAAACAGGTAATGCTCTTCTCAATGAATCATTTACTAAAGACTCAACTACTGAATCCCATATCGAAAAACTCGAATTCATCGAATCAAAGACCAGGGTTCTCCCGTGTTTAAACAAAAGTTTAGGGTTTGAATTAAGAAGAATTCTTGCGGAATTAGCAAGCCTGCTTAAATGTCTTTCCCAGAACAAGAGTACTGACCCATTGTTGTGGGTTCGAGTTGTCGTATAGGCACCTGAAATTTGTTTACTTTTTCACTTCGATTACGAGTAATAAAAGTTGTGGGTTTATGATGAAACCACACAATTTTCAAGAAACAATGAATAATTTCCTTAAAAGATAAGTAAGATTTTTGGAAAAGTTTTACAAAATCTGAAAGCATCAAGGACTGGGCCTCGTACCTGGTTGGGATGCTAGTAAGGTTGTTACAGGAGGAGTGTCGGCAGGCGCTGACACGACGCCGTCGATGAACAGAAACCTGAGAGGACTTGCCATCATCTGTGTTTTCCGATACCGGGAACAAGAGATGCGGGAAAAATACTTATTAGACTAACCTACTATTTGGGCATACCAAAATAACTTCATTGTTTCAATATTATAAACGTTACCAATGTATTCTATTTTGGGGAAAATATTAGGGGTGTACAAATAATTTGGATAATATGTTACTCCCTCCGTCCCTAAATTATGGTCTCACTTTTCTTTTTCGTCCGTCCCAAAATAATTGTCCACTTTGAAACTTACATTTTTAGAACATCACTTTTACCGCTTTACCCTTACTTTTTCAATCTACTTTAATTATGGGCCACATATGTATGAACATTAATGAAAACTACACATTAAACCAATATAAATAATTCAGTCAAATAGATTTTTTAAAGCGATTGTCTTAAACTGACAATAAATTAGGGACGGAGGGAGTATTAATTTTGTTAAGTCTCTATCCAACTTGATTAATGGAGCAATGGTGTGGACCTTTAAGGGTTTGTTTTATAAATTTTCAAAATGAAAGGGTATCTTCATGTAATTACGACAAAAATGTCTTCAATTATAAAGATTTTTATACCCTTCTAGCTAATAAGTATATTTTATTCCTCTTTTCCTAAACCTAAAAACATGTAACTAAACCCCCCACCTCAAACAAATATACCCCATTTTTTCCAACAAACAAAGCCTCCTTTCTTCTCAACTACCTTCTTCTTCATCTTCTTCATCTTCTCCATTGTTGAGTATCTTTTTCCTCCAACAAATATATCCTCTTATACCAAGATATATTCTTTTTCTTCATCTTTTCCTTCTTTTCTTCTAAAAGTCTTCCCAAAAACCTCTCAATCTTCAAAAACCTAGGGATTCAACATTAGGCTTGAAGAAATCAAGCATGGAGCTAAAAAACGCTAATGTCACACAAGTGGTAAGCTTTTAAAACATTTTTTTACTTTAAATATTGTTTTAGAAAGCGTTTTATTTTCTTGAAAAATTAGGTCCTCGTCATGATTTGTTCAGACCTGGGTGGCTGAAAATATTAAAAATGTTCGGACACTCTCAGCCGAAATTCTTTAGGCTGTTCGGACCCCACCAACCAAAAATACTCAATTTATTCGGCTGAAGGGATCCGAACAAATTGAGTATTTTCGGTTGGTGGGGGTCGAACAGCCTGAAGAATTTTGGCTGATAGTGTTCGAACATGTCCAATTTTTTACTTGTTATTTGAATCAATAATGAGATATATCATATTCATAATGATGCGATTGTTTAACATAATCAAATAGTTTCGTTTGTGGCGGAGGATTACACACATGTATTTGTGACCGATGAAATGTTTTCATCTCTTCAAATGTTAATTGATTGGGTGCGTGCTAGGGGGAATGAGCATGACATAGTCATAATAGTTAGGAGGTCAGACAGTGGTGTAGGTAAGAAAAACCGTAGGGTATTATTGACTTGTGATTTGTGTTGGGCAATACAATGGACGCAAGAAGCAGGAGACATCATCACAAGTAAATATTGATGATGAAATTGGGAAGAAAGATGACGAGGTAACAAAACCAAAAGATAGGAAAGAAACCGGATCTAAGAAGCATGGTTGTCCATTTAGTTTGAGGGGTAAAGAAGTATCAGTTGGAGAATGGTCATTGGTTGTGAAGTGTGGTGTCCACAATCATCAACTTGGACTGTACAAAGAAGGTCATCCATTTGTCGATCGATTATCAAGGGTTGTAGAGGAATATGTGGTTGATATGACATACGTCAATAGTAAACCGAAGGACATTTTGGCACAGTTGCAAGAGAAATATAAAGAAAATAGATCAACAGTGAAAACTATCTACAAAGCACGCTTGAAGAATAGAGTTATTGAGCATGATGGTCGATCACAAATGCAGCAACTTATGTTTATGTTGGAGAAGCATGGATATGTACATCATCATCTGTGGTGCGAAAAGACCAACATTGTGAAGGATTTATTCTTCGCTCACCCCGGGAAGTGTTGATTTATTGCGTGTCTTTCCGAAAGTCATATTAATGGATTGCACGTACAAGACAAATATGTACAAGTTACCTTTGTTAGAGATTGTTGGTATGACGTCTACAAATATGACATTTTTAATTGCAGCTGCTTATTTAGATAATGGGAAAACAGACAGCTATATGTGAGTATGCACATGTTTGAAATCATTGATGGGGCAATGGTGCATGTCTAATGTGATTGTTACGGACAGAGAAATTGCTTTAATGAATGCAATTAAGAGAACACTTTCTAGCTCGAGACATTTCCTTTGTCGATGGCACATCAATAAGAACGTTTTGGCAAATTGTAGGAAAATCTTAACAACAAAGGAAAAGTGAGATCCATTTATTATGTTCTGGAATTTGTTGGTGATCTCTAATACTGAGTTGCAGTATAATGAATCTTTGGAAAGACTCAAGTCTGATTTCAAAAAATTTCCAAGTGTCATCAAATATGTCTTGGAGCAATGGATTAAACCATACAAAGAAAGATTTGTGGCCAATTTCCATGGTCTCTCGCAAATTGTCTCCCAAGTTCTTCGTTAGTTAAGACTTGTCTCTTCCAAGCGGTGAAGTATCGAATCATCATGGCCAATATTTTCTTATTTGCCACCAAACCTCTCTTCATAATATCAAGTGCAATAACATTACCCAGAATGGTCTGAACATATCCAAAAACTATCAGAGGACGCGATCAGGGTGGTATGGCTCGACATGATCAACCGACCATATGCATCCTTGATATAAGGATATCCGGTGAAATGGGAAATGTTCTCGCACCTACTGTGTATACGACATCCAAATAACCTACAAAATAGATTAAAACACAACTCATATGCCGTAACAATGCAGGCATGAAACAACACCATCGGCAACCAAAGTGCCGGAAAGAACACAACAATAACAACCTCAACGACTAAATCATGTCAGAGACCATACAGAATATTTAGATACTCATTAAATACTCACAACATCTGCTCGAAGGGCATCAAGTTGTTCCTACATCCCTTGTAATCGGTCTATGTGCACTCCCGAACTAGTTGTGTGCTCCCACCTCCTTACAAGTGGTTTCGTCTTGTTGATAGTGCACGTTATGATGATAGCTACACATAGGGAATCGTTCATATATCCATGTATGTATTGAACAAAATACACACATTTTATTACAATTTAACTATTTATATATAAATATATATCCAAGATATATACACGAATTACCTCCAATAACATGGAAATATCTGGCCATCTACTTCGTCTTGACCTGTGAAGCACTCCCTAGATGTAGAGCCGTCAAAATGGGTCAAACCCGTTGGGTTGGTCCGCCCCGCCATATTAAAAAGACGGGTTGGGTTTTAAAAATACTACCCATAAAGGCGGGCTTTTTGGGTTAGACCATGGTGGCTGGTTAAGCGGGCGGGTTGGTTCGCCAATTTTTATTATTATTATTATTATTATTATTATTATTATTATTATTATTATTATTATTATTATTATTATTATTATATATATATATATTATACATTTATAATTTAATTATAATAAAAATCTAATTGATGTATTGTATTTGAAATAAAGTAAAAAGTCAAACCCTATCACCTACCATACCATTCTTATTCTTTTTCTTCTCAATCAGTGGTCACCGTCTTCTCATCCCTCTCAATTTTTCCAGTTGTTTCCCTTTCCCACAAGGCCACACCCAGACCCAGTCACCCTCTCTATAAAACAACCATTTTCATTCTCCCTGTCTCTACCTCACCGTCTCTCTCTACGACTCTACCTCACTGCCTCTCTCGCTCTCATATCACACACACTAACAACACACACAACACCCATACCCACAGCTTCAGCTTCCTCTTCCCTCATCTCCTTGTTTTAAGAAAAATTAGAAATCGGTCTATCATCATCATCGAATATCGATCTCTCTGTCTGACTCTCTCTCAGTTCGCCATCGTCGATCTCTTTCTTTCGGAGTCGGTCGGTCTTACTCTCTCTCTCTCTCCACATCCTCCCGACTGCGGCTCAGGCCGGACCACGATTTTTGATCTCACGAACGTGGATATCATCTTCATTTTAAGGAAGGATCTGGGTTGCTTTGTTTATGTAATGAAAGATCTGAGTTATTTTGATGAAAGATTTGGGTTGTGCAATTCAAGGTTGCTAGAATACAAAGTATATATGTTTTTCAGTTTTCATTACAGAGTATTAGCTATATTATTAATTATATATCATATTGAAAGGTTGTTGTTCGTGATTTGATTCTACAAGCGGCCAAGCCTTGGTTACTAAAATTTGTGCTTAACTGCTTATAGCTTATGCTTAGTCAATCATTTCTTTTTTGTGTTAAGAATTTCTTTTTTTGCTGGGTTGGTCCGCCCCACCCCGCAACCCAAAGTGGGTTGGGTTGGGCGAAAGAATTTTCGGTCCGCCTGTTTTGCGGGTTGGTCCGCCCCGCCCCGCCAAATGACGGGGTCCACCATTTAGCAGGTTGGTCCGCCCCGTTGGTCCGTTTTGACGGCTCTACCTAGATGTTTATATAGAAAGGCTAGGGCTGTTGATCCTCATGAATATGTATGTACGACATCCAAATCAGTCAGGAACCTCAAGTAAGCCGTGCTAACCCGAGTTCCGCTCTTATCAGCAAAAACTATACAACCCAATGTGTACAACAAATAAGCCCGAACATAACAGGCAATCCTTTTCGGATCCTCAAACGTCCCATCTGTTGCAAATCGCTAGCGTGGCCACTCTAACTTCACAGACCCCCCCTAGCACCATCTATTGCCTCCAATGCCTCGTCAAGATACACTCCTAGATACGTAGAAACCTCAAGACGGGTAGATTCAAATGTCAGAGTCGCCGATGGACCTTCCAAAATGACTGATTTCCCGGCGATTGCATGACCAATAAGGCAAAAGACATCATCAAGTGTTATCGTCATCGCACCAAAGGGCATATGGAAGGTATTCGTCTCTGGGTGTCACTGCTCTACAAAAGCATTGATCAACGCTTTATCGTTGTTGGGATAGGATAGTACTTGCTTTAACTTTGAGAGTTGGGTCGCAGTGAGTCGGCCCATTGTTGAGAACATGTTCTTCTTGTTGTTTTCCAATCTAAAAGTTTTTTCTTGTGATTGTTGACCTTAAGCAACATCCGCTCTCGCCATTCCCATATCCTTGCAGCTATGTGTTCTGGATACAAAGGGAGAACACTTTCTTCTAATGGACCCCCAGGACATGGAAAAGTAATTGGTTCCTCCTCTTCATCATAATCATTACCATCCCTGAGTCTTCCTATGCCTCGGCCTCGACCTGTGCCTATGCCTATGCCTCAGCCTCTGCTTGTACTCGTGTCTCAGCCTCTGCCCATGCATGGGCCTCTGCATCAGCCCTCACTTTCCTAGTTGATGCAGTAGGTCTTTTCTTCCTCTTGAAAACCTTATCTATACATGACATTCATCACATGTGAGTGCATTGACATTTGAAATGAAAAAGGGACAAAAAAGAGATGTGTTCAGACTTTCATCACTGAAAATCACAACTCTATTCAGACTTGGCTGGCCGAAAATCTCTAATTTTTTCGGATGATTGTGGCCGAAAATCTAAAACAATTACAGTCGATATCAGCCGAAAATAATAGGAATGTTCGGGATGGAGGTCTGAAAATTTCTATGATTTTCGGTAGATGTACCCCGAACAATAATTTGATTTTTGGTATACCAGGTTCAAACAAGTAGGTATTTTTCGACATCTCAGGTTCGAAAACACGCCCTAGTTCTAAGGTTCAACCCCAAATTTTTTTCAAAAATTTCTCAAATAAATTCTCATTTTTTGAAAAAATATGGTCCTAAAACTACAAACAATTAAAAAAACAAGTAATCCTAATTGATATATCAACTCTAAACACTTACATTGCAACAAAACACAACTTAAAATTAATATATATATATATATATATATATATATATATATATATATATATATATATATATATATACACACACACATACCTTTCACCATTTTACTAAATAAATAGGAAGGAGATGGGGTTAATGAAGATGCTAAATGGTTTAGACAAGATTTTGGTCGGCTGGGTCTCCTTTTCTATTCCCGATTTTGTGCGTAGTGGGGAAGCAAGGGGAAGGGGTCACGATTTTGCTAAGGGGTGGGGGTATATAGGGGGTAGTGTAGGTAGGGTGAGTTAGGGAGGGGGTTTAAAAAAATTAAAAAGGCAAAATGGGTAAACAAAGGGGGGGGGTAAACAAAGTGTTTTCAAGTATTTTTAATTTGGGTCAGGCGTACACTTGGAAGGGGGGGTCAACTTGGAAGATTGGGGGGATATATAGCGCGACTCTTAACAAAATCATTTTTCTCTCACATGTGAACATATAAGCACACATTCAGGGCATATTCAATGATACACAACGTTAGGCACCGACAACATCTCCAACCTTCTCCGATATTCCCTCAGCGTTCCTCCCACCCCTTCCAACCACCCGCACATTGTCGCTGTCTCATCTTAGCCCCTAACCACCACCACCTACACAATCATAACGAATCTCTCTCTTCCTGAGGCTTCATTTTCTGTCGCACAATCTCCAACCTCAACTCCGTCTTTGTCACTGTTAAGTTCCCCAAATGCGATTCAGATAAGATACTACTGGCTCTGGAGCACACAGACTCAATGTTATGGGTAGAGCGACAAGATCCATAATTACACCCCTTACTTTTATAAATTTCTTCCAATAAAATCTTTTTCTTCCTCATTGTGAGATCTCCAACTCCGCCCGCCTTCGTCTCCCACTTTTGTGATAAAAAACGAAAAAAGGGAAATCACGTAAAATCATGACACCCAAATTTCCTGGCTTCTTTTTTTGATTCTTGATTTGCAATATGCATGTGTGGTGAGATTCAGCTTTGGCCACATCTACCTATCAGTTATGATTAAAGATAAAGTTGATCTTAGATTCCCAATTAACATTTACCGTGGCTTCTTACTAAAATATCTTTGGTGAATCTTCTTTTCTTCCTAAAATTTCTCCGGCGAATCTTCCCGAAATCTTCTTCTTAAAATTTATTTCATGAATCTTCATTTCTTCCTAAAAATTCTCCAGTGAATCTCCCTTCCTAAAATTTCTCTGGTGAATCCTTGTTTCCATTCTAATAGCTTGTAGCGAATAAAGTTGATTTTCATGGATATACATGAGTGATCAATTGTCGGGAGTCAAGGTTGTCTAACTTGGGAGATAAATGTAAAGAAACAAAGCGAGAGAAAAATCAAAGTCGATGTATACCCTTGCATGATTTTGAATTATGTTTACATCGCGATGCATGATTTTTGAAATGTGATGCATGAAACTTCTTCCCGGTAAGCAACTCGATAAGAACAATTCCAATACTGTACACATCACTCATCTCGATTAAAAGAGCGGTAAATGACTAAATTCCCCCAAAAACATATAGGGAGCTTCCTTCTAAAATTTCTCCAGTGAATCTTTCTTCCTAAAATTTCTCTGGTGAATCTTTTCGATAACTTCTTCCTAAAATTTCCCCCATGATTCTTCTTTTTTTTTCTTTCTTACCAAAGAGTTTTAGCTCAACTGGTACCCACTCACTTCTCATAACGAAGCGATTAAGTGTTCAAGTCTCATTAGAAACATTATTGCTCAAGTCTCATCAGAGGTACCTTTGTTCAAGCCGAAAGACACTGTTGCTCAAGTCTCACTAGTGATATCGTCTCAACAGATGCACCATTGTTCTTGGCGAATGGCACTGTGTAAATAATCTATAGCCTTTCAAAAGCATTAATAAAAATTCAAGGGTATTCGACATTGTCTAAATACTTTGTAGCTTTTCAAAAGCATTAATAATAATAAATAAAATCTTCTTTTCTTCATAAAATTTCTCCGGTAAATCTCCCTTTCGAAAATTTCTCTAGTGAATCTTTGTTTCCATTACAATAGTGTGTAGCGAAGAAAGTTGATTTTCGTGTATATACGGGGGTGATCAATTGTCGGGAGTCAATGTTATATAACTTGAGAGATAAATGTGAAGTAACAGAATGAGAGAAAAACTAAAGCCGATGCATCTCAATTCATGATTTTGAATTATGTTTACTCGCAATGCATGAATTTTGAATCCCCAAAAGTGTCTTTTTCCGATTGAAAACAAAGGGACGGGAGGGGTTATAAACTTGGAAAAGTGGACCAACCCAAATTTTCCCCATAAAAATATGGATCAATTGCAAGCCAGTCCACTTTTCAAGATTTCTAACCTCTCTAGTCCCCTATTTTTTTTAACATCTAAAGTCTTTTGTTAAGAGTGGCCCTAAATGCGCCCACACGTACCTCTCCCCTCCCTCTCCCTCCCTCTTCTTCTTCCTCTTATCCTATGAACTTCCGGGAAAGGGTTTTCAACCCTAAAACCAAATTAGTCTTCATCTTTCGGTGTGGTTAAAGCAAATCAACCATCATAGAGTAATCATAAATATATTTAAACAATAATTATAGGTAAATAAACCAAAGTTCAGCAATGATTAACAAACGCATTCCAATGTAGTGTATACATAATTGTGGAATTAATTAGGGACCTCAGACATCCAAGGAAGGAAGAAAAAAAACAACATAATCTCTCAAGCCTGGCGAAGGCGAAAGATCTCAGACAGCCCTGCGAATGGATTGAGAAACAAGCCTTTTAGATTATCATCATAGGAACCCATTTGTTATTCCAATTCAAACATACTGAGACAAATCGCTACACAAATTCATTCAAGAGCACTGTGTGTGTTTTTGTATGTGTGTGAGAAAGAGAGAGATAGGCGGTAGAGGAAGGATCTTCCAGAAATTGGTAGGAATCGGGGGTTGATTATTCGCATCGATTTAAAACACCAATGCATCGATTTTGAACACTGATGCATCGATTTTGAACCCCATTGCATCGCTACTTTACACAATTTTTTGAGCGATGTTAAATTTGGATTTGTGATGCCCCGGCTTTGGATTTGCAATGTAATGCGAGCCTGAAGTGCACGTGTTTTCTTTTATTAATTGTATATTCATCTTTTTGCCCCAAAAAGATCTTTTAGCTATTAAATAAAAAGGTAGAAGACTTTTGGGGTTAAATATTGTGTAAAATGTACCCGCCTGAATTTCTTCAATAAAATATTCAATTGGACCTTACCCTTCCATAACGGCTTTAATCATGGCAGGTGAGGTGCAATTCTTTCCAAATATGGAAATGACTTAAGGTGGATTAGCCTGCAACACTTTGAAAGAGTCCAACATGCACTTGGGTATATTAGAACTTCTTCCTTGATCAGAATCCCACCAAAATCTGGTACTTAGGTATTTGCCAACTGAATCTATGGAAATATAAAAAAGTTAATCTGGAAAAGCTTGAATTTATGGACTAGTTCAAACACGTACCTACCTTAAGCAGCTAGAAGACATTCTTGGAAACCCGAGTTTGAAATAACTGACAAGGAAGATTGCTTATCAATGTGAAAATTAACAAGTTGAAATGTGTCGTGTTTGGCGTATATGAGAAGTTTTATCCATCTAACGACGTTTTTGCAGGTTCAAGGTGAGCGGCACCTAGCTCTTTAATCTTTATTGAAGAAACAAAAAAACCAGTTCATCAGAAGGCTACTTCTGAATACTACAGCTACACACACAAAGGACAATAAATAATGACCTCTAGAAAATGGAAAGAATCATCATCCCAGTAAATCCCATTTCCTTTGTTTATATCTCCTGATCGTTCTTTTACAATTAAAATTCTGATTTTATCCTTTATGCGTTATAGGATCCCAAAGTATGCATCGCCAAAAGATGTGAAGATCCATATTTGTCAGCACCCGTTCAATTTGGATAGGGTAAACGCAATCTGTTATACACTTTTATCTAATTTTTTGTTTAGTTGCAGTTTCTGATTTCCAAACATTAGTGTACGTCTAATATGCTGTGTACATTCACATTTCAGGAAACTAGTAAGGTTCACGTGCGTTGCACGTGGTTAACGCACGTGGTGTTAATGATTTTTTTTAAAGTGATTTGCCAGTTTCTTAACTTTTTTGTTTACTTTTAATTATTGGATTCTTTTTGTGTTTTAATCTTTATAGTTTTGAGACTTATAAATTGTGTTGTTGTGTGTTTAGGTTTTTCGATATTTTGTTTTTCGGTAATTTATAATGTAAGCTTTTAGTCATTATATTGCAACTTATCTTACACATTTGTCTTTTTTATTGGTTATTTTTAAATCTTTTTTTTAATACCAAACATGAATTCATTCACTTTTATCGGTGTTGGAATTGAAAACAATTCAAGCTTACTTTCTTAGATAAGCACATTGTTATTGGAGACTTAGCTTATGTCGTTTATGAAATTTATGACTCACTTTGAAAAATAATAAATTGTTTTATAGAAATCAAACTGACAATCCCAAAGTATATACTTACACTCTAAAATACAAAATTCACCCAGAGTATCTATAAAGTCTCATTTTACCACCCAACCTAACTTTTGTGTCATTTTCATATGTCATTCATTGTATAAGTTTTTTCTAGTTTGCCCCCTAGACACTATTAAGGTTACCAATATGACATTAAGGTGCACATGGTATTTCATGTGAATGACATTTTGGTCATTTTTAACAATGTTTTATGTGCTTTTATTACCAAAAAAACTTCATTTTCTTATTCTCCGACAACGTTTTCTCTGCTTCTTCTCCAACAATGACATCTTATTTAAATTTTAAGTGAGATAAAACTCAAGAGTGTATAAATCTTTTATTCACATTTTTTCATAGAAAAATAAATAAAAATAGTGCAGAATCATATCAGAGAGAGATAAAACACAAGAAGAGGATCACATTCAGGTGTCAAGGCCGCCATGAATAAGAACCCACAAAAAATTAAAGTTGTCGCAGCTGCCGATGTTAAATGACCAAGCCACAAACACAATGCATAAGCATACACGACGATGAATTTCAAAACTCATATTTGAATTCATCACAGATGCATACGACAATGATGAGGCACGTCATGATTCAATCCGTCTTCATCGTCCCTAGCTTAAACTCCAACAAATTTCTCCTTGGCACCATTGATATGGTTTATGGTTTGAATTGAGCAAATTCTCGATCTTAAACATTATTCGCTACCATTTTTATCACTACGATTACCACATGTTACATCACAATCACCAAATTTGATATGAAATATGGAAATGCTACAAAATTACGTTGAGGGCCAAAGTGGATTTGGTGGATATCTTAGGGGACAATGTGTATTTTGGACTAATTTTGATGGGGCAAACATATGATTAGCCCCCAAAATTACACACTAAATCTCACATTTGACCTCAACCTACGAAGTGTCCCACTTTCATACCTTATTTTTCTATTTGTCCCACTTTACTCCCTCCCGTCTATGGGTGTTAAAAATAGTAACGTACGGAAAATGATATGTGCATGTCACATGAATATTATTTTGATCATTTTGCTGGGGGTGGAAAATAAGATTTAGTTATAACTTTATTATATAATTAACCATTTAGTATTTAAAAAATGTTTTTAAATAATTGTTTCAATAATTCAAAAATAATTATATGACCAAATTACAATTTCCCCCAAGGTATCCACCAAATCGTATAATGTACCCCAACCTAAGGTTTGTTCCATAATGATATCTGACGTTACATTTTTTTTCCATTTTCCAACCTATCCGTGATGGGACGCTAGAATATTCACGTTAAATAGCACATGGTCTTCCACGTGCGGGGTACAAATGACATTTTCATTATCTGCTTTAGGGATAAATGTATTAAAAGTAAAAAACTCTAATCTCACACACTCTCCTTCCCTCTTCTCCCGGTGCAAGTGCCCATCTCTCGCTCCACCAAAATAGCCGCCATCTCCAGCCTAAACCCTTCCCACTTCGGTCACGCCTATCACAACTTTGGCGCCGTCCTTCTTCGATTCTAGCCAAACTCCATCTCTGATCTTCCTCATTCTATCTCATGCAAAACTCCCGCCTAAAGTAGAAATCAGAGGGTATATACTATACTTACTAAAAACCCTAGTAAAAACATGCGATTAACAAAAACACATAACCCTTATCGGCGAATTCATCGGAGAGAGACGAGCTTGAATGCGGAGAAATGGTAAGGAAAATGCTAACCTTAAAACTAATTATACTACATTCCTTACAACTATGCTTTGAAGAAGTGCAAAGTTGTTTTAAACAAAGACATTTTTGCGCTTGAAGGTTTAGTAGTAAGGAAAATTATAAAATTAGTTGTAAGGCTTGCAATGTTGTTATTTTAATTTATCTCATAATTAAATTTAGAATTTATACACTCATCACCATTACCACCACTATCACCTCAAATAACACTATTAGCCTAGAAATCATTTTTTGTTATTATTTTATCTTATTTATTTGTTTAATTTCTTACTCATTTATTTAATGTCGTATTCCACATAAATCACCACTTTCATGCTTAAAATCGCCCCACCACTACCAAGATCCCCATGCAAATGCCACGGCTATCACCACCACCAAGAAACGTGTCCACCTTGCCTTGCTAAAATGGAAAAATAACATATCTTTAGCTTCCGTTAAGTGGAACTACTTTCTTCAAACGACTTTCCTATCGATTCTAACTTAATTTCTTCTCTAACAAAACGCACATATTTGTCAACTAAGTTCTCTATTTTTCTTTATCTTCTTGACATTATATCACCTTTCCTTAACACGTTTCTCTTAGCTTATTCATACGCAATTACTAAGCACGCTATAGATTTGCTTAATATCTCGATTCTCACCAACCAATGTATTATTATAGTTACAATTTTTCATATACCTCTAATAATGTCATTCCCAACATATGATGTCTCACTTTCCTACATGTTTTTCTATTTGTCCTCTCTCGCCTATGGGCATTAAAAATAGTGATGGAAAATCGTGTACATGAGGATTATTTTGGTCATTTTGCTTGTGGCGCAAAGTGGGATTTGTTATAATTTCATCATTTAGTTTTCCATTTAATATTTAAAATATTTTTTAATTAAAAATAATTATTTAAATAATCTAAAATTAGTTATACTTTGTCGATATTTAAATTCAACGTTAAAAATGCATTACTCCAAAAATGAAATTTAAAATTTATTTTTAGCCCTCACTTTCTTTCGTCAACCCCATCATTTAGAAACTCACCACCACCACCACCACTAACACCTCAAATTTTACCATTAGTTCAAAATTTATTTTTTTTTAATTTGATTTTATTTCCTTTTCTAATTTCTTACTCTTTCCTTCGAAGTACCAATTTGGAAAACCCATCAATGATAGACACACCACCACCACAACCTTAAATTTCACTTTTTACAAAGTCAAATTCATTTTTTTGAATTTTCAAACTTTCAAATTGAATCTGAAACCCATATGGATATTTGAAATTTTGATGATTAGGAAATCTCACAACGATGTATTTCATCTAATCCACTCTTCGTCATCCCTAAAATTACTATCACCACAACCTCTAACACCATCATCCATGCGGTCGTAAGCACCGCCATCACCATCACCAAGAAACACATTCACCTCGCCTTATTAAAATAGAAACATAGAATCTCTTTAGCTTCGATTAGTCGGACTTTTTTCTCGAGCGTCTCTCATTTCTTACCTCCTATACACTTTCGGTGTCAAATTACTAAGTAAGGAGAGAATCTAATTTAGGATGGAGTTACTTGAAAGGATGTTGATTGGTGACAATTTCTTTCAATTAAAGGAGAGTTGTGGTAGAAGAAAAGAAAGTTGATAGCCAGGAGAGGGGAATAGAGATTCTCACACGTAACTACTCGGGTTCTATGAAGAGGAGCAAGCAAGTTAAGACCAAAAGAGGTTAGAGGTTTGGAACCTGTTATGGGAAGGAGTAAAATATTTTAAACCTAGTTATTTGTGCTTACTAACAGTGGTTTGTTTGTAATATTTATAAGTTAGAAGCAGTATGATAGTTTTTAAGGTTGCTTGTAGTAGTCTGAAAATTCAAAGAAGTAAATTGTAGATTTTGGCTTTCTTTTGTAACAAAACACACGAATTCATCAATTGGTTCTTCATTTTCTTCATCTTATTGACATTATGACACATTTTCTTAACTCACAAGTCTCTTAGCTTATTCATGGATAATAGCTAAAGACGCTACATATTTTTGCTTAATATCTTGATACTCACTAACAAATATATTATTATTGTAACATTTTTTTATTTACTTCTATAATGTCTTTACTGAGTAAAACCATAATATTTAAGAATGTAATATCATATTATTTTTTAGTTTAAAATAAATTTTTAGTCTCATTGAGTAAGAGTATTTTTGTTATTTTAGAAAATATTGGACGACATTTGTAACTATAATGGTAGGAGGGGGAAACTGATAAGGAAGTAAAAATACAAGACGAAATAAATAAAATTCAAAATTGTAGGACCTAACTTTAAAACATGAACAAGTCAAGGGATGAAATTATTATTTGATTATTAATGGAATTAATTAGTCCGTGATAAATTTACTTGTTTGACCTTAATTAATGATAGATGATTTATTATATTTGAGGCTATTTTTGTCCAAACATTATTTGTTGTCATGGTAAATTTACTTGTTTTGTCATTAATTAAATGGTGGGTGGTTTTTTGGTGAAAGGTTATTTTTGTCCATCTATTAAATTGTAAGAAACAAGCTTGACTTTTATAGTAAGAGAGATATACGCTTCTAGATCAGCTACAATATAGGAGATTCTCAAAAAGACTATTCAAGATGACATTACTCACTTGTTCCCAAACATCCCCGCGGACCCATAAACTTTTGAGCTTGTGGCAAGATTCTGCCATGGTTATGAAGTCAACATCACAACTGAAAATGTCATTCGGGTGTGTTGCCTGGCCAACTATCTTAGAATGACTGAAGAACACAGCCCAGACAATCTATTAAAGAAGGCTCCGACTTCTTTGAGCTTAGAGTCGTCCCCAACTGGGATGAATGTGTTAGAGCCCTTAAGACCACAGAAAATCCAAGTATTCTTCGGCATGCAGTGCATCTTGGCTTAATCGATGCTAGTGGGGATTCTATTATCACGAAGGCATTGGATAATCCACCACGTCTTGGAGAACCAATCAAGAATTCTTCAACTGGCGACAAGGAAAACGAAGACGAGTATAGACCAAATGCAAGGAGGCTCTTTGTTAGTGATTGGAAAACAGAGGATTTGACAACACTCTCCCTTAATCTTTACAAGCCCATAATTGGTGGAATGATTAAGTGCCAAGTGATGTTAGAGTATCTCGCAGCGTCTCTTTATGGTTATGCAAAGAGATGGGTCTTTTCCGAACTGGAATCAGGTGATATATCCTTTCAGGAGAGTTGTTCTCGAATAGAAGCCATTGAAACCATAGAGAGGCTTTTGCCCTATGATAGAGGAATCCTTCCATGTACGTTACTGTTCAAAATGCTTCGGTTTGCAATAGAATTGGAAGTCAGCCTTGAGTGTAGAAATGGATTTGAAATGAGAATTGGTAAACAACTAGATCAGGCCACTGTGAAAGACCTCACCTTCTCAAGGTTATGCTAAAGAAGAACACTATGACGTGGAGTTTGTGAGAAGAATCTTAAAGAATTTCTTTTGCAATCTCACTGATGAAGATAGTTCTGGATATGGGTTTATTGTTGTGGCAGACCTCATCGAGGAGTTCCTGGAAGAGGTCGCGAGCGACATAGATTTGAAGAAGGATTCGTTTATTTCACCTGCTGATATGTCCATTGCTGCATCCATGGGAAGACAGAGATGCTCTGATTGTATCTACAAGGCCATAGATATATATATATATATATATATATATATATTTAGATAAATATGGATATCTAACCGAGTCAGAGAGAGAAAAGATTTGTGGTGTTTTGGATTGCAATAAGATGTCCCCTGAAGCTTGCGAGCATGCAGCCAAAAACAAAAGATTGCCATTGCGAGTGGTTGCTCAGATTTTATTTGTGGGACAGTTGCAGCTGCGAGAAACATTCTAAAAAGAGGTACAGAGTTCTGATGATGGGGTGAGAAAGTTGGAAGAGGATAACGAGAAAGAGGTGAAGATGGAAATGGAGAAAATGAGCAGCAAGGTTGTAAAGTTGGAGAGAGAGTGCTTTAAGATGAGGAAAAGAGATTCAGGGTGCTTCTTGCAGTAAAGCGAAAAAGGAGAAAGTTAGTGTGTGGAAGAAAATGAAGAGGAAATTTGGGTTTGTAAGTAGCATGAATGACTGTAACAACATTGTAGTTTCTGAGCGATTGCCTAGTCCCAAAGCACTGAGTGATTGCCTAGTCCCAAAATTCACGATGCCTTTGTCCAAAACCCGAACAGTCCCTCGGAGGGAACCGGCCTGTAGCCTAGGTAATCGAACCATCTCATTCTCAACATGACTAGTTCAAGAAGATGGTTTATTGTTTCAAATGGTTTTCAAGATCATCATTCATCACATTTAATAAGACAGTTTATTGTTTTGCACAGTTATCAAATTCCGCTGATCATAGAATGACTATATTTTTCCTTCTCATTGATTTTTATCATTCTTTTGAGGAATCTTTTTTTCCAGCTTCATATTTCATGCTCGTGTTAGAAGGTAGCAATGGGTGCTAGAACAAAAAAGAACTACTTTATAGACAAGTTGAGAACGCAATCATACAAGGGGGGTAACATATGAACATTATAAGCTTTAGACATGGACCTTAATGGAAGAACTGTATCAAGTCTCATTCTTGTGCTGGCCCACGACATAAACGCTAAGTTCTTGCAATGTATTACAGGTTTTTTAGATATCGCTCTAGATGGAGGAACTATATCTGGTTTGATCATCATAGTACTTAGACCACCATCACTCCTCCATACATGGCAGAACCCCTGATTGCTAGGAAGGATCTTTGAAGTGAGATCATTGACAGGAATAAAGCCACTTCCAGCAACGTCTGGTGCAACAGGTAAGCCTAAGAAAATTTCTGTGGCTGGGATGTTAGAACTTAGAAGTCCACTGCTTCCAAGAATCCTCAAGGTTACCAATATCTCTCGAAGTGTATTGGCAGGGAGGATTGTTAAAATTGTACTCAAGCGTAGTTGAATAGACCTATGTTAAGGGCCCTTCCTACCCAGGCATCAGGAAAAGGGCACTGAGGTGCTGCACTTAAGTACACCTTTTCATGCTTGCAGAAAGGTACCTGCAAGATCATCCCAGACCTGTTCCTTGTTCAATGTCAAAGTCAACTCCATCCAAAACAGTATCGCCAAGAGGGCGAGAAGATGATTTCCCACCTAAGAAGTTGTTCCAAATGTAAGTAGCAACTTGTCTTGCATCTTCAGCAGAAGCAAGGGTGTAGCCTCCAACCCCTCCAAAAAATAAAGTAACCTTGATCCCACATGCTTGACAAGATTTTATATTGGGGATTAGCTTGGTGCAGCCTTTGCTATGGATCGCAGTGGCCTGCTAGGTTTATCATTGGAGTCTGACCATTTCCAAACGATGAGAAAAAAGCTATGTTCACAAATCATAGTTTTTGGTGGCACAAGTCTGCCAAGTGCCAGTGTACCCTCATTCCCATTCTGAAACCAATATGTGGAGATTACACCTGCATTAGTACCAGAAACTAGTATTAGCAATAGGAAAGATAAGAAAAAGCGGCGGAAATTCCCAAGTGCCAGTGTACCCTCATTCCCATTCTGATGCCAGATAAGTTACGTAGATTTGCATTACATAGGAGATCATGCTCGTCATAGTTTGATAGCTAATTAGCTGTGTAGCTTAACAGTCACTTAGCTTCACTTCGTAGAGTACTCATGGTCTACTCACATGAACAATTTTACGATTTCTTGAAGGTAAGATATGGCATCTCTCGACTCTTCTCTTATCCCTTTACCTGGACATAGATTTGTTCAGCAAATGCCAAGCACTTTCGTGAGAATGCTGAAATATTGACTTAAAATAAAGATGTCAGCATTATAATCATCTACTTTATTCGTCTTTAGCATTTCTTGGAGATATTAAATGGGACAAAGATATTTTCAAACAAGTTCCGTAATGAATGTATCCAAGGAGATCGTCCAAGCAGATTAAGATAGGTGACTTTATTTTTTTTCATTTCGGCATTGAGGTAATAAAGACATGAAGTTACATATGAACATAAGAACTTTATACATGGCTCTTGATGGAAGAACTGTAACCAGTTTGATCATCATAGTACTTAGACCATAGCATTACACCTCCGTACTTGACAAAACCCTTAATAACTGGAAGAATCTTTGAAGTGAGATCATCGACAGGGACAAAGCCACTTCCAGCTGCATCTGGAGCAGCATGTAAGCCTAAGAATATCTTTGTGGCAGGGATGTCAGAAGTCCACTGCTTCCAAGAATCCTCAAGGTTAACAATATCTCCGGAAGTGTATTGGCAGGGAGGGTTGTTAAAAAATTGTATCCACGCATAGTCAAAGAGCCCAGTCTTAAGGGCACCTCCTACCCAGGCATCGGGAAAAGGGCACTGAGGTGCTGCACTTAAGTACACCCTCTTTCCACGCTTGCTATATGCAGAAAGGTACCTCGCAAGATCATCCCAGTATAGACCTGTTCCTTGCTCAATGTCGAAGTCAACTCCATCCAAAACAGCATCGCCAAGAGAGCGAGAAGATGATTTCCCACCTAAGAAGTTGTTCCAAATGTAAGTAGCAACTTGTCTTGCGTCTTCAGCAGAAGCAAGGGTGTAGCCTCCAACCCCTCCCCCAATAGATAAAATAACCTTGATTCCTTTTGCTTGACAGGATTTTATATCGGGGCTTAGCTTGGTGCAGTCATTGCTATATGGATCACAATGACCAGCTAGATTGATCATTGGAGTCGATGTCGAGCATAACACGGCAAGATACCCTGTATCAAGTAGTAAAGTTCGAAATGCAGTCGATCCCACGAGGATAGAGCTAGAAATAAATCCTAAGCACTAAAATTGGGCACACCTAATTTTATCTAAGCTAACGGAAATTAGATTTAAAATAAAAATAAAATAAACAAAATAAAGGCAAGAAAATAAACTAAATTAACGCGACAGTGAAACGGCGGCAACATCAAATCAAGGTTAAAAAGAATAGGATTGTGATATTTCTAGTCTAGCCAATGTTTAATTTAACTCTTTCTATTTTTCTTAACTCAAATTTTCGGTAGTCGGGTGCGCACTAATATTTTCTACGGGCTTTCGCTACGTATAGAAAAACCTAGCTATCACTCATCCTTGCTACGGACTCATATCCTCGCAACACATAGCCTAGGGGAGAAAATAGCCGCGTGGTAGATCAAACACCCAATGACTATCTACGGCCTTCGACAATCGGTGTGCCTTAGAGACGTAAACAATTATCACGATTTTCGGAATAATAGGAAGGGCTTTCGCTTCGTATCCTATCATTCTAGAGTTCATTTAATGATTCATGATTTCATTAAAAGCATTAATCACACAATGATAATAACAAAAAATATATGAGTAATACATCAAATAAAGAGAAATTAAATTAAAACATTACATTCAACATAGATAATAATCACAATCCAAAAATGTATTTAGCTCATCATCAAGGTATCAAAATAAATGCAAAGTTTCTCCAAAAATTACAACATTCAAATAAATAAAGTAGTGGAAGAATTAAACCAATTAATGTTGCAAATCTTGGTTGACTTCACTTAATCTTGCTCCCTTGATCCTTGATTTGATGCTCCAAGCATTCAAAATGGGTGCATTTTTGATTTAGGTGGAGGGGGTGGAGAAATGGAATTAATGGGGTTGAAGAGTTTTAGGGCTGTGCCCTAAAACCTGAAGGCTGCTTGCTGTTTCTGGCCACTAGTCTCCGAATTTTGAAGCTCACAGATTCTACAAAGCTTGCTAGGGCATAAGGGGGCATAATAGGAAGGTCAAATTAATTTTGGGGGCAAAAAGGGGGAAGAAAAGGGAAGCTGGGTCGCGGCAGGGTCACGGTTAGCCCATGGAGAATTCGCGGGTCAAATCTGGGCTATATGGGCTGGGGATGTGAGGGAGTACGGGCTGGAAAGGCGGGTGTATGGGGCAGACTGGGCCGGGGCGGCTTGGATCCATATAAAAACATGCATAAGTACAAGACCTTCCTATACCAACAAACATCAAATTAGTGTAGTCAAAACCATCATAGCGTACAGTTTCCACAGTAATGCCTAAATTCCAATTAGAACTGCCCCAAAATGAATGATTCAAAAAATAACCAAGAGGATAGAAACCCTTCAAATTGCCTTCAAGGTTTCTAAATGCTATTGACACTTCAAACTAAAGCCAATGGCAAAATCAATCTTCAGCACAACCATCCAAAGCTCCACAATGCATACATGAATTAACAACATGAATATAAATAATCATACAAGCCTGTCTCGTAAAGTAACCAATGCAATCAGCACAAACGACTAGTCATATCAGCCTGACACTAACTCATGCACAATTCAACCTAGTATGAAACTGCATCCACAACGACCACAACATCAAATCTGAATGACAACATTACATTCAGATCCAAGAGAAAAGATAGCCAAAAACCGCATATGTCACCACTAAATCGAAAGCCTTATCACACCAGGTTAACTCAGAAGAGCTAGCACTGTAATAGCACCTGACCAATCATATCAACAAGATTCATATCATGCAGCATTACCTACTATGAACTAGCACCCATGGGCTATGACCATCAATCTGAATAGCAATACGACATTCATATCAAAAGAAAGGTATTGCAAAAAACTAATAGCCACCACTAGATGATCACCGAAACAGAAGAAAACAACCCTATGTTCATAAATGAAATCTAAATTACTTCCTCTTGCCTCCAAAAAAAGTATCAATAGTATGAACCATTTCAACACCACATTATAAGTAACAGCTGTTTAAGTAAACATTGGATGCAAAGGGTGGATCTTTTTCCAAGTTAAAGGTATAGTCAAAAAGCATCAATGAAAACAAGTGGAGCTACTACGTAGTACAATTCCACATACAAACTAGCAGGAACAGAAATACCTCTACTCTTTCGATTTCGATTGTCTGAATCTAACACCAAAATTATATCTAAGCACAAAACAAACTAGCAAATAAACCTAAGGGAAAAACAGAGAACCAAAATTAACAAGGAGTAAACTAAGCATTAGTATGAACCAATATATAGAAACCAAACGATTCAAATTCAGCAATTGAAATCCAAAATTAAACAAAAAACGGATTCATGTTCTCCCTACAAATTCTCATAAGATAATAATAGAAAAACTTTAATCAGCCTTCTGGAAAACATAGGTAAGGCCACACTTGCCGCAGTAGTGCCGATCAAAATGATTGGCCATGAAGGTTCCGGCTCCGCACTCAGCATTTGGGCACTCCTTCCTCAATCTCTGGACCTTTCCAGAATCATCCACCTTGTAAAACTGGAGAACAGCAAGCTTGACCTTCTTGTGCTTGTGCTTGATCTTCTTCGGCTTGGTGTAAGTCTTCTTCTTCCTCTTCTTCGCCCCTCCGCGGAGGCGCAAAACCAGATGAAGCGTCGACTCCTTCTGGATGTTGTAGTCGGCTAAGGTACGGCCATCTTCGAGCTGCTTACCGGCGAAGATGAGGCGTTGCTGGTCCGGTGGGATTCCCTCCTTGTCCTGGATCTTCGCCTTCACATTGTCGATTGTGTCCGATGATTCGACTTCTAGGGTGATGGTCTTCCCCGTCAGGGTCTTCACGAAGATCTGCATCTTCGCGGCGGCGTGAGAAATGGAGACTGAAACATCTAGGGATAGGGTTTAGATAAATGGTCGTATATATTCTTAGCGCTGGAACGGGGTTTTCTCAGGGGACGATTTTGCCCCTGGAGATGTTGTATCATACTGTGTATGTGAAAGTTTATTGGGCTATCAATTCCATCCTTATATCTTTGGCCCAACTTTAATTTGGGCTTGTAAACTGCATTTAGAATAAATAAAAAATTGTGAGTGGTCAACTTTCTGAAGAATTTAATCGCTTAAATACAATTTCTTTTTTTTATGACAAAGATCGGGTCGGTTCATTTTTTCAAGTTTTTAATTACTAAAGTATACATTTAAAAAAAAACTCTGAAAGAGTCACTTTTTGACGCGAAAAGACTGTGATACCCTTAATGAGCAATAGGCGCGCTACGTTAAGTTCATATATCGCGGTGCAAAGTTTATAAAATGCAAGTTTATGTATCGAGGTGCAAAGTTTCTTTCATCAATTAATTTTACATATTTTTGTACCGCGTTTCAAAGATTCATTTTTAAATATTTTTTACAGTAAGTTTATATGTCGCGGTGTAAAGTTTAGAAAGTGCAAATTTATTTATCGTGGTGCAAAGTTTGCTTCATCAATTAATTTTACATATTTTTACACCGTGGTTCACAAATATATTCATCGCGATTCAAAGATTTTAAAAGGTATATCGCGGTGCCCATATGTTGTTAACCAGTGTTCATAACAATTAATATTTATTAGTTTATGCATTATTTAAGTTTTAATAGAAAAATTGAAGTAAATAGATATTTATATCGCGGTAGAGCTTTTTATATATCGCAATTTATAGTTTTTATATATAGGTTTTACACTGTGATATATAAAAACTATACACCGCGATACAAAAAAAAATTAGCTCGGTATTTGAATAGAGAAATGTAAGTAAACAAGAATTTTATATCGCGGTGCAACATTATTATATATAGCGGTACAAATTAAATTAGAAATATAAGTTTTGCAGGTATATACAACTATGAACCGCGATTTAGAGGTTAGTCATCCGTTACATGCATCTCGTGTTGATTAAGGGTAACGTAATTTTTTTCTCATCCAAAAGTAACTTTTTGCGATTGAAAATAAAAATATGATACTTTAGCGAATAAAAATTTGAAAAAGGGGACTGGCCCGCAAATTTTTTTTTTTTTTAAAACCGAAAAAGTCATTTTTTGACACGCGAAAACTATGTTAACCTTAATGAGAATGAGACGTGATGCATAGGTTTGTACATTGCGCTGCAAAACATATTCTTCAATTTTTATTTTTGTAATGCGATATATAAATATAGTACCGCAATACAAAATACATGTTTTCTTCAATTTTATTTTTGTACCACGTTAATTCATTTGAATCGCGGTGTATAGGTTTGTACATCGCAGTGCAAAACCTAGTTTTCAAATTTTATTTTGTACTGCGATACATAAATATAGTACCGCGATACAAAATACATGTTTTCTTTTAATTTCTGTATTTAAAATTATGAATGTTAACACTGAAGAATCGTAATATATAAATATGTGAACCGCGATACACAATGCATTGTGTTACTTCAATTTCTATATAAAAAATCATGAATGTTAACACTAATGAACCACGATACAAAATACATGTTTTACTTTCAATTTATGTATTAAAATACATCAAAATACATCGAAATTAATATAAATCTGCCAAGAAATACATCAAAATGAAAATTTATGAATATCGTTTAAGATGAAATTAGTAAAAGGCTGTATGGAGAGATCGAAATCTAGGCATAGATCAAAGTGAAGAAATAATTCGTATTGGGTTAATAATGGATAACTTTTGCTATGATGGTATGTTGCAGATAAATCGTCATTGTGAGAAATCTTCATAGATCAGCTACATGTGGTTGTTTTTCATCAAGTTGCTTCTCAAGCTTTATCATTAAGTTCATAAAGATGAAGAAAAAGGAGATGCTTTTTTGATATAAGATTTGTATGCATTCGATAATCATAAAACTTGAGAAGAAACTTGATGATAAACAATGATGTGGCAAAATCACAGCTTGGGTCATCCGTATGTTGGGTAGGATATCTGGGCTTTGAATCACCTCCCTTGAGTCTGTTAAGATCACAAGAAAACCTGAGTGGAAGTGCAAGGCAGGGCCTCGCGAAACCCCTCCGGTGTGAGAGTAAGTCTCGTGTATGAATCTGAAAGCAATTTGACAGAGTGTCAAGACTCAAGAAAGTGTGTGTACCTCGTTAATGATTATGGAGAGGTATTTATAGGCCCCCAAGGTGGTTGAATCCGTCTAGGATTCAGTTTCCATAGTTACCAAATCAATCAAGGAGAGAATCCCTTGATTTTAGGCATGATAGGCGGCTGGTCGTGTAGATGTAGGAGCAGATAAGGCAAGTATCCTGCTCAAGTATGGAAACCTTTAACTTGTCTTGGAGAGCAAGCCGCCGGTGCTTCCTGCTTGGTGTGTACCTGGGCAAGCAAGGCTCTGCCCAGGTGTTCAATGTGCGCTGTTCCTGAACTTGATGTAGATCCAAGGGACAGCCCCTGGTCGGGCAGGCAAGGCCAATGCTCAACCAGGTTTGGACGAGATGAATCTGGTTTCTCTGCTAAATATGTGTGGTGCCCGGGCATGGCCCCTGGTCGGACAGGCAAGGCATGTGCCCGGCCAGGTCTGAACAGGAATTTCACTGCCCGCTGCTTAATGCTTTCGTCATTTTGCCCGCTAGGTGGGCGGGCCCCATATTGATCGCACTCATGACTGGCACGTGATTGCAGCCCGTGCTTTGCTCGTGACCCGGTTTGGGCCAGGCATATCAATGGCCCCTAGCTCTTGTCTGACGAGCATTCATGCTCGGAGCGGGGAGCGTTTAGATTGGATACTCGCGCGAGCTTCAACACTTATGAATTTTCAGAAGGTAGAGAAGACTTCGGAGGTCAGGTGTATGAAAAGTGCTGGAAACTTAGCGGAGTGCATCTGGAGCGTGCCAAGGAAGCTTGTCTTGAAGATGCACTGGGCGAGTGGAGATGGGGGCGTGTGAGCCGTCACAAACAGAGATGATTTGATGGGGCACGAAGCATGAGGCGACACATTAAATGTGTTGTGATGATGGGTCGTAAACCCCAGACGCCGCTTCGGGTTTCCCCCTTTTTCCCCTCGAAACTGAGAAATCCGGCCTATAAAAGGCGAGCCCATCTCCCTCTTTTCCCCTTTACTGCTCTTGGGATTTTAGAGAGAGGATTTTCTTGGAGAGCTTCTGTTGTTGTCGCTTTGCTCATTCCTGCATTCCTGCGAATTCGCCAACCGCTTCAAAGATCCGCTCGCTTCCCGTGTTTGCCATCTTTGCCGCTTCTTCCTTGGTAGAGAAGACGCGTCATCCCAGAAATAACAGTAAGTTTCCAACCTTTCTCCCATTTTGTTTATGATTTTTCTGGTTTTTCTGGGTTTAGGGATGGTATTCAGCCTTCTCACTTCATCTTCACTTGTCTTTGTTAGGGTTTAAGATTAGAAACAACCCTTAGGTAGAGATCGAGGAATAGACCCCGTGGTCTTGCTCGCTAGGCGGGCATGGCCCCTTTCGGCTTACCTAGACTTAGGATTTCTTTCTCTTCTTTACTTTGCCAGTTACATGGGTAGAATACTGATACCCATCTTCCTCGATCTCATTGTAGATGTCTGATATTTCCGAAAACGATCGTGAGGCCTTCAGCTATGGTAGGAAGAATGAATCCCTAAGTAGCGAGAAGATCCCTCCCATCGGTTGTGTGTTCGATGAGGGGGCCAGATCCGTGGCCGGGCCTACGGTTCGGAGGTGTGTAATTGCCCCCATTGTTGATTTAACTGATTCCTCCAGTGAGGAAGACTCCGGAGAGGAGAGTGAGACCGGTGGCTACGCTGTTGGGCAAGGCCTCTGTAAGATCCCGATTCCCGGTTAGCTTGAATTGCGTGCAATGCTCGCATTTCTTCTTTGGTTGATTGCTCGTTTGGTTTGTGAGAGAGTCTAAATGTGTATGAGAGATCACATTAAGACCAAAACACTTTTAAGAAATGTCATATAGTTGTTGACTTGCTAAAGTCAAAAGTCGCAACCCGACGATAGTCGAAATGCGACGCGATTGAGAGTTTATTCAGGTTTTGTGTTCTTGACTTTGATTTGGCCCCAGATCTTTACATGATGATTAAATAACATGTTTAGATGTGTTAGACTTCTAATTGGATGCATTCCATAAGTCTCGTGAAGTTTTGACGCCTCGAGAATAGCAATTCTCCTTATCGCGTAGTTTGAGATTGAGCCGGCGATCGCCTCGCCTTTCGGGAGCTTATTTCCCTATCCGTTGTTCATCATCTGAGAGGCATTCAGGCCTATTTTGTAGCCCTAATAGGTGTTTACAATCATGGGTTATTACCCGTCGGTTTGTGGTTTCATTCGACGCTTCGATAGCAAGTTGTTACGCCTTGCGTCGCTTTTGCCTTTCGGGTTGTTTCGTGTTGTTTATGGGAGTTTAGACCTACTTTAAAAGTGGTTTGAGACTTGGATGGATTTAATGTTTGATGACTTTAAGGGTTCAATTGTGAGCCATTTTGAAGCTTTAAGGCTCGAGGATGCATGCGGAACCCGAAACCAAGCAAGGGATCAACAAAGGAGTGTATGGTGTAGAATGGCTTGATGCGCTCGCATCATTGAGACCCCAAGCGAGGGCATTGGTCCCTTTTATGCTGTTACGGGATTTTGGTGAAAATTTGAAAGGTTGACCAACTTATCCCTACCCAAACCCAATCTAAACCACTCCTAAACCCTCCCATCTAACCTAAGACATATCCTAAGCATCTAATTGAGGTTTGGAGGTAGATTAAGGTGGTTAATTAAAGAGAAACAACCCCACCCATCTAAACTACACCCACTTACTTTCTAACCAATATAAACCACAAATACACCACTAAAGCCTCCCATATTCAACCACCACTCCACAAAAACGTGGAGAGATCTTGGGGAGCTTGAGAGAAGAGTTTCTAGGGTTCTTGAAGGTCCATCCATGGATTCCATAGCTTGGGGCCTCCATTTCTCAATCCACACCATAGATTTGAAGAGGAGATTGAGGAGAACACAACCCACCACTTGGAATTTCGAGATTGTGGCTTGAAGGGGCTGAACCAAGGTAAGTTTCTACCCCTCTTTCTTCTTCTTTTGGCTCCATTGACCCTAGGGAAACAATCATATTTGCTATGTGAGGTCAATGGATGCAATTGTTAGGGTTTGTAGAGATGCCATGAACCCTAGGTTTCCAATTGTTGATAGAACTTGGTTGAACCTATGTGAGACCTTGATTTATATGAAATTCACATGTTAAATGGTCTATTAAACATGGCTATGTGAATTGTTCATGAGTATTGAGCTTGATTGGTAGAGATACTTGGAAGGGGATTTTTTGCCCTAATTGTGTTTGGCTTATTAACTATGATGGTAAGTTTGATTATTATGTTGTACATGTATAGTAGAGCATATTAATCCATGTTGTATGATTAAATCATGTTTTGGAGAATATGATTGGTAAGGTGAACTAAATGAAGTTGTGCTCAAATTGATGAATTTGTTCGATGTTGCATTAATAAAGGTTTTGTTGAGTTTATGTGAGTTAAACGAACTTGGGAAGATGGCTTTTGATGATAGTTACGAGTATGTAGGTATTGAGACCCATGGCTTCTATGCCTTAAAATTTTAGAAAGGGTAGATTGGACTCAACGGAGTCACTATAAGTTCAATAATGTACTAAACGAACTTGGGTTGAAATCCTACGACGATTGGATTTCGTTTGGTTAATGAAGTGATACACATAACTTCCAAACTTTAAATGAATTATGATTGTGATGTGTTGAGGGGATTTTTGGTCTTGGGAATTAAGCCCGAATGACTATTGGGATTTGATTGTAAACTTTAAGGAATTATTACTTGTGGAGTTATGAAACACATAAAGAAGGAAATGCGTTAGTAAGACTCAACTGAGTCGTTATAAGGCTAATAAAATGATAAAGAGCCTTCGGGTTGAAACCCTACAATGTTTGGGTTTGTTTGGGTTATGTTTGTGCGCAGGGTTTTGGTTTGTGTCTAATTGAGACACTCATGTCGTGGAGACTTATTAGAAAAATATCTTGAGCATGCTTGCTAGAGCATGGGACAATAGAGACCTACGTATGGTCACATGTATATTAAGTGAAGAATAAGAAAGAATTCTCTCCTTAAAGATTTTGGTGGCGATATATGAAAACATTTAGAGAAGTGACTACGTAGTAGTCATGTTGTTCTTGAGCATGGAATTGGTGATGTCGATCATGTATGACGATTAGGACTATGATTGAGTCCTGTACTTAAAATAAAGACTAAAATAATAAGTCTTGAATTGTGGATATTTTGAGACTAACGTAGTAGTCTTCGGTTTGATTTGAGTTGAGGAATATGGTAGACCTCACATTATGTTTTATTAAGCTTGTATGCTATACTTGACTTGGTTGATGACTTGAGGAATAATTAGTACCTCAATATGTAGTTTTGAACTAAACTTGTAAGTTAGTTGAACACATTGATTATATGCAAATATATGCATTGTTCATGACACTTGGTAGAGCATTATGTCCTACTTGATTTTATGCAAATATGTGCATGGTTTATGAGATTTCGTAGAGTATTATGTTCTACGTGGTTATATGCAATTATGTGCATGGTTTATGAGATTGTTGTAGAGCATTATGTCCTACATGATTTAATGAGCCCGATAATAATGAATTTGGTCTCATTGGTTTATGCAAGTAAATATCTACTTGATCGCTTGGTTTAAAGTCCACCGGGCGGGTTTGGTTGTTGTGTCAAGAATGGGACGATTCATAGTCTTTGGAAACAATCGCTATGAATCGTTGCATTGGGTCCTTTTTCTCCTCACTATTTGGCCAATAGTGGGATGTGGTCTCGAGAGAGAGCCATCTAGCCTACTTTCGAGCTCCCATTTCTCATCCGGAGACTAGATGAATGAAACGAGTACTCATTAAGGGAAACTGATGAGTTGTGATTATTGGGGACGAAACCCCAGGGTATGATTGATTGGGTATTGAGCCCGGATCTTGGTTTGAGATTGGATCTCATGGTAAGTTGGTTGGGTGTTGGACCCAATTTTGGTTGTAACGGTTCGATTTACGTTTACTGTTACACATGTTTATTTATGAGCATTTATATGAAAGATATTATGCTACATGATTTATGTGAGTTTATGTGCTTTTAAAATTAAGTACATGTTTCTTGTTGGTATACTAGCATGATACCATGATTTTATATGATTGCACATGATGCAATGCCATAACATAATATGCCATGTAGTTGCATTTAGAAACTTACTGGGTCATTATGACTCACTCCGTGTGATTGTTTTCCCTAGTGTGTGCAGTGATCCCGTTAGTACGCGCGGCGGCTTCGGATAGCAATTTTTAGCAGGTGGTCTTCCGAGCAATAAGCTTGGAGTTAACATTATTATTTTTATTAATTAATTGTGAGACTCGGATGTAAAGTTATGTAGACTTTACTTGGGTAGATTATGTTAGTATGTTATGGTTGTGTATTTGGGAGCCGGTTGTATAGCCGAGCCTTTGTATCCTTAGAATTGATTTCCGTTGTCATTTCGAGCATGTGTGGCTCATTTATTCTAGTTCGTATTATTATTGTTCCTACCTCCGACAGTTTTGGTCGTGAGATCTTGGTTGGTGGTTTAGCATTGATATTATTGTTATAGTTGAATTGTCCCTCCGACATGTTGTAGCCGCCTGAGTGGTGTTTATCAAAGTTGGGATTTTGTTAGTTGCCGCCTTGGTTGCCGATGGTTTGTTGCGTGTGTCTAATGTTGCGCCACGTGCCGAATTTTTGGGCCGAGAGATTTACTATCTCTTTGGTCGCTTATATTTAGGAGCTTGTTAGATCGGGTCCCATGCGTGGTTTTGCTTCCGCAGTTTTAGTTTTTGTTATCCTCAGACGCCGATATGGCTATGTCTTCTTGTCTTGAGCTTGTTGGCTCGCCTTTGACTCGCACCATTATGCTTAGCAGGTGCTTGTCGTCCCTTAGCTTGTCCCGATGGCACGACCTGGGATCTCGCTTGGGATCCTGCCGGGTTGTCGCCTCAACCAACGGCATCCAACGTTGATACTAGGTCCCACAAGCAAGGGCCGAATAAGGAGAAGTGGCCGGAGAGGCTTCGATGCCGATGAGGTAGATGACATGCCGCTGCCCGGCGTTTTTAAGAAGACGAGCCGCTCTCGTGGAAACCATTCACGAGGAAGAAATAGATGACCGACCGTGTCCCTTGCTTTGTTATAGCATGGCTAGAGGCTCTCGAGTGGAGGTCGCACTTGAGGAGGTTGCGGAACCCCATGCGCTCACAATCTCTCGACATACAATGCCGCCAACCGACTCAAGGAATAAGTCATCGCAATCGGTATAAAATGAGCCGACTTCGTTAACCGATCTACAACAACTCAAACAAAGATCAAACCCTCTACTGCACGTGGAAACCCCGAAACAAAATCCATTGTAACGTGCTCCCACTTCCACTCCGGAATATCTAACGGCCGCAACAATCCCACGGGTCTTTGATGTTCCGCCTTCACATGTTGACAAGTCAAACACCTCGACACATAATCTGCAATTTGGCGCTTCATGCCATTCCACCAAAACTACTTCTTCAAATCCCTATACATCTTCGTACTCCCCGGATGGATAGTATATCTTGCCTTGTGAGCTTCATCTAACACAAGTCACTTCACATCCTCAACTAAAGGAACACAACCTCTCCCCATGAAAGTATAAATCCCATCTTGATTCATAGTAAACTCAGGCCTCATTCTTGCTCAAACCATCAATGATCTTCACTAATCCTCCCGGATCCTTCCTTTCGAGTCTCCTTAATCTTCTCCAATAAACCGAATAGCCTGCACACTAGAAAACAACACTCCATGATTAACCTCACTAGGACTCCAATCACCTACATCCTCCAACTTCTTCCATTCCCGAATCATCAAACACGACAAATGAACTTTCCTACTCAAGGCGTTTACGGCGACATTCGCCTTCCCTGATGATAAAGTATCGCACAATCATGATCCTTCAACTTCTCCATCCATCTCCTTTGTCTCATATTCAACTCTTCTCGCGAGAACAAATATTTCAAAGCTGTTGTGATCCGTAAAAATTTTGAACTTCGACCCATACAAATAATGCTTCCACTTATGCAACGCAAATATGACCGCTGCCAACTCAAGGTCATGCGTGGAATAATTCTTCTCATATGGAGACAACTTCCTCAAAACAAAAGCGATCACCTTACCATTCTGCATAAGAACACAACCCAATCCCTCTTCGATGCATCGTCACAAACCACAAAAATACTCATCTCCGCTAGGCAACGCCAAAACCGGTGTCGTAGTCAACTTCTTCTTCAATTCTTGAAAACTTGCTTCACACTTATCGCCTCCATACAAACGCTGCTTCTTTTTGGGTCAAATTGTATTTGGTGTAGCAATCTTCGAAAATCCCTCAATGAACCTCCGATAATACCCTGGCTAACCCGAAGAAACTCCTAACCTCCGTGAATCGTAGCTCTGCGGCCTCCTCCAATTCATCACCGCCGCAACCTTAGAAGGATCTACCGCTATCTCGGTACTAGAAACAACATGTCCCAAAAATGAGACCTCCTCTAGCCAAAAAGCACACTTGCTAAACTTAGCATAAAAGGCGCCTATCCCGAAGAAGATAACACTATCCTCAAATGCCGGCATGCTCCTCCCGAGACTTAGATACACAAGAATGTCACTATTAAAACCACCACAAAAAATCCAAGTCATAAATCAGGCTACAAGATTCCCGAGTCAACCCAAATGGCATCACCATAAACTCAAGAATGCCCATACCTATTAAAACCACCACAAAAAATTCATTTAAAAGCGCTTGTCCATAAATATCCTTGGCTCTAACCTTCAAAATGATGATCAACCCAAACCCGCATCACCATAAACTCATAGTGCCCGTAGAATACTGCATTTAAATCGAGCGCTGCAATTGATCCTTCAAACAAGTCACCTTCAACAGATATACCCGAACCTCAAACTTGTTCTTGATTGTCGCTTTTGTTCAATCCGCGTAGAATACGGTAACAATGCATCCTTGCAATTGAATCTAAGACTTCCATCTTTCTTCCTAACAAACAATATGCGGCAACGGATACTTGTTCTTGATGTGTTTTGTTCAATACACGGTAATCTTGATAAAGCCAATGTCGCAAGACTTCCATCTTCTTCCAAACCGAACCTTCAACTCCATAGGATGCCATCCAATACCAAGACCTTCGATATTCCGTAGTCTCCTATTAACAACTCGATACAAAACTCAATCTCCTATCCGACCTAACTCGATACAAAACTCAAATCTCCCTATCCGGTAGAGAAAACATCCTGAAACTCATCACCACCGAACAAAATCCTGAGAGAAAACAGTTCGGGTCCGAACCCGCTTACTCATTCACCACCGGAACATCTTCTAGTTCGATACCCTAGAAACCCGCTTATCAATCACACATGACAATAATTTCTACCCCAAGCAACCACATGACAATAATTTAGAGCTAGCCTTTGACACGCAAACCACGAAATGACACGCAAACCACTAGACGCGTTATCACCCAAGAACATAAATTTAGGAATAGGAACACCTATTCGATGTATTTTATACGCCGATTTTATATGCTTCTCGTGACTTGAATTAGGCTATTTCATGAGTCTTTTGAGTACTAATATATGTTTTGGTGAGTTTTGTAAGTTTCGTGATTGTTCGTGAAAATACGCGAAACTCCGTGGTTTTAAGTGCAAATTACAAAGAAAGAAAAAATTGAAGAAAATAAAGTCTATCAATCGGACACCTTGCGGACGCAGGTGCTCTGCACCTGCGACCGCAAGGTAGGTGGCGTGATCGGTCCTCAAGCCGCAATTGAAGAGCCAAGAAGCACACACTGAGACTGGAGACCTTGCGACGCAAGTATTCAAAGACCTCACAGCCTTGCGACCGCAAGGTGGGCGCACGCGCATTCGGGTTTTCACACGCTATTCGATTCAATCACAACTCCCAAATATATATAGAAGTCGATGCCGAGCCTAAGCATAAGGAGGACGGCCGGAAGCTCTCTTTACATAGATTTTAGGTAGTTTTAGATTGTATAACATAATTAGGTTTTGTAATTTCAAGTATTGAAGATCAAATCATGTCTTCCATCATCTTCATGTGTCGTTCATCGCCTATGATGAACTAAATCATCCCTAATCTAGGAGGTGGGAGGTAACTTGTATCAAATTTATGTTTTGATTCTTATATTTATGTCTATTCAATGCTTGTTGATTGTGTTGTTTATCAATCCCTTTATTATTTCGCTTTGAACAAATGAATGTAATCGCAAATAATAAAGGCTTAGAGGTGCGGATACCGCATGACCAAATGCATATGTCGCATAATCGGCTCACCAACACAATAAATTGGACCTATCGAAGCACGAGAGTGATAAGTTAGGACCGTGTTCTTACATGATCTAGGTGACGATAGATCATAAATCTAGGTGACACTAGATTACGTTCTCGCTTAGGATATGGAATGGGTGAATTTTGGGAGGAGATCGAACCAATTGTTCAACGCACCATATCTATTTTTAGTGAACGAACCCAAGACATTGAATGACATTATTATGAATTGAACATAAAGGAGATATAAGTGAAACCGTAATCCTAGATTTCCACTCACCATAAGATCTTCATATCTGTTATTCGCCTAATTAGTTAACATCTATAACTAGTAAATTAGAGTAGAATTAAACATAAAAACCCCTTAGGTTAATAATTTGCTATCTATAATCGCAATGTTCGTGATCACTTGTCTCTGTGGTTCGACCCTTGCTTCCGAGTCTATTCTATAATAGTCTTGTACACTTGCAAGGAAATAGATAAAATAAAACATCGATCAAGTTTTTGGCGCCATTGCCGGGGACAAGCTTTTCACGTAGTTAGTTTGTAGGTAGCGTAGTTTTTAATTTAATTTAGTTTTTAGTTTAATTTTACGTTTTTTATAAAAATAAAAATACAAAAAGATTTTATTTTATTTTGCCTTAATAGTTAGTTGTTTTTAAATTGCTTTTAATTAATTTTTATGCAAGGTCGTAGATCTTTAAATCTGAATTGGTAGACTTAGATCAAGAGATAAATATTGTTAAAAGATACCAAAGATATTTTGAAAATCTAGCTTTCGAGCACGATAATCAAGATAATCGAATCGAGAGGATCCTCTGGTTGATCCTACAATGGAAGATAATAACAATAATCGTAATCCTGAAAACCTAGTTGAATCAAAGCAA